>BFEA01000267.1:159937-176059 GCA_003427395.1 Chara braunii | reverse complement strand
ATCAACCAGTCACGATGCAATATACTGGGGAGGGGGGCGTGGGGAGGGAGGGGGGACAACTGGGGTTAGATCCTTTTACCGCTACATGCGCCATGTAGTACTGCACCACTGCGATCCAGTTGTTCCACGAGAATCCTTCCTACACGCTTCCTCCGATGCAGACCACTCCGCTCGTCAACTACCCGCCCCACCTCGCCTCGTGCACGCAGATGGAAGCAGACTACACTCACCCAACTGAGTGGGGATGGAGGAACACCATCAACCAAGCGCAACCCTTGGATCAGGGCAGAGTCGGGAGCAGCACACCTCAAACATGCTTCGGCGTTTGAAAATCCCACACCAGTACACACAGGCGCGCGACTTAGGCCAGGGAACTCACAAGAGCCGGAGAGCCTAGCGTAAGCGCACAGCGCCTCGTAATCCGAACACCACTTCGGCCGGAAAGAAGAATAATGACGCGGACGTCTCACAATTTATCCCATGGTTAGTCATCAAATCACCACTATACCAAGCGGCTGGTCCGAAAAAACATGGTATTGGGACCGGGAGGGTCCTGGGCCCCAGAGGGGCGCAGACCAGGATAACCCCAAACCCGACAAAAACCGATCAGGGGGACATATGCATAATGCGCCCATCATCAGGTGACCTCCGAATATTTGGGGCCAATGTAGGTCCCAGGGTCCAACTCATCCACCCCTCTAAAAAAAAGGGGTATTTAGTGTTTTTGTGATTTCAATTTTTCCACCGAGAAACATTTAATACTTTTCCTCTCATTTAAAAAAAAAAAAAAAAACGTTTTTCTTTTTATATATATATACAAGGGTAGGTAATTGTGAAATTTTTTTTTTTGAACTCTGCTTTCATTTACTTTGATAATATAAGCAAAAATGACTAATGTATAAAATTATATTTCTAGGGGAGAATGTGTGTGTGTGTGTGTGTGTGTGTGTGTGTGTGTGTGTGTGTGTGTCATACGTCTGCCGTGACAGCTGTACAATAGCACGCCGCCGGAGGACGTAGAACATAATTGATGACGTACAGCGGTGGAAGACTATGCTCTTCCCCCGCTGAGCATCATCAGTTCTATTGTCGCTTCCCCAACGGCATGCCATTGTACATTGTACAGCTGTCACGGCAGACATATGGCGCGCACGCACACTCACACACACACACACACACACACAGGATTGCAAGGTTGGTGTGAGCGAAGTCGACCACTTTTCTCTCAAGGATGGGTATCGCTAACTCTGGTCGATGTGGCGAGTCCTTATCCATCAGTCAAATGCATCTTGGGCAATCTGTCTGTCCAGGTTCAACCTCCTGATGATCCGGTGAAAGACACTAAAAGTGCGACGAAACAGTCTGTCACAGACTCACAGTCATTCATTTTTTTAGTGTATATCGAATATGACAACTCACACACACACACACACACACACACACACACACACACACACACACACACACACAGAGAGAGAGAGAGAGAGAGAGAGAGAGAATATTAAGGTGATATGGAACAAGCAGTCACCCAAAAGGTTTAACCTCCTTTACCTTCGCGACGGTCGGGCAACGAGCAAAGCACAATTTGCTTCTCTCTTTCTGCCATAGCCACGAATTGGAGACGTGAATGTTGCCTCTCTCCCTTAGCCACCGTCGTCAAACGAAAGGTGAAAATGGATGAGGGCACTCAGCCCCTCTCCTCAAGCTTTCCACCCTCCATCCCTACTTTAAATAGCGGCGGATGCACTTTGCCAACTTCTGGATGCAGATGCAGAAGACGTTTGGCGTTTCGTGAGTAGTGGGCCGCGCGATTTTTATTTTATTTTATTTATTTTTTGGTAAAATTTGCCTGGCGCCCTTGTAATTTCCATTTATTTGCGATGCGCCTCTCGGACATGCGAAATACCCTGCCGCGCCCCTCTGACCAGTAGTGAAATGTTTCATAAACCCCTGGCATCGTTTGGGTCTCATATGTTTTCGTAGTGCCTATCTTGGTACCCACGACAAATTTGTGTCATGCCCCTACCGGATAGCCGTAGGGAAAATTTTCGATATGCCCCTACTGGTACTATCGATCTTTCCATTGTGCCCCTGTCGCCGTTTGAGGCACTCAGGGGAATTTCTATAGGCTGTCTGTCTGTCTGTCTCTCTCTCTCTCTCTCTCTCTCTCTCTCTCTCTCTCTCTCTCTCGCACACACACACACACACCATGACACATTTAAGTGTCGTCTGCTCTCTCTCTCTCTCTCTCTCTCTCTCTCTCTCTCTCTCTCTCTCNCTCTCTCTCTCTCTCTCTCTCTCTCTCTCTCTCTCTCTCTCTCTCTCTCTCACACACACACACACACACACCAGCATTTATGACGAGCGGAAACGAAGAGAGGGGGGGACACTCACCTTGCGATGGTAGACGACCAGCGACGCTCACCTTGCCATGGTAGACGGCCAGCGAAAACGAAGACGAGAGGAGGTTGGCCTTCACGAGCGCGTTAAGAAAAATGGCGGCGGCGCGTCAACGAGAACGAAATTGAATTCAAATTTCCAGCGCCAAACTGCTGCAGGGGCATCACAAGAAGATGGGTGCTCCTTACGAGGGCATATGGCATATAGCCCAATGGAATGGGACCGCCGGTTGTGGGAGGGCGTCATGGAAAGTTGCGCCACTACCGACAGGGGCCTGCCAGAAAGATTTTTATGCCCAGGGGCGTGGCAGGGTATTTCGCATGTCAGAGGGGCGCGACGCAAATAAATGAAAAATACAGGGGCGCCAAACAAATTTTCCCTTATTTTTTTTTGTTTAGAAGGCCAATTCAATTACCTATCACATCCGGACAGGACGGCCTTTCAGGCCGTTTTTATTGTCATTATCAGGGTAACCGACGTTCTGGATGGGCCGAACGCCCGAACCCGAGCGCCCGAACCCGAACGCCCGAACGTATGGGACCCTTTGGCAATGCGTTCGGCCGTTCGGGCCGAATGCGGACCCAAAAAATAATAATAATAATAATAAAAAAATCAAAAAAATCTGAAAAACAATATGTTATGAAGAAAAATTAATTAAGCAAGATTTGCCTGAGCATTACATCCAAATTCCTTACCAAATTTGAAATAAAAATAAAATACGAAAAACAGATACTAATAATAAAAATAACAAAAAAAAATAAAAAATTAAATTTAGCGAGTGCGCGAGCACGTTTTCGACACCGCCATCTTTGGAGATTTTTCTTTTTTTTTTGGCATAGCTACATTCACTGAAAATTTACAGATGTGTACTTCACATAATGCAAAACCCACTAAAAATGTTTCAAAAAATAATAAAATTGTTTAGACCCTGAACTAAAGTGAAAACAAAAAGTAAAAAGTGAAAAAAAAACGTGGGCGAGCACGTTTTGAGACCGCCATCTTTGGTGATTTTTAATTCTTATTTGACTGAGCCAAATGACTTGAAAATTTATAGGCCCTTACCTCATGTCATAGAGAAATCACAAAAACAAAGTCAGAAAAAAAAAGTTATTTTTAGGCTCTGAAATAATTTTTGGCGGGGGACGAACGTCGTCAAAGTTCGGACCCCGTATGGGACCCCAAACGCCCGTACGTACGGAGGTCTGCCCGGGGACCTCCATACGTACGGGCTGGTGACCCTGGCCATTATAGTATTACGGAGAACCCCATAGCAGCTACATCCGTGCTCAAGCCTCCAATGGGGGAACATGCGGGAGCTGCACCCACCAGCAGGTGCGATACCTGCTACAGCAGGTGGATATTTCCCCCCTTCCTCTGGTTTGTTCCTTTTTCGAGTATTCTGCGCTCAGGAGTGCATTTTGTTTTTCCCGATTGATGTGCACTAATTTTTGGCCGCGCCTTCTCTCCAAGCCCATTTTCTCCTACGGGGCACTCCCTGGGGCGTGGTCCCACTAGCAAAGAGGATGGGATTGAATGCCTGAATCTAGACATAATTGTGAAGAGGTGCAAGAAATCGAGATTGAACTGCTTTTCTCCACCTCTGCATAAAACGCATCCAGATTCAGGAGCTTGATCCTATCCTCTTTGCTAGTGGGACCTCGGCCCTGGTCTCCTACCTATAGCACTCAGGCACACACTCAGGCACACACTCGGGCAATCCCTCTTCCATCTGGTGCACTATCTTGCCAACCGGCACGGCGAGGCCCGACTCAAGGCAGACCCCCTCCTTGGTTCGGGCCTGTCCTATAAATGAGCGAGAAATCTCCCCCTTCTTTCTGACAATGAGTGGGCCAATAGGGTGTTATGAAAATCGACCCTTGTTAGTTTCCTTTGGGCCTCGAGGCTCGATCCACTACTTAGAAAACGACATAGTAGGGTCTCGCTGCACTACTCTCTACTCTCCGAAAGAGGACTTCATAGCTGCACTAACTATCCTATTTCACCATAAAAAAACCCTCGAATAAAAAAGGACTGAAGGCTGTCCTGTCGAGATTTGTTTTTAGTTTTTTTTTTAATTATTTTTTTGTTGACAAAGGGCCTTGTGCAAAGCCTCTATGGGCCTCGCTGCACTACTCATGAAATGTGTTTTTTCATGAGCTGTGCATCGCTGCACTTACTCGTGAATTTGGCCGTCCGACGTTACTCTTGCATCCGTCAAGAGTAATTGCCCGAGTGATTTTTTTTTTTTTTTTTTTTTTTTTTTTTTTTTAAACACACCCCCTACGCTGCTAATGTTGCTGGTAAGAGCAATCAACACTAGAACCTGGGGAGAGGCTCCATGTATTGGTGGGGAGTGTCACCTGCTGGAAAACGGGTTCAGCGTCCCTTACACTGAAAGAGTCAGGATGAATCAGGAGGAAATCGGGAGAATGTCATCTCAGTTCCCTCTGCGTCTCTAATCATGGGATTCTCAAACAAGCATTGCCTCATCACTTCTTCCTTCGTGATTGGTGGGGTTCTTTCGTCTGGCGGTTGGTCCACCCAGGCTCTGCGGACTGCTTCCCAAAAATCAGACTTGAGCTTGCTTTTTACAAAGGGATAGGGACTCGCTGCACTACTCATCACTCGTGAAAAAAATCAAGAGTGCGGCATGAGTTGTCAGATTCCCGAAATGGCCTAGAGTTCGGTTGTGGCTGCACTTACTCTAGATAGTCCCGCTCATGAAGCACTCTTGTCACACTCTTGTGAATCCTGGAGTGCAGTGTAGTCTGGTTTGTCCATCCCAGACCCAAGCTCGCTCTAAAAATCTCGCACCCTTTCAAGAAACCATCCGACCACCCTTGCAAAAACCGTGGTTGCAGGCAGTAGTGCAAGAGCGCTCTAGCAAGTCTTCGGCCTACGGTGCCCTGACAGCTCGTGAAAAGCATTTTCACGAGCCACAAGGCAATAGTGCAGGGGCGACAACTCTTGACGGATGCAAGAGTAACGTCTGACAGTTGTGGAGTAACTCTTGACGGTCACCGAACCCGAACACGATGCTACATAGGTCTAGTCCTTGAACACCAAATGGTAACCTTTATACCCACAAAATTATGATCCCCATCCGGTTTATCACCAGTCTATTTTACTTCTACCCCCCCCCACCCGTCACTGCACTTACTATAATAAACTTTCCTCGTTTAATAAAGATGGATGTCTAATTAATTATTAAAAAAACATGGTACAACATCAAATTTCATACCTAAGGAAGGTTTTTTTTTTTTTGACGAAATTGAGGTCAGATACATGAATGTTCGACAAAAAATATGGTCAGACATATTTAAGCTCAAACTCCTCGTTTGATAAAGATGGACGTCTGATTTAAACGACTTGTTAGGACCTGGTACGGCGTAAGAGCAGAAACCCTTATAAAGGTATAAGAGTTTCAATATTTTTAATATCGGACCTTGTATGAACATTGTAAAAAATTTATTGAGAGGATTGACTTGATAAGTTTGGAATCTGTCAAGAACCTATTCAGACTAAACCCATAATCGAAAGGCTAAAACATTTTTTTTTAACTTAAATCTTGATACTTATCGATGATGATTGGTGACCGACGATTAACAAAAAAATAAAATGAAATTGAATAATCATATTTCATAATAAAAATATATTATAAATTTAAAATTTGCATTCCATCTTTAAAAACAGGATTCCACTTTGAAAATTTCCGTCTTACTTCAAAATTTTCCTTCCATGAATAGGGTGTCCCTTATTATTTGAACTGCATACTAAAGATGGAATGAAAGTCATGATGAGTTTATTAAATATTTTAATCGAACTGTTATTATAGTATAAAAAATTTCAATTATAAATAGGTTAATGCAAATTTAATTATAAGATATTTATTGTAGTAGAATGACATGTTAATTAAGACATTTCATAAAATCGTTCAGACTTTCATCCATTTTAAACAAATAGATGTAGCTCGAAGAAAAAAATCATTTTTAGACGAAAACTTATCAAATAAAGCTGAAAATTTTAAAAGTGAAAGAACATTGGAATGATAATTTTTAAATGTGAAGGATTAAAAAAAATGAAATGTTTTTTCATCTTTCATTTCTTATTGGAAGTTTTCTGTTGGTGCATTTGGTTGTATTCCACTTTGGTAAGACTTCATAGACACTGAGTTGTTGGAATACTAATTATAACCTAATTATACTCAAAATAAGGACACGAGGCTACTAAGTTGCACGATTCAGGACCTTTATGGCTAGAAAAATGGCCAGGTCGAAGACAAAGCCATACAATATAAATTTTTTTACAAGAAATGAAAGATGAAAAAATATTTTATTAAAAAAAATCTTTTAAGAATTAACATTCCAATGCTCGTCCAATTCTAAAGTTTCCAATTTTTTTTTACAAGTTTTCGTATAAAAATGAGTTTTCCCTTCCGACTACATCTATTTATTAAAGATGGAACGAAAATCTTGACGAGTTTTTATGAAATGTCATAATAAAACTGTTATTCTTTTGTCACAAATATATTATAATTAGCTGTGTGTCCGATGAACGGAGAACGAAAAAAATTGAACACCGTTGAACTCGTTTAACGGGCGCGGGGACCCCCGTTGAATCGCGTTTAATGCAAAAACGGGGGTGTTCCGTTGAATTTTGAAAAAATGGAACTGGCGCGTCGGGCCTCGGTGACGTTGTCGGGCGGCTCAAGCCCTACGCCGCCCTTTACTTCCTTTACAAGGGCGCGCAACGAGGTTCGCATTTGTTGGTTTCTACCTGGCAGGGGCTCATCGGCCATTGGGAAATGCCGCGACAGGTTGACGGAACGAGTGGCCGGGCTACGACGTTCAGTTCGAGCAGGGTTCGAGCGTTGAACAGCGGTACCTTTGCGGAGAGAGCCTAAGACGTAAGCTACCGACGAACGCAAAGAGGCTACCACAGCGGGCAACTGCCGAGAGGTCGGACAAGGGGGCGCGACCGCGAAAGGTCGGAATAATACTAAAGGTCGGCGGAATAGTCGAGGGAATGGAGGCGTCGGGCGTTTCTCGTGAGGCTACGGACGTCTTAAGCGGCGGCGGTGTCCAAAGTTGCCTCGAGTAACCGAATTCTCAAAAACACCCTGCGTGAACAAGCGGTGGGATTGGGCCTATGCGGGGGCCTCGACACTAAGAGGAGAAGGGTGCGGGCCTAGGGCTCGGAAATGGACCTCCCGGCCTAGAGTTTTGGGCGGGCCTGCGTGACTTTCACAAGGGGGGCTGGTACCACTTATGAGTGGGGACCACCAAGGCCGAGATAGGCCTGGGGCAGGTTCGGAAATAGGTCCGGTACCGGGGCGCTGCAAAAGGCCCGGTTCCCGACAAAAAAGGCTCTCCTCGACAAAGACCTTTCCGGGGCCCAAACAGGCTCGGGCATAGGCCCGGTACGAGGGCGCTGCAAAGTTCCCGACACAGATCGGCCGACGGCGGGTGAGAGCTGGCTGCTGGGAGCTGGTACCGTGGGACCAACAAACTTTATAAGCCCAAGAGGGCTCATTCTCTGGGGGATTCTGACTCGCGCACGGGAAGGGCGCACGAGCTGGCACACGAAGTGTGCTAGCTCCGAAACGCTCGGGGACTTTGGACACTGGTGCACGGAACGGGTGCACGGGCTGGCACATGAAGGGTGCTGGCTCCGAGGCGCACGGGGGGTACCGGCGCACGGGCTGCCCACAGTGGGCTCTCTCACAAAGGCCATGGAGATGAACAGGGATGGGGGACGCGCGAAGGAGGTACGCGCACGAACCGAAACACATTCCCCACAGAATACGAACGGAGGGGATGGACAAGGGGGGCCTGATGAAAGCACGCCGGTTGGGGTACGGGGAGGAGGAACCTGTTGCGCACGGAGGGAAAGCCCCTTGGCCATCAACCACTGCGTGCGGAGGAGCCACGTGGCCTCTTGGGAACGTAGCAACAGGCTGCACGAATGCTGAGAGAGAGGTGCGAGAGTGTGAGCTCGAGCGCAAAGATGCGCGTATCTGGACGCAGGGAACGTTCACATTCGCACCCGTAGGAGGTGCATGATTTTAGTCCCCACCGCGTCTAGATTCGGGGGCGACAACAAACACCCGAGTGTAAGAGGGAGCCGCGGTTCGAAGTCGCACCTGGTCGAGATCGCCCACCAGGAGCATTCCCTTTTCAAGGGGGAAAGCTCGCGGGAAGAAGGGTAGGAGTTGCCGCGCGGGGGGGGGAGAGACCTTGCGCGGGAAAGATACGTGCTGCGCGCAAAGGGAAACAGCGAGGAACAGCGGAGTAAGCTGCGCGAAGCCGTGCGAGCGAGAGCAGGAGCTGCGTGCGGTGGGAAAACTGCATGGGGAAGGCCTGCTGCGCGGGGAAGGCTCTGCGCCCGTGCGCACACGCTCAGAGAGGGGGATAGAGAGAGAGAGAGAGAGAGAGAGAGAGAGGAAGGATGAGAGAGAGAGTGCAGAGGAGGGGGTAGGAGAGTGTGCGAAACGGCCGTTTCAGAGCGCGAAAGTGCGCACGTTTGGAAGCGAAGGGGGACGTCCGCATTCGTACCTGCATGAGGTGCATGAATCTAGCCTTCCCCTTGGCCCAGATCCGTGCGCTCCACTATAACGTGCGTGCAGTGCCAGAGAGAGAGAGAGAGAGAGAGAGAGAGAGAGAGAGAGAGAGAGAGAGAGAGAGAAGGAGATATCGCAAGCCAAAAGCGGAGGGGAAAATCTGATCATCGAAAAGAACGAATGCTCCTGGCCCGAGTTGCAGCCAGGTTCATTCGAAACAAAGCACCTTTGGAACCGCAAGCAACGCTCTGCGCCGAGGGGAAATAGGACAACACGTAACAGTGCGCCAAGCCACACACCTTCACGCGGAGTTGAAGATGAAGCGCGCGAGTTAAAGGAGCGCGATTTGCGCAAGAGAGAGAGAGAGAGAGAGAGAGAGAGAGAGAGAGAGAGAGAGAGAGAGAGAGAGAGAGAAAGAGAGAAGGCGATCTGACGAACCATTGCCACGATCTCAACGAATGTTGGCGCAATGTGCTTTTTGCCCTGTGCTCTGAGTGTCGAAATGGAGAGATTCAATCCACGACGGGAAAACGGCGGGAGTATCTATGCTACCCAAATGCCGCGGTGTCTAATTAGTGACGAGCATGAATAGATTAACTAGATTCTCACTGCCCCGATCTACCATCCTGCGAAACCACAACCAAGGTAACGGGCTTGGAAGAAACGGAACCCCACGCACCAGCGGGAAGCCGCGTGCTGATCAGCTGAATCGGCCAACCGGGCTCGCTAGTGGGGGGCAAGACGGACCTGGCTGCGCGCACTCATTGCGGGACCCGGACCAGACAAGACCTGATCAAACCGGACCAGATCAGTTCAGACCAAGTTCAAACCAGACCAGATTGGAATCAGACCAGACCGTTCCGGGCCAGTTCCGATCAGACCAGACCGTTCCGGGCCAAGATCAGAACCAGACCAGACCTGGCCGGGTCAGATCGGGCTAGACCAGATCAGAGAAGATCAGAACAGAACATACTGGGCCAGATCAGATGAGGCTGCATCAGATCAAACCGGACTCAGACCAGACGAGAGGAGACCGAAGGCAGACCTGCCCAGATCAGACCAGACAAGATTTAGACCGGACCAGGTGGGACCAGATTCAGACCGGACCAGACGGGACCGGACTCAGACTAGACCAGATGAGATCAAATCCAGACCAAACTTAGACCAGACCTGCACGATTCAGATCAGACCTGAACGGACTCAAACCGGACCCAGATCAACAGACCAGATGAGACCAGACTGGCTCAGACGAGACTAAATCATAACGGACCAGACCAAACCAGACCACGCCACATCAGACCGGACGAGACCAGACAAGGGCCAAGAGTAGCCCTATGTGCGCGCACGAGTGAATCAAGAAATCGCCTTTCCTACGACCGAGCAGTTCATGGCTGGTTTCGGATCGAGAACGGCCAGCAACTGGAAACCACCAAAGTTCACGACTCACCGACTAGGGAGGATCAGAAGGAGCCACAATCTCACTTGACTGCGGCGAAACTTGAGGTGCTGCGGAAGTGCCCGACCTATTCAAACATCGGACTTATTTTGCACAAGCGTCGGGCCTATTCACACATTCGCCAGACCTATTTACCGTGTCAGGCCTGTCTCACGGCGAAGTCAATTTCTGTTGGGACTTAGAAGAACACAAGATCGAAGGTTGGTCGTAGCGCAAACCATTTCATTATTCTGAACTAAATAAGAATACTCGTTTCGTCCATTTCTACGATTCGTTTCGTCGTAAGTGGTCGCCTGCTATGTACTGCGGTGTTAGCATGTTTTGGTGACACTGACGAGGCTGTTTTTCTTGCAGGTTATAGGGGCTCCGGCCGACTCTCCCATGGGTGACAGACACGGCGCGAGGTATAGGGTACGGTTGACAGGCCGACAAATCTCTTCTACCGGTCGACAACGTGCCCCTACGCGCCCAAACGCTGAAAACGGAAAAAAAAAATAATTGACCCCTATTAACAGGGTGGGGTGGTCAAACATGCCCCTCCCTTTCGAAAATCAAACTACAAGAAGCAAAAAAAATTGGGTCACCCCATACCCCAACACTGTGAGCACATGTGTGTGTATGTGGGTGCGTGTCTTTTTTTTTTTTATACCAAATGCTCCAATCTATTCGTCCAGTCTCATTTCCGAAGGGCCCCTACATATTAGCAAGGACCGTTGGTGGAGGAGAGATGAACATTGGACTTGTAATCTGTCTGCGTGGGTCGATAATATATAGTATGGATTCAAATTTAGGCCTGTGCATCACACTGATCACAATTATGGGTCACTAATTCGTTGTTTTTTTGTTTTTCTTTTGTTTTCTGTTGTTTTTTTTTTCATTTTTCTTTTGTTTTTTCGTTTTTCTTTTCTTAGGAATGCGTGCAGTGGCCCTAAGGGCCTCTACTCACCACATGCACAAACAATAAAACATATAGCGGCGTATTATTACACGTTCTAGCAGAATATGCATTCTTTTTTTTTTTTTTTTTTGAAAGCCTAGGGTGTTGTAGAGGCCAAGGACCAGACCCGCGGTGATTGCTGGTAGAAGCAGTCAATGGTTGTCCTGACAGGATAGGCCACCTACCCTACCCATCCCCACGTTAATACTCGCAGCACACCCCTTGTCCCTACTATCCTAGCTCAGTGTGACCAACACTTAGGACCATCACCCTACCAGTACTGAGGGCAACTTCGACTCGACAACAGTGACAAGCATTAGGGTTGGGCCAACCTCCCAGCCCTAATCGAAGCGGAAGCAGCGAACCTTACCGTACGAGACCTCGGATGCCAGACTCATGCAATCTTCTACAGACCCAAATCAGAGAGTCTACCCAGCAGGATTACCTAAGCAATGCAGGCCAAAAAATATGTTGTTTATGGTTTTGATTTTTTTTTAAATACATGAAGTTAAAAAAAAATGAAAAAATAAAGATGATGTTGTACATCTTTGAAAGATCTACAACCCTATATTTTTTATTTTTTATTCTGTTTTTATTTTAGCCCTGAAAAAATCTTTGTGAACCCCCCCCCCCAAAAAAAAACTCATGTCATTTCTTCTTTTTGTTTTCTTTATTGTGCTTATGTTTTTGATTTTTTTTAAATATATTCAAAGCTCAAAAAATAAAAATCAAAATATGGGGTTGTAGACCTCGAAAAGATCTACAATCCCATATATGTATATATATATTTTCCAATTATGTTTAGCTTAGGAAAAAAATCTTTGCGGACCCCGTTTTTCCTCGTCTAACAAGCGTTTAAACGGGGATTCAACGCGAATTCAACGCGCGTTGAATAATTCAACGCGAAACCCACGTTGAATCCAAAATCAGACACATAGATAATTAGGATTGGATCAACATATTTATGACGGGAAAGCCCTATATAGAATGACCATCCAATTAAAAATATTTCATGAACTCATCGAAAGTTTCATTCCATCTCCAACATGCAATTCAAACAAGAAGGGATACCCTATTCTTGAAAGGAAAGTTTTCAAGTAAGATGAAAATTTTTAAAAGTGAAATGACATCTTTTAAGTTGGAATGAACATTTTAATTAGAATGTAATTTTATTATGAAATAATTGCTTAATTCTAGGAATTCTTTCCGTTATGGCATAAGAGTTTAGCCAGTTTTCGGGGAAGATCAGTCAGTAGGGAAGTGTCGTGGTAGGGGGCCTCGAACCCGGGACTGGAAATAGGAGCTAGCCCTCATATAGAAGAGTTGCTCCTATTTCACCAGAAATAGGAGCTAGCCCAGTAGATAAAACAGTGAGCTTTTGCGCTGCAGGTGTAGAGATCGAGGCTATGATGTCCCTATGTGGGCTAGTTCCTTAGCCCAATAGATAAAACAGCGAGCTTTTGCACTGCAGGTGTAGAGATCGAGGCTATGATGTCCCTATGTGGGCTAGTTCCTTTTTTTTCTTTTTTTGGTAAGGGGTAACCCTGCGGGCATGAACTGGGCACTTCAGCCCGGTTCACACCGAGGTCGTTGTTGTCTTATACATGTCGAAAACCGGGTCCCACATCCCTCACATCTGAAGCAAGTTTCCTGGCATAACATGGTCAGAACGGACTTATACCAGGGTCATTGAACTCACGGTCTAAACTATGTGGGCAACCTGACGTGAAAACCTAACCTCCCAATGACATTCACAACCATGCCAAATTCACTCGAATTACTAAACCCCCGAGCTCTTCTAACAAAGTGTCGTCTAGTTACTTGACACACATGATACAAGCACCGAATAGAAAATCCACAGAAAATCAAGGTTCCCAACACGACAATCATCATTCTACCTGTTTTTTGTACCATCACCCATCAAACTCAGCCAAAGCAGACCATCAATCACCCTTCTACCCATGTTCAATACAGTCACTCCCAATAATTCAGACTGAAAGAGACGACAAAATCAGACAAACGAACCTATGTAAAGACTGCTAACACCAACAGGGGACCACAAAATCAGACAAACAAACCCGCATACAAACTGCAGACTCACAGGAGCTTTGACAACAACTAAACCAAACGACAAAACAAAACCCAAAAGTCTAAGCCGCAAGGAAAAGAACAACCTGGTCAAAAAGCGAAGAAAAACTGAGCTCCAGTCAGCCATGCTAATCCGAGCTTTAAACTACACACAACTTATATACAATCTGTTGTCCCACAAACCCTGCGTCAAAAGAGGAAACCAAAGATTGCAGCAAAAACAACTCATTCAGAGGAAAAACGAGGAAAATATGAGCTCCAATCGGCCCTGCTGGGCTAGGGAAATAGTAACCAATCCCGAAAGTTGTCCCCAACAAGCGAAAAAGTGCCTAACTTGGACAGGCTTAGATGAATAAACTTTCCGTTGGACTTTGAGTGTCCAGTCCGTAATGATAGCCAACTTGGTCACATACTTGGCCTCTGCTTGTACCATGAGAGGTATAACCTGCTCGGCCCATATCACAGCTGCATTACGGAGGTTCCATAATGTCCACAATATTACCCCTCTCAATATCTCCTCAGCCTGCCCAAAAGGCGACAAATGCCCGGATTCCGAAGTTGCCGACCCCAGCACGACGAAACAATATGTCCAATGCTCCACCCGAAAACGAACAGGGGCTGAACTTCTCCACCATCGCTAGAACTCCCGAGAAAGGTCACAATACAGACAATAATGTTGCAGATCCTCCACTCGCGTCCTGGGGCAAGTAGTGCAGAGAGGAGAGGGTCTAGACGTTCTCTGAGCACACCAAGAAGCAACCGGCAGGGCTTGATGTGCAATCAGCCACAAGAGGCCAGCTTGTTTACCTCCGGCGAGTGAATTGGAGGCCTCCAATGTCTCGGAAAATCTTGGGCTAACCGAGACAAGGTGTCCTCCACCCATCCAGTAGCTATCCAACGTTTCACCACGACCCAGGAAACATCAAACGCCGGATGTGAAAGCTGGTGTCCCAACTGGGTGGAGTATTGCGAAAGAGGCACACGATCCTGATGCCGGAGAGGGTTAAGTCATTCCCAGTCCTGAGGGTCAACAGGCACGTCATAGACCGCCACTGCCAAAACGAACGGGCAAAAGCGATCCGTATATTCCAACACACACACGGGCTGAAGGTGCCCAGCTGACAGCAATGGCTGAAAGGGGTGCTCAGGTTGCAATGGTGGGCCCAAAAGGCCTGCTCCATTCTCCAACAAGAAACGACAGGATCAGAGGGGTCAAGCACTGATTCTATTCTCCAAACACACAATGCTGTGGAATCCCCTTTTGAGGCATAGCCAAGACCAGTCAGATTCTCTTCAAGTTTATCTGTCCTAAAAAGAGGGTGGGAGGAACTAGTTCTTCAGGAGAGGACATCTGGTGCCCAGCAAGCGGGCGAAGAGGTTTTTCCCTATTCTTAATCAACCTGCACAGTCAATCCTCTGGAGACCAGAGTAACCAATGCTGGCAGGTCCCCCAGTCAACTAGCTGTCACAGGTTTTTTCATTCTGTATTCTATATTCTGTATTCTGTATTCTGTATTTTGTACATGGGACGCTGGACCCGTTTTCCAGCAGGTGATGCTCCCCACCAATAGATGGAGCCTATCCCTGGGTGCTAGTGGTGTTGGGTTTTACCAACACCACTAGCACTACAGAGGATGCTGTTTCAAAAAAAAAAAAAAAAAAAAAAGGGCATAGCCAAGACTTAGTGTGCTTGTTGGTGCCAGCAGGGCTGCAGAACAAGAAACGGTTTTTTCCAGTCACAAAGGTGGACATCCCAGATATTGGCAAGAGCTCTCAGCCCTCGAGACATCCACGAATTGCCAAAAGCCTGAACACCTAAGCAGGGGAAAGGGTTCCCATCAGGCGTGAGAGTACAAGGGTTTTGAAATAAAGGCTGGGTAAGGATACACTCAGCAATCATAGGTGGTGGCTTTTGAGACGCGAAACAACGCACCCATGCTTTGAGAATGCCGCCGCATATACCCGCAGGCCTTTTTTTGCCTGCAAATACTCCCAAATGAAGACCACCAACCAAAGGGGACGGATATCTGCCCAGCCCAACCAAGTAAAAAACAGTAAAATCTGCCAACTGCCTCGAATGGGGGAAGGGGCCTTCCAAGATGGCCCAAACCACAGGGCTCCAATTTGATATTCCGGGTCCAGAATAGCCATCCCCCCACATATTTTCGGGGGCGGAGAAGTCCAGGCTATCTTTGATAAACACGCAGCAATTTCAGCCATGCGATCTTCAAGATCGCGCGGCCGAAAATGCTTGTGCGGAGGGAAGACGCATATATCGAGAGAAGTCCCTATTTTTTATTTCTTTACTTCGATTCCACGAGGACTCGGAGAGGTAGTGGTAGGTGCTGGAAAAGAATCGAGCACCTGTCTGTATTTGGGCAGCTTGTGGATTTGCCATGAGGACACTTGGAAGGGCCCTTGGCTTGCAGCCGAAGCCCAGAACCGTTGGGGAGTAAAAAGAAAAAAAAAAAAAGAACAAAAAAGAAGCGACTGAAAAGTAAGGCGCCAGGTGGCGCATTCTGGGGCGCTGAGGGTTACGACTCCCCGAAAGTCGTGTCACGCGCCCCTTTTTTTTTTTTTTTTTTTTTTGAAAGGGCGATGGCCTTGAGGCTGTCTCTTATACACATCTAGATGTGTATAAGAGACAGATGTAGTACTGCACCACTGCGATCCAGTTGTTCC
>BFEA01000267.1:90013-122806 GCA_003427395.1 Chara braunii | reverse complement strand
GAGGGACCCGGTAACGTTTCCACATCGCCGCCGCTGTCCACGTTGGTCCACGGCCAAAAAAACGTCCGGCCACGGAAAAAAAAAAAAAAAAAAAAACAACAACAAAATAACGAATAATATGACTTGGCACCCACTGTTGGGAATCCACGCCGAGGCTCTGCCGACCCCCGAAAAGTTCGAGTACTGGCCAGTATCACGTAATTTCCCAACAGTGGGGAAGGTACTGGTAGTTTAATGGGTTCTTTCCAAAACCAGTCCTGCGGGTCATACAGAAGATGATACACAGCCTGAGGAGTCGCGACAGAGAAGGGAAGAAACTCTGAAGTGGAAGTTGCATTCTTCTGGACAACACAGACAGCAGCATGCCTTCCAATGTTGTAAGGACAGGATTCGCGGAAGAGACTGCGAGATCGGGGAGAACCAAGACCTGTGTACCCATCTTTAATGTCCCACGGCTGCAACTCACACTTGGCACAGGATGTGTATTCAACCTGTCTCCACAGACGCAACGGGCAGCTCTGAGCCTCCTCTCTAAGCCACATACCCATCTCAAGCCTCCTTTTTGAATACATCACTGTCATTCCACCGGTACAGCTAGCAAGGCACTCCACAAGTGTTGTTGTTGGTGGTTGGTGGTTCCGAAGACCATACAAGGCAGGCGCCAACTGCTGTGCCGACTTCCAAGTCCAGTTGTGGGTCCCACAAATCCGCAAGTGTGACAACACCATGCCAAAACCAGGCCTCGCCAAATGCAACCATTCCGGAAAAAGGGAGAGGCAGTCCATCCAGGTCGAATATGTAAGGGTTATCAAAAATAGGTTGGGCCAGCAACCGATCATATGAAAATACCTGCGGCCGACGGGACGGCAGGACCTCCCCCCAGTCCCTCAAGATATCTCCACACAACTTGGATCGAATTCTTTTTCGACAATAGAAGGGGGTCAACACCGCCAGCTGCACCGTATCTAGCCAGGGCCCAAAGCGAAATCCCCTGCAGGTATCCAAGTGGCCAGTCTCCTCCAGGTCGCCTGTCGAGAGGCCAGCAGCAGGTAGCGCACCGGCCACTTTGTGACCAGTGCATGTGTCTGCTATTTGGGAGACAGCGACCCAGTCCCCCCATCGATCTCTTCTGAATAATCTTTTCCCAGCCTACCTTCGTGTCACTGAGCAATGGCTCATTCCGACCTTTCTGCTTCCACAAATAGGCCACAGCCAACACTTTAATCTGTCGAGCCATCAAATAGGACAATGGGGAGAGCACATGCATGTACCACAACTTGGCCTAGGTAGCATTGTTGAGCATGTCGGACCTAGCAAGTAACCAGACTGTATTCATCTATCCCCATCTGCGAAAAGCATCAAAAACACCAGTCGCCGCAGAATCAGCACAGAGAGGGGAGCCTCCCAAAAAGGAGACATACAGTCCCAACAGACGTTCGGGCTCATCCTGGCGGGCTATTTGCACTCCCCATCACGTGGCTCAGGCTGTACATGTGGGATCAGGAGTCACTGTGTCGTTTTTGGCCAGTTAACCTTGGCCTCCGCCACACTCGAGAACCAGTTAATATTCTGTCTCAATGGATCAAAAGCTGGGGGCAACCTTTTCAGTATGATCCGGGCAGAACGAGGGGCTTTCATTCCCCCTTCCATTGCATTCTGCTGCAGCTGCAACGGAAAGCGATGGCACTGCACCCCCCCCCCCTCCCTCCCCCCTCAACAAGGAGAAAAATATTATATGGCAGTGTATCTTTCCATGTTCTAGTGGACGATTCATTCTCATTTTGCTCTTTCGTGAGCAGTGGAACGAGATCATTCCTTGAATTCTTTTTTTTTTAACAGGTCTTAAACCTGTTAGAATTGTTTGGGACGTCTTTTGCAGTAGTCTGTCGATTTCGAACCGTTGTCGAGTTTCATGATTGTGGCCATAGCAGTCTGTTTGTCTAGACAACACTCATGCCTATAGTACCTAGCGACTATATTAGCATAGCCTGACAATTATTTGACCCCTTTGGTGCTGCGCCCGACCGACTACCATTGTCTGGACAATGGTAGGGCGGGCGCAGGAGGGTTTGGCGGATGGACTGGTGGATCACAGGGTGTGTGGACGAAGACAGTTGTACCCTCGAAGACATTTTCAAGTGCATGGTTAATCTTGTTGATTCTTTGAGTTTTGCACTCTTGACGTTGATGACATTGGCGGTCTTGAGAAGGCTTTAGGATTCTGGGTACGTCTTGCAACTCACTTTAGGCTTCTTTGATGCTGTTATATTCATGGATCTGCGGTTTTTCGATGCCAGAACGACGCTGGCCGGCGCTGGGGGGCTGCCCTGTAACCTCTTGATAGCAGGAGCGTGAGGCCTGGTAGAGAGATCTGGGGATGCCTTGGGGCGGGCATTCCAAAGGAAAACCAAGGGTTGCTGTCGGGACGACACTGGCAGGAGCTGGGGTGAGTCGTGTTGCCCTGTAACCTAGCAGGGTGGGGGCATGAGGCCTGGGTGAGCTCGGCAGGGAATAAGACAGTGTTAGAGAATTTTAGAGGGTTCTGTTAGAGATTCCAGGGTTCTGAGCATTCAAAGGACTTCTGTGGGTTTGAGTAGCCGAGCAATAGGTCAACAATTATCTCTGTCTTTCCTAAATTTTCCTGAACTCCTTTAATAGTTCTTAGATTGTTCTTAAAAAAAAGAGGGAAAGGGGGGGAGCTAGAACTGGAAGATGGAAGGTAGTAAGGGGGCTCTCAACAGGGGAGGGGTTGTTTGTTGGGTAAGTAGGTTAGAAGAACGATGCTGGGATGGCAGAGGCCGATGCTGGAGTTTTTGCTTTGTGACCTAGAGGGAGCTTGAGGCCTGTGGGGTTATGCCAAGGGTGGAAGGCATAACCAGACCGTCCGACGTAGCTGGCGCCGGGGTATTAACCCTGTAACTTGGTGTCAGGGGCTTGCGGCTAAGGGAGATGTCGAGGGAGGAAGGCACTTCCTATCCGTCCGAACTAGGTTGATCAATACTGAGGAAGGTTGTGGTGCCCTGTTACCCTAGCAGGAGGGGGTATGAGATCAAGTGAGTTCTGGTACGAGGACTGAAAGCCTGGACCGACGTTTCGTCTATTGAGGGGGGAAGTTTTGGATAGTAGGTGGGTTCAGTTTTGACCCTCCGATCTCATAATTTTCAAGCTTTTTCATACTTTTTCTGAATTTTAGCCTATCTCATGAGGTCTTTTGTTTAATAGGCTAGAAATTGCTCATGATCCTATTCTTAGCCGAAGTCGGGCAATGGCCCCGGTATTTTGAGTTTTTTTCCATATATGTTCTCCAATATATTCCTGATGGGACGCTGGGCCCGGTTCCCAGCACCTGCAACTTTCCACGAATAGATTGGAGCATTGTCCGAACAAAAAAAAAAAAAAGACATTGTGTTGTTTCTCATCTACGCCCGCGTGCATGAACTTACCCGGGGATAACCTGCCGGGCTCGAGTGAGCGCGATTTCCAGTTACCAAGTATCAGTTACTGAGGAAGCTACAGTTGCTCCACCGCTTGCTGTGTGATGTACCAAGTTATGCCGGTCTTCTGAATGAAGTTACGTTTGATGTCGAGCAACGTGATGGTGGGGGCGCACAGAATGGTGGTGGTGGTGGTGAGCGACGGTCGTACCGTCCTCCCACTTGCTTCAACTGCAATGAAGTCGTACACTATGCTAATCAATGTCCAAATCGAAGGAGGAATTACAGTTTTGCATGAGTGTCGACATCAAGTGATTCTCGTAGGAGTCAATCGCCACGTCATCACAGATCTGGACATCAGCAGCTTGATCCTGCTGTTCTAGCACAAATCGCCAAAATGGGGAAGAATTCTTGTCGTGATGGAGCAGTTCGACACCAAATGTGCTAAGAAGGAAGAGAAGGCAAAATAAAAAAAAATGAGGAGGAGGAAACTAAGAAGCGAAAAGAAGAGGTGGAAAGAGGCAGGTGGGAAAGGAAAGTCATGAAGAAGAATGAGAAAGCTTGCCAGGAGGCCAAGTACAGAGTCGAGATGAAGAAAGATCTTGGCATCGAGATGCCGGCAATAATGAATGAAATGCAGGGAAATCAGGTTGAGAACTGGCGGAACGTCGTGAGATCTACCACATGTACAGTAGGGAACAAGAAGGTTGTTTAAGAATCCGAGTCTGCATCTTCCTACTTAGAATATAATGGAAACGAAAGTCGGACTAGTGTCACGAAAGAGGTTTGCGAGAGAACCAGGAAGCTTTGCTTGTTAGAAAAGAGAAAGCGTGGACCAGAGCCCGTGTTCAAAGGAAGTCCGCCGATGGAGAAACCTCCTAAAAAGACACCGAAGAGGGGAGCGCTGAAGCCCACGAATCGTACATTCTGGCTAACACGATCGAAGTGGAGGAAAACAGTGAAGACAACTGGCTCTGTTAAGAGGCGATCCCCTGCGAAGATGCCTTTGTCCAAAAAAAGAATACGCCAGCCAACAAGAGATCGTCGAATGCTCAGTTGACGTTTGCGTCTGAGGGCGTGCTGGCACGCCTGCGTTACATGAGCGCAAACATGAGAGAGATGAAGAACCTAGATGCGCTGAAGCTTCAACGAATTTGTAAAGATGAAGGTGTCCACTATGATAAAAAGGTGGACACAATCTTTGATATAGCTGAGCAACGTACAACGCTCGCCTTTGACTCAGTGGTTGTATCGGAAGCCGAAGTTATTCATATTGTCGACTCCATTGACGAGGGAGCTACATTGGAACAGCCTGATGCCGTCGACGAGTGAGGAGATTTGAGTTGTTTTCAGTTGTGGGCGGTATGCTGATACTTGACCAGTTTGCGTTGTAAGTCCTTGATTGTGAATCGAAGGGTTGATAAGCTTATAAGGTTTGTGATACTACTCTTGGCTCTAAACAATGAGATCCACTGGGCCAATAAGTAAATAAATGATTGGCTCAACTTGTATGATAAGCATGGCCTGGAGTTCTTAGGTCTTACCTGTTGTGTATACGTCGTTTTTTCTCCGTATTGCAAGTTGTTCTACGTGCGCGAAGTCGATGTCAGATAGCGAGAGCACGTATACACGTGTAAAGCTCGGACTCAATCGCACTTTCATAGATGGTTGAGTACCTTCGGGATTGGAAACTGTGTTTTGATACCCATCGATGTTTTGGTTGGTGAAAATCTGTGTAAATTGGAGGAGACCTATATCCGTTAGTGGTGTCCTTTCTTGAATACCTCGAGTAGTGGGAAATCTAGTCGTCGTTGTGGGAAGAAGACTAAGTTGGGAAAAAGTGAGAGCAATCGCGCACGTGGCGGTGTGCATTTGACTAACCAATGAGTATTTACTCCTATTCGGTTTCAAACTTTCAATGTGAATCATCCAAACATATTGATGTTGACTTTTTTAAGTTGTTCGATAGGGTCTTGTCCCGTAGTAATTTTGGTATTAAGATTTTCATAGAGAAAGGCGATCACTGGTGCCCAATCTGGAAGCAGCTTGTAAAAACGTTCAGAGAGACTAAGTTGCACATTGGTAATAACATTCTTATGTTCAAAGACAGTGAGCATTCCCTTGACTTGGGTAGGTCATTCAACATTGTTCAGGTTTGTAAATGGAAGCCTCGTTGTGTTTTTTTTATAAATGTTTTGATTGGCATTTTGAGGAATCTCCGACAATTGTCGACACTTTATGGATGGACCATGAAATCTATCCTTCGTATTTACAATATCGTTCACGATTTCACTCAAAAATCAACTAGGAAGTACTTATGCAAACTGTTATCTCATTGTTTTCAGGATCGTTTCGGCTTGAGTCTTTCTTCAGATCTCATCTTTTGCATCCGGTTTGATGATAGGATTAGGATTTTCAAGGTTCATCAGGTAGTGAATGATTTGCTTATGAATTGTGATTTGCCTTGTTGTTTTCTGCATCGAGCTCGGAAGAAGATCCAGATCGTATGGGTCAAGAACCCGTCTGTGTCCATATTGTTGCACAACCACCGTATTTTCGTGACGCGTGGTGTGCTTACTTGCACTTGCTAGGGTTTACCCTTTCCTCAGAAAGAAGGGCATGCCATCTTCCGTTTAAGAGAACTTGAGGATGTACACCCCTTGGCTATGAACGCCAAGAATGTGCCTCGTGTTAAGCTGGCTGAACAATTGTCGATGGTCCGTGACGAACTGGTAAGCGGTTTTCGAGAGTGGAGGGTCCCCCTCCACACGTCACATTGGATGCAATTTCTTCGTGCGTTAGCAACGTCACAGACTCTGCGAAATTTTTGGACCTACAAGTCGTTCTCAGTCTTACCCCATCAGTAATGGTGGAAGGTTGAGGTTTCAAGGGTTCGGTTGTTCGTCGATGAAAGTGGTAAGCTCGTTGCCGTGTCAAACGAGTAATCTATGACCTTATTACTTCACTATATGCGGGAAAGTCCGGTGCGCTTCTGATGCTGTTGCCTGTTGTTTTTTTAGATGTTGTCAACGCATGAAATGAAACAAGCCGCTTCTCAATTTATCACACGTACTATAGAACAAAAAACATTGAAACCCCACCCGAGAGGGTGGGTAATTGGTGATCTCAAGCAACAATTTGATGGATTGGTCATCACTTCAGTGGACCGTAATCCGGGCGATTCAGTGGTGATATGCCCCTCTATGTACTACAATGGGATGTCGAGTACCTTTGTTTTCAATCCAGGATATCAGGTTATCTACACACACATCTAGAGAAACTTTGTCCCATCTGGCGGCCAACAGAGAGCCTGAAGAGGCTGGAGGAAAGCTGGAAGAAAGTTGGGAAAGACACGGGGAATACAGACAGAACAACATCCAGCAACAAACTTCTTTCCTTATGGCAGCCTGGTCATGGAAGAGTAGCTAACAGAAAGCCGCCCGGCGAGAGAGGCGGAAAGAAGGAAAGATATGCAAACAACATGACTTCAATGGATAAAGGTAAGGGACGCCAGACCCAGTTTCGAGCAGGTGATGCTTCCCACCAGTAGATCGGGGCATCCAGAAAGGGCACTATGGGGAGGTGCTGATATCACTCCCCATAGTAGATCCATCCGTTTCTTTTTTTCAAAAAAAAAGGTAAGCTCCGAGGCAAGTCATAAAGAAAGACGAGTGTGCGCAGATCGCATTGGCAGCATACCCTAAGCATCCACCTTAAAGAAACAACAAGACTATTCCTTGCTGCAGCAAGGGCGACAGCACAAGCACGAGGCAAGGAAAAAAAGGATCTCCAACCGCCGAGGTCCCATTCCATACTCGAAGACAGTCCCCGCAAAGTAACCTCCATTTGCTTGTTCAGTGGTCTAATTCAGCTATAAGCAATATCGGATGGAAGTCCCACTCCGATGCTATCAGTGCTACTCGCCTACAAATTGGGGAGATCTTAGTCAAAGCACTGGCTATTGGTGTTGCCAGAACCCAGCGCTTGGAAGATCTAGCTGTAACACCAATCCGGGTCTCGACTTGATACGATATCGAAAGGGAGAATTAGAGTCAGGCAGGCGAGTCGTTGTCACCCCTCCGGGTGGGAGATCGTTTACGGCATGCCCTGGGTGGGATAGAGGGTGGTTTGCAGGTTGGCGGCATGGCACCAAACCACTTGCTGCATGGATAGAGGTCCGGACAGCAGAACCACCTTTTGTACGCAATGAGGTTCCAATAGGATGACCACTTGCTGCAAGGAATGACATCCCGGCAGCAGAAGCTGCAGAACCACCCATTGCCTCTCCGTATACTCTCCAATCATCCTCCTGTTCCTCCGAAGAGAATCTGCTCTGGCAAACCATGTCTCCGCTGCCCCTCAACAATGTCAATCCAATCAGCAGTCGTATCAACCTCAGCATGCTCTCATACAGTCAGGTGAACCACCGTATCTGCCTACTCAAGCTCAGAGTTATCGTCGCGCGGGTAAGAACACAAAATCGTAGTGTGCCCCTTAAACACCGCAGAGGTCGCAAAACCATTTTTTTTTCTACCCATATCCGACCCAGCTCGAGCCTTGATGTATCATATCTAGCCGGACCCATGTAAACACTATTATTTTTACCCAGACCCAGCCCACCCACGCTAATTTAATTTTTTTTCTACCCGTACCCAGCCCACCCAGGGTGATTTAAAAATTGTCTACCCATACCCAGCCACACCCAAGCCAAAATCCCCTTCACCTGCATCCAGCCGCACCCGAACCTACTATCCATCCACCCGTGCCCAGCCGTACCTGTGCCCAAAATTTTCCACCCAGGCTTAGTCTTACCTTTTATCTTTATTTCAAACTTAGGCCTTGCATGTCGGATTCCTTAGCTTCCATCCACAGATTTCCGCTTCAAATTTTGGCGCCGGCAATGGGCCAGTGGCTGGGGATACTCACATTGATACTTTCTTGTCTACATTTGGCCTCAACTACAGCCAGATTTCGATGGATCTGACCGCAATTATGGCCAGAGCCTATTAGTGAATGCTGTATTCCCTAGGACGAAACGATTGGGGCCAGGCCAAATTAATAGTACAGTCTGGCACTAGTAATACCTCGGCCCTAAGACAAATAACAGACGGCCAAAGACAAATTTATACTAGGGGCGCACCCCACTAGTACCACTATTTCCCAGTGAAGAAAAAGGGTCAGGCCTGGCCCTAATACTACCTAGGCTTGCCAAATATGCCTAGTATGCCTACAGGGCTCGGGTCACCCGCTTGAAACCTCTACCCAGCCGTACCCGGAACCAAGGCAAACCTTTGCCCGGCCGTAACCGTCCAGGCACCATGTCAACACCCAGCGCCACCCACCCTACAGTTTCCTGGCCCAGCCATATCCACCCCTCAGATTTCCAGACCCAACTGCCCCGGTGCATACTAATCATGTCATACCCGCACCCGTCCAGAACTGTCGGGTACGGCTGGGTACGGTCGGGTCGGGTCACGGCCACCCAATGTCAACCTCTGAAACACCGCCTCCACAAGAGCAGGTGTGCATGCCAGGATGACCTACAAAATCAAGTCCACCTGCCTGTCACGCTTAGCTGTGGCCATGACTGTGCATGTACCCTCATCCTCTGGCTCCACCGGGATATTTGCCTCCTCGTGCAGCATGAACTCATTCTACTGCCAGGGAAGCACGTATCCCCCTCAAGTGTGCCCATACGAAACAAGTTGGACATTTGCTAAAACCTCAACAAGTTACACAATCTTGTCAAACTACAATGGGTTACACTTCATCCTGTGAATGCTCTTATGGACGAACTGGTTCTTCTCCTCTGCTCGATATGCACACATCCACATGTGTATCACATGAAGAGCAAACGCTTGCACTCGGAAGCATACAATCCCCACAGCAACCACCACAATGCACACTGCTCCGGTTCGCGGTCCCCCTCGCAACACTGCATCAGTATCACCCTATGGGCCTCTGTAAGGCGAGAACTTGCTGGCCCGTAAGTGAAAATCTTTGAGATGTGAAGTCACCATGTGATACAACTTGTCATGACTATCGGACCTAGGCTGGGTCAACAAGTAGATGTGTCCACATTACATGAGTAATGCATCAGAAGCGCTCTCCACGCCTATGTAATACTGCACAGACCACTGGCGTTGGTGGATCAGGAATGTAACTGCATCCATTGGCTCAGACATGTGCCTCGTCCGCGCTTGGACCCACTTCGGGGTGTTGTCCATCATGCACTCAGGGAGAGACACAGATGAAACAAGACTTGCAAGCTGCCAACACCACTGCAACACCTGAGATGTGAACGTGCTCCCCCCCCCCCCCCCCCCCCCCCCCCCCCCCCCCNCTCTCTCTCTCTCTCTCTCTCTCTCTCTCTCTCTCTCTCTCTCTCTCTCTCTCTCTCTCTCTCTCTCTCTCTCTCCCCGGCAAGAACTCCCCAACACGCTGCGGACTACGCACCCTACCCGCCTGATTTGTATGTACACACAACAGCATAGTTACAACAATTGGCCAGATCAATCAGATGGAAAATCCCAACTCCAACTAGACCCCGTGCAGCACTTTCCATCCTGATCAACTGAAAAACAGGGTCTATCGACTTCATAACTGACTCCTACCATGCAGTGTTCTTGGCCCGCACCTGCACCGACGGCAACTGCTTAGGCTGCGGATACCAAGGGATAGAGGACCAGTCATTGCTCAACATCATCCTCTTCAGCAGTTTTTCAAAGGCGACGAGCTTCTTGAGCGTAGAGTACACAGACAGGAAAGACGTCTCACAAGGGTAAACGGCGCCCAGATGGGGGCTGAACCACCGAAAAAAGCTAAGAGCAACATAATGCGATCTTTTTAAAATGCAGTACTGCTCTCCCTCTCAAGATATAACCTCTTAAAGTCTACTTGCACAGGATGCCAATGTGTGGCAACAACCGGCTGCAGACGTCGAGACAACAAGGGAGCCATGTGATGCATGTGAACCATGGGATCAAGGGGGTGTCCTTCTTCGCCAACTCCTTTGCGACAACCACATAGGCTGAGTGGAGTCAATACAGGTCGTGTTAACACAACTCGAACCACAATCGTCAAATATCTCCAGCCAATTCTGCAGCACGCACTCAGCATCATCGGGCTCGACAACCCCTCTCATGCTTGCAGTGAGGATGTTCACAATGGGTCTACCATCTCAAAATTCCCTCACACTGGTGGAATCATGTAAGAACGACTTCCTCACATGGGCTGACTCGCGTTCCACCTCCATTCTCTCTGCTCATCCACAGTCTCAATATCTGTTGTTTGCTTGTGGACAACACCTAACCCTCCCAGTTCCTTCCTCTTCCCTTCGGCCACCACGGTTCTCTCCGCCACTCTCTCTTTGGCCTCGCCGAGCGCCTTGCATAAACCCTGCCTCATCCAAGGAAAAGCCTAGGCCCATGTCCACCTCTTCCCCACTGCTGTCCCAATCCGCGACCTCTCCCTCGTCATCATGTGTCTTGCCCTCGGCATGGGCTGCCCTCGGTGATACTCATCCATCTCGTGGTCACCCCTCCCAACAGCATATCCGGCTGGCTCAGCCCCCACCGCTGCTCCATATGGAGGAGGCGTTTCTCCCAGTCCATGCTCCGTCTTGTACTGCCTCACTCGCTCTTGGTGACATGCGTTTAGCGTGTAGTTGCTGTGCCTCATAGCATTGCCCAACGACATGCCCATCACCTCCTGCAAGTGTTGCGCAGATCAAAATGGGCTGTGGCACGGGATTGCCCTGGTTAATAGGAGGCCCACCTTTTTTCAGTTGCTTCGGCACGGAATTGCCCTGTTTCTACGGGATAACCAGCGCAGCACGCACACTGTTTGCATGGATTGCCCTGGTTACCAGGATGCCCACCCTTTTCAGTTGGTCCATTATTGGATTGTGAATCCAACACTCGCAGGTCTTTCCTTGGTCTGCAACAGCTGGCCCCATTTTTCAGAGGTGATGGTGGCTGAAGAAAGAATACATGCATTTGTTAGTAAACAGATCGTGAGTTTGAATCCTGATGGAATAAGATCAGTGCTATAGTACTAGCTGCTACGACCCCATTCTAAAACAGACAAGACCATTTTTTTTTCTTCCCAAGCTCACGTACCCCTTCCATTCTGCAGATAAGCAGTCTGGCCAACCACCACCGACAGGAAATAATACCGAAATATACACAGAAAACACAGTCTGGCCAACCACCACTGACAGGAAATATACATAAAAAAACACAATCGCACTTCTCCCCGCTAAGGCTGAGAGCACCACGGTCACTATGGTTCCAAGATAGATTCCCTGGAATCTTCACCAAATGCCAACTGCATACAGTTTGATCGCCTCCAAACCTTCAACCTAGCCATCTACAGCACAGATCCAATAAGTGTTATGCTCTTACATCATCCATAATGCAAAACTTGAAAGTTTGAGAAAAGCAGGACTTGGTGAACTGAAAAGAGGAAGCGAAAGAAGAATGAAGAGGATAGAAGATGAAGAAGAATTACACAATTGGATGGAACCAATGTTCCACCCCCTCTTTTCTTCCTCATCTTATCCTCTTTCCTTTTCCTCTGGCTCTTCAAATAACCATTTCATCACAGCGACAAACGAATGAATGAACAGGAATCTGTCCCAGCAGTCCCCCTTCCTTCCAGCTCTCCAAGAGCCCTCCTCGTTTCAGCCTCTTGCTCGCTTCTCTTCTTCCGGTTGCATATCAAGCTATGGAAGTTCACACATGTCCAACATGGATATTCAAAGGACGATGCAACTGATACCATGCCTCTTTCATCTCATGCCGCCATAGCCACTCTCGGATGATGTCTAAGACCAGCTGGTACCCCAGCTGGTACCCACACAAGGGACTTCTAGATGCAGTGCCAGGCAAGGAAGTGAAGATGAAGGTAGACGAAGGTGAGTCCCCTAGCCTAGGCCTAAAGCCTACTACTACTACTACTACTACTACTACCACCACCACCACTAAGGTAGCCGAAGGTGAGTCCCCTAGCCTAGGCCTAAAGCCTACTACTACTACTACTACTACTACTAGTAGTAGTAGTAGTAGTAGTAGTAGTAGTAGTAGTAGTAGTAGTGGTGGTGGTGGTAGTAGTCGTAGTAGTAGTAGGCTTTAGGCCTAGGCTAGGGGACTCACCTTTGGCTACCTTAATCTTCACTTCCCTGGCTGGTACTGCATCTAGAAGGCCCTTGTGTGGGTACCAGCTGGTCTTAGACATCATCCGAGAGTGGCTATCGCAGCATGAGATGAAAGAGGCATGGTATCAGTTGCATTGTCCTTTGAACATCCATGTTGGACATGGGTGAACTGCCATAGCTTGATATGCAACCGGAAGAAGAGAAGCGAGCAAGAGGCTGAAACGAGGAGGGCAGTAGCAGCAGCAGTAGCAGCAGCAGTAGCAACACCAGTAGCAGTAGCAGTAGCAGTAGCAGCAGTAGCAGTAGCAGTAGCAGCAGTAGCAACTACAACCACTACTACTACTACTACCCTTACTACCACTACTACCACTACTACTACCAAAACTACTACCACTACTACTACTACTACCACTACTACTACTACCACTACTACCACTACTACCACTACCACTACTACCACTACTACTACCACTACTACTACCACTACTACTACCACTAGTCTACCACCACTACCACTACCACTACCACTACCACTACCACTACTACCACTACTACTGCTACTACTGCTACTGCTGCTGCTGCTACTACTACTACTACTACTACTACTACTACTCCATAGCTGCGGAGGTCTTCCCCATTCACCCTCCAACTCAGCCAGAGCTCTGCCTAACTTCACCCTCTGGGCGGAGCAGCAGCACGACTGGCCAAGGAATGTGTCACCTTACTAATTTCTGCCAAATGATATACTCTTGCCACCCAGCCTCCAGCCTCCCATGGCCAGGCACTACTGTCTCCTCCGGCGTTCAAGGCCTTCGGGAAGTTCCTGCCTTTGTCTGCAGCTCATTTACCAGACTAATTTATAGCCTAAGAGCTACCTGGCCACGGGTCTCAACACTCATGACCTCTTTTGGAGTCCACTAGACCTACCTAAGCCTACCGGACTTGGGTTTACCCAAGCTGATGAACAATCCCTATCGGGTAATTCTCAAATTCGGCCTTGTCTGCCCCGGCCTTCTACTAAGTCCGTCCAGTGTTTAATTTCAGTCCTATCCCCTGTTGGTTCCCCTATTTCTGATCTAGCCTTCCCTGGGAAACAGAAAACACAGCACACACACACACACACACACACACACACACAGAGTTAGTACGCAGCGTAGCAGTCATGGGATAGGCACTTAGAGACATAGGCAAGCAAATAGCAACCCAAACATGGAAATCTTAGCTAATCAAACCAGCAAGCGGCAATACAAAGAAGACTGCAGAAATCTCAGACTGATTCTGTGCAGGTCCTTGCATAGTAAATGCAACTGACTGCAATCACGGCCACATCATGGGCATGCATGGCCTCGGCACACCCTGAGGGCATACTCAGACTAGCACCTTCCAAAATGCATCTGACTGCATCACGGCCACACCTGCACGAATCTGACTGCAATCACGTCCAGAGCTGTGTAGAAAAAGTCCTACCGTCTTCACCCGAATAGAACGCCCAGTCATTATTGCTGCATCTGGACTGAAAGTTGGGCTAAATGCAGCTATAATGACCGGGCGTTCTATTCGGGTGAAGACAGTAGTAGTGTGAGCACACCCTGAGACAGGATGTGAAGTATGAATGAGGAAAGAACTCCAGCGGATTCCCATCGAATCTCTTCAGAATCTTTGAGAAGATTCATTGAGGATACGATCACCGTTGAATCTCTTCTCTGACAAACTGAAGTTTTATCTTCATGGTGCCTGTGGCAGGCATGCACGGCTCCCACGGGATTGGTCCAGCTTGTGCCCTGGGCAGCACAGACCACAAAGGTTCATCCCAATGATCCAACGATCATAAACCCAATGGTTGTCTCATCTCATCAGGCTGATGGGAACCTGGATTAAAAAGTTAAAAACAGACAAAAACACAAACACAAACACAAATCCCGGTCTTATTGGTGGGGATCAGCACCGGGAGCACCTGCAGGAAACCAGGTCTTGTTCCCCATAAGAATATGATTTAAATTTAAACCCAGGTACCGTCCTCCACCAACATACAAGTCACAGGCACAAAAAGGAGCAGAGTAATCCAGCCCAATTATGTCAAAGCACACCCTAGCAACATAGATTACTCCTGTTGAAAAATGGGACTCAGCGAAGGAAGTACCAACGGGCCCAGCCCAGTTGGTGCACCCATGAACTGTTGAAATACAGACCCAGGTTCGAATCCAGATCCGACCGCATGAGATGAATGTTACAGAATAAAATAATTCCGAATTACCTGAGGCCATTCAGTCGAATGATCATATCTCAAGGCCGCCGTTCTTCTTATTAAATTAAAGTTATTAAACAAAAAACTTGAAAAAGAGGAGGAATACCGCCAGGCTTTGCTGGCATCTTTCTTAAAAACGTCGCTAAATATCTCAGTTAGCTAGGCCTTGAGCCAAAAAAAATAAAAGGAAAAATAAATCTAGTGGGGACCTCCTAGGCTACAAGAGTGGCCCGGGACCACTTGCCCGGCCGGTCCCAAAAAAAATAAAATAATAAATTAATAATAACTCTAGGCTACCAGAGTGGCCCGGGGTCACTTGCCCGGCCGGGCCAAAATAATTTAAAAAAAATAAAAAAAAAAAAAATATTTTTGAATTTTATTTTTTATTTTAAATTTGGTGAAGAATTTCGATGTGACCCTGAGGCAAAAGTTGTTCAGTTTATTTTTCTGCATAACATAGTTTTGTTTTTCAGAATTTTTGGATTTTTTTTTTTTTTTTTTTTTTKYTGGGACCTTACCTGATCCTTGCACGGGCTGGCCACCCGGGACCCGGGCGGCCCGGCTGGTAGCCTAGTAATAACTTTATTTTGTATATTTCATTAGGTAAGGAATTTCGATGTGACCCTGAGGCAAAATTTGTTCAGTTTATTTTTCTGCATAACATTTTGTTTTTCAGATTTTTGCGTTTTTTTTGTTTTCTGTTTTTGCTGGGAACCACTTTGGCCCTTGCACGGCCGGGCCGCCCCGGCAATCAAGGTCACCCGGGCGGCCCGGCTGGTAGCCTAGGTGGGGACGCAATACTGCTCTCACTGTTCTCAGTCTATCTACCTGCAACCCAGCTTCGATGCTCCGCCCGGCCAACCTCCACCTTTTCTATTTGCTCCGAAGGAGACCGGAGAACCAAAGCACCAATTTGAACCAGCTTGGGAAAGTCCCACCTTTCCCCTCCCATTCCCCTCTCCCCTTTCGTTGCCCCATGATAGGTAACTACAACTCTATATGGCTTCCCACTTTCGCCACTTGTCCCCCCTAAATCATCAGGCGTGACAATCTTACTCTCCTCTACAACTGCCTCTCAAAACACCTCCCCATCTCGCCTCCTCTTCAACGCCCCACCATGATGGGAGCCAATTATGGATGATGGGCATTGAGTTGCACTCGAAGATCATCATGATGACTCGGTGGACACTGATAACCCACCATCGTGATGTGGATAGCAGCACAAGCATGACATTGACGATGGCTGCAAGGCGTTCGATCGTTACTCTTGGAACCCTTCATCTGTTGTGGTGAAGGTCTCGAGCTCATGCACTACTTTTTTAATGGAAGGACGATTCAATCCTAATCCATCTGTGCACTGGAAAGCAAGCCCAACAATTACCCTGGTCATCCTCCATGCAGCTGGTGTCAATGACATCCTTATGCTTGGGTCCACCAGTCCCTCAAGGGGACAACGCCTTGCCCATTCCCACAATGGCACCGAATCACCGTTTGCGAGCTGCACCATCGGTAACAGTCCTGTCAAGAGCTCAAGAAGTAACACCCCAAAAGCGAAAACATCCAATGACATCGATGGCGTTCTCTGCATCCGTTCACTACATTCCGGTGGCATATACCCAGGGTTGTCGAAAGTTAGCATGCTCACATGAACTGCTGCCTCGCCGGTCGAAGTACTATCATGATGCAGCCCGCCTGAACGACCATGCACGTGTCCGAGCTTCACGAACCAAAAATCGCACAGGTACGCATGCACCATCTCCCCTTTCCCCTGGACTAGCACATTCGTACTCTTGATATTGCAATGAAGAACAGGTCGGTCTGCTTCATGGTGTAAATACCTCAAACAGGCTGCTACTTGTCGCGCGATCAGCATCCGCTCCTGCCAACCTAATGGGAGTTTCGTTGGCCCATTTCTGTCGCCCGCTCGCGATGATAACGCCATTACCTGATGGTCATGCAAGCAGTTGTATAACGACCCATGCTCAATGAACGGGTAGACAAGGAAACACCTCCCCTTCTCAATGCAGAAGCCAAGAAGTTTGCCGAGGTGCCTGTGCTGCAAATCGCCCAGCGATCTGATCTCTTCCCTGAATCGCTTCTGTTCGCTGCTGTCGTCTGATTCCCACCTCATTACCTTGATAGCGACTGCTGTATTATTTCCGCCAATCACGATGGCCGCTCTGTGCACATCGCTGTTCTTACTACCGTTCCCTGTCAGACAGCTTCCCTCTTGAACTGTCATCTCCAGCATTGCAGATGGGAACTCAGTGACACCTCTGCTCGTCGCAGGCCCTAGTACATCGGAAGACCCTGCTGCAGACACCAAGACCTTAGCAGGATAAATCTCATTCTTGTCTACGTCAGCGTGTTGTGCCTTTTCGAATCGCCGTGCCTGGAAGACGAAAATCCACAATGCACATCCTATCATGAGGAATATCGCGGAGATCAGTCCGAGGGACAGACCAGTCAGCAAACGTAGGGAAGCATCTTTGCCTCCAGCCCCACCGCCACCATCGCAGCGGCGTAAAGCACTGCTGTTCAGCTCAAGCTTCAGTATCTGGCCATCACCTGTGCCAATGAACAAGAATCGTTCATCTTTCGAGAGACAGGGAGATGTGATCAGCTCGGGCTCCCCGTTGGACTTCTGTAGGACTGCAACTGTTTTGAGAAATACTGGCTTCCCGCCTCCCGGCTGAGAGAAGGCAAGCCAGTGTATTTGTCCACTGTTCCGGTCGGAAACAAACAAGTTGCAGCCGTTTGACGTCAAGACAACACCGTTGGGGTTTTTGAATCCCCCTTCAGGAAGTAACCCGGGCTGGCTCAGTCCTGCTACGGTTTCTGTAGCCCCCCCTCCAACAATATTTACCCATCGCACCGCGTTGTTCCAGTAGTCAGCAACGTACATAACTCTTCCGTCTCGTGAAACAGCCTGTGGGCCTATCATTGGATTCGCAAACCGGACCTCGCTCTTGTTCACACTGTCCACATAGTCTGCTTTCTCATTTTCTGCGCCCGCGATGACAATATTCGGATGCCAGGCCTCCGGCTTCGTCAAGGGGACTTTGAGGATGCTGTCTTGCGATGAGACAAAAAAGGCCTCCTGTGTTGGATGTTTGGCCATTTGTAAAGGGTGCAATATATGCCTCGTGTTAACCTCGGTGCCACACGTTACGTTGATCATCCGGAGGAAGGAGTTGTCCTTATCTGACACAAGCAAATTGACATCATCTAGCATCAGGAGTCCCTGCACGACACTCGAGTTTGAGGAGGATTGGTTGGACCCAGGTTTGAACCATGGTCCAGCAAGGTAAGAGATGTTCAACGCGGTGTCAAAGGATTCCGCCTTCTTCACGATCGATGTTGCAATGCACGTAGCATTCACTGTCCGATGATACTTTTCCGTATAGTAAATGGTGCGTTCATCCACAGACAGAGCAATAGCATCGATGAGGATCTGAGTGCCAAAACCCTTGGCCGGTGAAGAGAGAACATCCCCATGGTTCGCCAGGATTGCCTCACCGATAATCGTCAGCGGGCTTTGCTGCTCTTCCAGGATTTGGATTTGGCGATGTTCTAGGAAGAGTTCCGTCTTCGTGCTCATTCCTGCTGCAGCATTATTATGACTGCTGCTCTCACACATCACAACCGACGTGGGGTTTGAGAAGATTACGGCAGTAACTATGATGGTGGTGGTCCAGGAAAGAAAGCTTACAATGTCAACTGGAAGCATGGACTCCATCTCCATAGCGCTTGTCGTCCTCCACCAGTAAGTTAAGACTTATACTTCGCTTCAAGGTTCCAACTCCTTCCAATTGGAGTGATGACAGTGATGAGACTCCTTCAAGAGAATGATTACACAAATTGGAACCAAAGATTAGAAGAAGATGCCTTGAGCATTAATATCGTGGCGTATAACATCTTCCTCCCCACACTCCATAACTCGTAGTCAAAAACTCCGAACTTACGGAACTCAATCCTTCCACTCAAAGACTCCTTCAAGCCTCCACATTTACCTGATGACAGTGATGAGAGAAAAATCAGTGAGTACGAGGATGCGTACTAGGTAGTACTAGGTAGGTGATTTCCTGAGTTTTCTGTGTGTGTTATGTATTTGCGAGGCTCAAGGCCTCGTTAAGCCCTATTGGGCCCTGTTTCAGCCAGAACGGCAGCCCTAAGTGAAGGCGGGCCTGACAAGGCACTAGAGGCCTATTTTGCTGGGTTGAACGCAGCTGGGAAATTCAGGCGATTGCGCAGTGCCAGCTGGTTGAGTACCGGAAGCTTCTGGGAAGGGGCCCAGCGCAGCCAGGCAGCATGCAGCAGGCAGGCCACTTTGATAAAAGAAAGTGCCTGCCTCCGCATGGAACATTCAGGCACTTGCTACTTGCTGCGCTACTGACAGGCAAGCGCCCGCGCGCTCACGGGCGAGCAGGGCACACGCAGGCAGCCATAGCCGAGCTGGCCTGCGAGATGCTGGATGGGGCGCATGATGGTCCTTGGGTGCACGTGGCATCTGTGTGCGGGATCGAGGTTGTGAGTGATGCGTGAGACATACCTGGTGCTTGAGGCAAACGGCATTGGCCGAGATCTGCTCGTACTTCGGGGAGCTGTTGACGTCACCAGCGGCATTGTAGATAGTCTAGATAGGATCTGCCATTCGTAGTCTGGGCGCTGAGCGCCAGATAGGGAATCGACATTGGTTCATTGTTGATGATGATGAGATTATTCCAACATTGTCACTTGTGAGCTTTTGCGGTGCTCTTATTTGGTGGAACTCAAGTTGCAATTCTGCTTTTGGTTCGAGGTCACGACTATCTGGTTTCATGTGTATGATGCTGCTTGGTTTCTGGAATTCACTGTCGCTCATTTTCCTTGCAACAGTGGAGTTGCCTACTAGGCAATGAAACCGTGGAATTCCCAACACATTCCCAAAGAGATGATGTGATGATAAGGATCAGATGGTACTGTGCAGGGATGATGGGCGTAAATCGAGAAAGATTAGCATCAAAATTGGTACTATGCAGAGAACATTAGCACGGCTCCTGTGCATCAAAATCGTTCCAATTTTGTATTTTCATGCACAAGTACGAAAGTGCAATCCGACAAATCTTTCCTGATGCATCATTCCAGTTTTGATGCACAGCTACATGCATCAGAATTGCAACAATGCAGAGAATGTTAGCATAGCTCCTGCTCAGGGATGACGGGCGTAATCGAGAAATGTTTTTTTTTTCTTTTTGTTTTTCAATTTTTAAAAGGGCAATGGGGCCAACGGCCGTAATTGAGACATCATCATCCAATTGACCAGTCCTAGGTAATTCAGCATTCTACTATTTCACTCAACTGCTTCCAGTGGAGTTCGAACTCAGCACCTGGTCTGGATTTCAACAGTTCAGTCCAGGAGGGGGGTGTACCAACTGAGCTAGGCCAGATGGTTCAAAATTTTTATAATTAAAATTTTAAAAAGTAAAAGTAAAAAAAAAAAAAGGAACAGCGGAATCAAACAATCTGAAATTCAGCAGCACGCTTAAAGAGCGATCACCACAATGTGACACAGGATCAGCCCCGGGAACACAACTCTATCGGACCGGAAATATAGCTTTTATATGTTCAACGTCAGCCTGAGGGTGTGTTGTGTTCGGGGCACGACGATAGCTAACAAATCTGAGATCAGTCAGATAGCACATCAAGAACACTGAATGTCTTTTTTCCCCCCTTCTGAGCTTGATTTGATGGATCGTCAATGGTATGCGGGGCGGAAATTGCCGCGGAATATATGAATGACAAGGTTGCAGGTGGCATCCACATTTGGCTGTTGATTTCAAAGTCTACTCAGTCATAGTGAAAATGCAAGATTTCGTAGATGATTTATCAGTTTCATATTGCAGCCAGCTTGCTGGGCCACTGGCTGAAGAGGCAGTTCACACTTCCACTTTTCAACTCTCTGTTCATTTTGTAAATTTTTGCAAATTTTTGTAATTTTTTGTAAATTTTCGTAAATTTTTGTTAATTTTTGTTAATTTTTGTAAATTTTTGTAATTTTTTGTAAATTTTTGTACTATTACTGTATGGGGGACGGTGGAGCCGTTTTCCAGCAGGTGCAGCTCCCCAGTAATAGAATGAAGCCCTTCGCCGGTTGAAAAAAAAGAAAAAGAAAAAAAAAGAACACTGAGTGTCTCCCTAATAGTCTCTATGAGTCTATGGTAGAGACGGGCAGAAAGGGACGCTGGCAAGTTAAATAGTAAACATGGAATTAGGATGAGCATGCACTGCGAATAGCACGAATAGCACGTAAATAATCTTACTTTTTTCTTTCTTTCTTTTTAAAAAATTTGGACATTTCTCAATTTACGCCTGTCATCCTTGAGGCGCGGCCATGCTATTTTCTCTTACTCTGTATCGATCCAATTTTAGCGAATGTCCCAAAGGACTGTAAATAATCTTACTAACGTTTTCATAACACTGAGGCAACGGTCCAGGCCTAAGTACAAGGAATATGAGCGAGAGCGATATACAGAAAACCAAGTTGCAAAATCACGCAGAAGTCCAGATAGTCCTGTAACAAGCAGAGAGCTCAAATGCACCAAGATTCCATCCAAATAAGAGCAATACAATGAACTCGTGAGCCAATGTTCAAGCCCTCAGGCCACACCAACACAGTATTCAATGTCGCTCCTCTCTGTCTAGCGCCCAGCGCCCAGTCTACTCTACCCGTCCTACCTATCCTACCTACGTTCATGCAACAGGCTCACTTCGACTTTGAAGATCAATGTACATGTCGTCAACACCAATGCGGACCTCCCACATACACCAGGTACGTACTCTCGTCTCCCTCATCACCCCCTGTCCACCCACTTCTGCGCCTCCTCCCGAAGACCCTCTGTCGCCCTCCATTGCCTCGCGCCCTGCAGCCAGGCTATGGCCGCTAACACCCTGCTGCCCTGCAGCGCTCCTCACTTCTCAGCGCCCACGCGCACCCCAGCCAGCAACGCGCATGCTGACACTTGCTTGCAAGCGCAGAAGCATGTCCGCATTGCCTGCCTAGGACAGAATGCCCTTCCCTGGCTGGCTGGCTTCATATATGGAAGTGGCAGCTGCTACTGGACTCCCTGGGCCTGGCCGTGGAGGTTTCCAGTAGCTTCTGGTAGGCCCCCGTTGTCTGCGCCCAGGCCCATCTTCGACAGTTGAGGGCCTGGGACCTTTTCAGTTGGGCAAATCCACAATTTCCCACAAATTCCCAGGCTCCGGCTATTTGCTGCATTTGCACTGGTCCACGGGGTAGATACAACGACAATGCTGCTTTCTCGTTGGCCCATGGCCACTTTTGGCCTCAAAATATGTGTGCCCAGGGCACAACCACCCGGGCCCTGGGCTCAACTGCCTTGCGCAGTTGCTTCTTCTGGAAGAGCCCAGGGTAAGGCTCAGGTTGCACTTCAACCAACTGTCGTGCTGCAACTGTCTGAGACCCGTATTTGGAAAATGCTGAGATAAGGGCCTCTTGTGAATATTCAGGCCCGCCTTCACTTAGGGTGGCCACGAGGCATTGCTGGGGGGGCACATTCCAGAATATATGCATGGTGCCTAGGGCCCTGGAGGACACAGTCCTCACATTCCATCCCCCTTAGCTTCGAAAGTCAGCTGAGATGCTTCTATGCAGGTGCCTTCCCCTTCAATCTTCTTTCATAATCTGCCACAATTTGAGGTGTTGTCTCAATCAGTTCCTCTCTGTTGAACCATCGGTTTTCTTTTGGATCTGTATGATACCTGAATCTGACCCTGTATTCCCTCTTGGGTTTCGGCAGTCTCCTTCTACCCACAGGCTTAGGAACAGGCATGTCTCTGTGCTCCAAATGTCGTCGACGTCCACGTAGCCATCCATGGTTGGAGGCAGCATAGATCTTCTTGATGGGAACTGGTGTGTCTCAGCGAAAGGTGCAAGCTTTCAGGCGTGAAACACTGGGTAAGTGCATCAGTGACTAGGAATTTGAATCACATACGAGGGACCATCCTCTTCACTACCCACAATATCCAAGACTTCCCAAGGAGGCATTAGTTTCCTAGAGATGCCCAATTCCTGCCCTAACTCACTGGACTTAACCCAAACACGTTCCCCTACCTGAAATGTGGACTGTCGTCAATGTTTGTTCTCAAAAACAATCATTGCTTCTTGAGATTTCTTGATGTGTTCGACAGCTTGCTGCAGCAACTTCTCGTACAGGACACCAAATTCAATGGTTCCAGGAGTTGCTGCAGGTCGGTTTTCATGTAGGAGAAAGTCTAGAGCAGATCTAGGCTTTCATCCCAGATGCAGCTGATTCGGACTAACATCAGTGGTGCTGTGCACAACATTGTTGTACAAAGCTGGTGATGAGAGGTAACTCCTCATCCCAGTCATCTTGGTAGGGCTTTATGTAATGCCTCAGCAGATGCTGCATCACTCGGTTCATCTTTTCAACTTGCCCGTTGGCTTCGGGATGATTCCCAAAAGTCATCAGGAGTTGGCTGCCCATCTGTTCTGCAGCCTTCTTCTACATTTCGCTGGTAAAATGAACATCTCTGTCACTAATGATAGTCTTTGGCAACCCAAAGTTACGCACCCAGGTACCCATGTCCTTGCGGTCTCTGGCATGACAATCAGTCTAGCGTACTTGGTAAATATCAACTATGACAAAGATATGTCTCCTGCCACTTTTGCTGGTCATGAGGGTATCCACGAAATGCATAGAAACACTTTGTCCAGAACCAGCAGAAATGGGTAGGGGCTTGAGTCCGCGGCTTGAGTCTGCGGCTTGTCCCGTTGACAAACTTGACATGTCTGGACGTATTGTTTAGCTTCGCCTAGCATACCAGGCCACCAAAATCGTTGTATCAGATTTCCACTAGTCTTCTTATAGCCAAAATGTCCCATTGCATCATGACACTCTCATAGAAATAAACTACACAAAATCTCACTAGCTGGAACAACCAATCTCTTAAACCCCGCCTTCTCAAGGAAAGTAACCCATCCACCATCACAAACCCATCAGATGTGGCCTTGTCTTGGGCCTCAATTTTGCGTATGATGTCCATTGTGATAGAATCTTCCTTGTAGGCTTCCACCATCGATCGAGTTATATCATCAGATAAGTCAAGCTCAGTTATTAGCGCACCCTGGTAATCTGTCCTACGTGACAGCGCATCAGCAACCTTGTTGTACTCTCCTTTTACATAGTCTAGCTTGAAGTCATATTAATCTATGACCTCAATCCAGCATTTGAGGGCATAAGCGATAACAGGTTGTTTTGATCCACTCGAGTGTCTGATGGTCAGTTTTCAAATGGAAGAACCTTCCCAACAGATAGTGTCTCTTGTGGACATGTGCCTTGTAGAAAGCGTACAGTTCCCTTTCATAAGTGGACTTCGCCAACTTCTTTGATGACATATTTTTACTCATGTACTCGACCGACCTCAACTTCTTCCCTTTCTGCTGAGCCAACACTGCGCCAATACCATATTGGCTTGCGTCAGTGGTTACAACAAATGGCCTCTCAGGATCGGGAACCATGAGAACCTCATGGTGCGTGAGAGCATGCTTCAATCGCTTGAAAGCAGCTTCACACTCGTCAGTCCATTCCCATGGTGTGTCAAGGTGAGTTAGATCAATCAAAGGGTTGGCCACCGTACTATAGTTCTTTACAAAGTTGCGGTAGTAGTCTGTCATCCCTAAGAATGATCTGACCTCAGTCACAGACTGAGGTCGTGGCCAGTCAATAATGTTGGTCACCTTTGCATCTTCAAGTTCGGGCCTTATCCCATCCGTGGATATCTCATGACCCAAGTACAAAATTTTAGTGTGATCGAACTCACATTTCTCTAAGTCAATCTTATGCTTGTGTTGTCAAAGGAGAGAAAGTATAGTTTCTAAATGTTGTGCATGCTCCTCAACAATTCTGCTAAAAATGAGTATGTCGTCGAGGTACACGACGATAAACTTATCTAAGTAGTAACGGAATATCGTATTCATGGTGTGTTGGAATGTACTCAGCCCATTGCAAAGGCCAAAGGGCATCACGGTGCCTTCACCACAAACTCGTACAGACCGTACCTGGATTTCAAGTCTATCTCCGTAAAGCAGTGGCATCCCCCGTACGTCGTACGGGGATCTCCGTAAGGCTCGTACGGACGGACGGACAAACGGGCGTACGAGCGTACGGACAATGACCGTCCGATTGTGATTTAGGGCCAAAAAAAAAAAAAAAAAAAAAAAGGGTTGTAGATCTCGAAAAGATCCACAACCCCATTTTTTCCCTATTTTTTGGCCTTTAAAAGGATTTAAAAAAATAAAAAACAAGAAAAAATGAGAAAAAAAAAAGAAAAAAAAAAGAATCTAGTAGCAAAAAAAACGAGCAGTTGCCCCGTATGCGTGTGTGTGTGTGTGTGTGTGTGTGTGTGTTTTGTGAGACAAATTGCAAAGCAATTGCACAACCTGGCCTAGCCAGGAACAGTAATGAGACGAATAGCATGCAAAGTCACAAAACAAGCAAAGCATCATGCTATCTAATCGCATGGGTCACCATTGTACACCTACAACCATAGCTCACATTCTCGGATTCTACTATTATTACAATGCCATTTACCTTTTACCAGGGGGGAGAGGGGGAAAGGAAGGAGGGGTAGGGGAAGGGGGACCAAAAGGAAGCTGAGGAGAAGGAGGTAGGAGAAGGAAAAGGAGAACCTTCTTCGACAGGACCGATCTCCAGATCAAGGAAGGAGGGTGGCCCATCCCTGAAGCGCTTTTCGCCGTTTGCGCTAAACGGCGAATCAGAGGGAAAAAGGACTAGAGTAGACTGCAAGTATGGGTGGCTTCCTACATCAACAGGCCAAATCGCCAGGGGAGTAGGGGCGGCCCAAGCAGTGAGTTTAGGTGATAGTGGTGGGTGCATATGAGGTGTAGGAGTTGCGGATGATAGTTGGGAGGTGTTGCGTGGAGGGGGTTCAGGTGTGTGATGGGCGTATAGTATGAGGTGTAAGGCAGAACGTAGGATATATTAGGGGGTTTGAAGTAGTGGGAGATGAGTAGGGGTTGAATAGGTATGTATCACAATTACCGCATGTGCGTTGATCTCTGCATCAGTGACGTGTTCGTCATTCGCTGAAGCCATCACTGTCATCTTCAAAGGAGCAGTCTTGGTGAGCGCGTGTAGACGTAGTGCGGTGTCAGGCCTAGGATGGATTCTGGTCACGTTGTGTGCCCACGATCTGCTATCACCAGGTATCTGAGCCAACAAAGTCGGGTGGGCTTCGTCGGGCCGCAGTCGCGAGTACGGAGGTAAGTCGCGTCGGAGTTGTGCAGATTGCGCAAGTCTGGCGACAGGATTGCTGATAGAGAGAGGGCGTTGTCTGTGTATCAGGTGTTCTAAAATAGGAACTTTGAGCTGCAAGGGGGCGGGGATTTGTATATTGAGCGGGAGGTTTCGGTTTGTGGCCGTGTTCTGTACTCATGAGGGTGGGGTTTTTTGGGGGGGAAGAAAATTTTTTTTGGCGGACCATGGATCTGCAAAGTTGGTGTTTCGTGATAGTGAGTGTGATATCTTCTGTAGGGGTTGTTGGGGTTTGTTTTTTTTCGGGGGGTAGTGTTTTGTCGAGGTCCTTTGCTCATGTTTTCTATCACGTTTTTTCTGCCAAGCCTTTTGGTTTTCGGTCGATTTTCTGTGCATAGTGGGCGGGGTTGCCCTTGTCGTGCGGGCTTGTTTGACGTTTCGAGGTTTTTGTCGTATTTGCTTTCTTTTTTTTGTTTTTTTTGCGGACGGTGTGTGTTTCTCTTTCTCTTTTCGCAAATACTCTTAGGCTACTGTATTTTTGGGATCTCCTGTTTCTTTTCTGCGGGTGGGGGGGTGGGGTGAGGGGGGGGCCAAGGGTGGATTGCAAGAGGGTGAAGCACTATTGTTTGTGCAGGATATTATGTTTTTAGTCCAAGATGTCTGTGTGGGTGTGTGTGTTGAGGCTGTATATCAGTGCGTTTGAGAGTTGGGGGTTGGTTGTCTATATATGTATATAATTTATAGATAGGGGGTTGGTTAACTAGTAGGTATGTGTGTGTGTGTGTGTGTGTGTGTGTGTGTGTGTGTGTGTGTGTGTGTGTGTGTACTCGCGGGGGGGAGGCGACCCCCCCCCCACTTCATATCAATCAATCAAGCAATCAATCAATTAATCAATCAATCAATCAAAAGAAAAAAAAAGATCGCGCTCACGCGCGTGCGTGTGTTTGTGTGTGTGTGTGTGTGTGTACTCGCGGGGGGGAGGCGACCGCCCCCCTTCCATATCAATCAATCAATCAATCAATCAATCAATCAATCAATCAATCAATCAATCAATCAATCAATCAATCAACAGAAAAAAAAAGAAAAAAAAAAGGTTGTGCGCACGCGCGTGTGTGTGTGTGTGTGTGTGTGTGCGTGTGTGTGTGTGTGTGTGTGTGTGTGTGTGTGTGTATTCGCGGGGGGGAGGCGACCCCCCCACAACATATCAATCAATCAATCAATCAGCCAATTAATTAATCAATCAATCCTTTTTTTTTTTTTACACCCTGAATGGAGGGGGTACCCCCCGACACCCGACCCGCTCCCAGCCCATCCACCCCGTCAACACCCCCCCGGAAGGCCACGTACAGAGGGCCCAAAGTTCGTACGTACGGGCCAACCGGGCCCTGGGGGCCCGTACGTACGGTCGTCTGGACGTACAGACGGGCCGTCCCCGTACAAGGTGACTACACTGTCGTAAAGTACTTACATCCCTGCACCCTATCAAAAAGATCGTCAATGTGTGGTAGAGGCTCTGCATTCTTCACAGTGATGGCATTGAGACCTCTATAATTAATGCACATCCTCAGTGTCCCCTCCTTCTTCGGAACAAATAGGACAAGTGAGCTAAAGGGGGAGGTGCTAGGCCATATCCAACCCTTCTCTGTGAGCTCTTTCAATTGTCACATCAGTTCGTCTAACTCGGCTTGTGTTATCCTATAGATATGTCCTCTCTATGGCCTGGACAACCTCCCGTTCAACAACTCATGAAGGCTCCTCGAACAGATCAGGGTACTTTGCGGCGTCATTTTCTATCTCTGGGTGTTTTAACGGCCTCCCCTTTCTCAGAGACAAACACTTAGTACATATCCTCCTCTTGGTTATGTTTATAATAAGTATAAAAGGTTGATGCACACATACACCCGTAACTTCCGCAAGTGTCTATCAGACTGCTAGCTTTATACTTGGCAAGTCTGATTGTCCTCCCTTCCGGTAGTACATGCTTAAGCACCTTTCTGTCCTTGTCAAACCGGGGCTTTGCAACCTCGAGGTAGTACATACCTAACAACATGTCAAAAGGCAAGTTGTCGCTGACTAGGAAAAATATCTTATGATTTAATTCCCCACCTCCATAGTAGAAGGTGCAGACCATGCCCTTAATGTAGTCTTCTACAACCATGCGCTCTTTGTTGGCTAAGGTAGAGGCTATAGATCTACCTAAGCGCTGCACCCGGTCCCCTAGGCGCAATCTTTCAACGCAGTCGTGACTTGTGAAGTTCCGCGAGGAGCCAATGTCTACGAAGGCACCACATTTGTCGCCACTTACACCAACTTCCACAACGAAGTGCTCCCTTCTAGGACCTCTACTTAGTGCCACCCAAGACTCGCGAGGGTCCTTTGTCGACCACTCACTTTGCAAGTCTTCTAAGGCCTTAGACACATCCAACGAAGAGATTATCGTTGGGTCATGATGTGTCTATGAGTTGGTGCTCGTAGAAGCCCCATCATGGGAAGAAAATTTCCCAAAACTACCTTCGGGAGGTATCTTCTGCTAATACCTTAACGTTCTTGCACCTGAACTGTTGATGGTCATACTCGCCGCAGTTGATGCAAGCTCCTTGTGAGTAAGGGTCTTGCCACACATCTTGTTTTAGATATGCCCTCACCCAAGCTGCTACCTTGGTTGAGTTTTGGGTCTGCCCCAGACTCTTTGATTGACCACCCTTGTCGTGGGCGTCTGCCTTACCCTTTACTAAGGCAGTGTGGTTGCTACGCTGAGCACTATCCTCGTCGTCAAAGTTCAAACTTTGTGTCGTCCACTAAGTCAGAGTAATCATCGATCTCAGTTGGATTCCCTTCGGGATCAACCATCATCAATCGACTGCCTTTCTTTTTTCAGTCTTGTGGACTCTTCTTCTTTCTTCCATCCGTAGGGGTTTGTTGGGCTCCTCCTAGCCTAGCCTCTAAGTCTAGGGCACTCTTGCGAAAGGAGTCCAGAGTGTGATATTCGATGTTGGCCTCACTGACCAAACACAATACACCCAATTCTTTGTATTGCCCGGCCAAAATGAAAAAATTTAGAGACGTAATTTTTTTGCAATTATAAGGGATTGTCACTTTTTGAACGAAATGTCAGTCATGGCAATAACATGCCCCGCCCGCACATTGCAGCGATGCAAAATCCCAAAGTCCCCCACAGTAAGCCTATGGGCGCGGATTCCTGGGCCCAGGTCCCCTTCTCACCCCCCCTCCCCCCACCTCCACCCCCACCCCCACCCCCACCCCTCGCCCCTCGTTTCCCCCGATCCTGCATTCTTGGTCGTGGATTATAAGGTCTGAGATCTACCGACAAAAATGAAGAAGAATTTTTGGGGACTTTTATTCAAAGAGGGGGAGAACTTTAGCCCCAGGCCTAAGTCCCAGTTGCAGGGGTTTTTTTTTTTTTTTTAAATGAAGTAGCAAGGGTTTCATCTCTTCCTTCCAATTATTGTTCAACGTGGTCACTCTGCAGCCTTGAGATTCTCAGGGCATACTCACACTAACACTTTTTTTTTCCCTTGTTTTCTTCATGCTGATCTTTTTTGTATCGTTCCAATTTTAACGGATGGACGACACACTAACACTTTCCAAAATGCATCAGACCGCGATTTTGGCCACACTTGTATGCATCTGGCCTCAATTCCGTCCAGAAATAAGTAAAAAAGTCCTAGTGTGAGTATGCCCTCAGATCGGATGGCAGGAACCAGTGCGTACTCTAAACCCCTGCGAGTGGAACTTAGCCCCCGCGTATTATACGCGAGAATGGACAACATGTTTTACTCTTCTTTCTTTTTGTTTTTTTTGCTTTCCTAATGCTCTATTTTACTTTCGAGCACACTCGTTTGTTGTCCTCTTCTCCCGTTTTGCCTACAGTTTACCATAGGCATTTCTCGTGTAGTAAAGTCGTAGAACAGGAAAAAAGGAAGTCCAAAATTTATGAATATAAATATATATATAGCCTCCTGCTGAGTCGGTGAAACTCCGACGAAATAGTTTGTGACAGTTGCTCGTTTGTTGTCCTCTTCTCCCGCTTTGCCTACAGTTTACGGAAGGCATTTTTGTTTATATATATATATATATATATATATATATATATATATATATATATATATATATATATCGTCATGTGGGTGAGTGATAGTCTACTTTGATTTTGGTTAAGGTGGATTATCACTTACAGTGTAATCAGTGAGGGGATTCTACAGACTGTTGAGGGTTCAGCCTCCTGATGAGTCGGTGAAACTCCGACGAAACAGTTTGTCACAGCCCCTCGTTTGTTGTCCTCTTCTCCCTCTCTGCCTACGGTTTACCGGGCAGTTCTATTTGACGATATATATCATCAAATATATATATATATATATATCGTCACAAACAGAACTGCCCGGTAAACCGTAGGCAGAGAGAGAGAAGAGGACAACAAACGAGTTATTTATGTATATATATACATATATATATATATATATATCGTCACAAACAGAACTGCCCGGTAAACCGTAGGCAGAGAGAGAAAAGAGGACAACAAACGAGGGCTATGTATATATATATATATATTTGATAATATATATATATATATATCGGGCTATATATATATATATATATGGTTCAGCCTCTTGATGAGTCGGTGAAACTCCGACGAAACAGTTTGTCACAACCCCTTGTTTGTTGTCCTCTTCTCTGTCTCTGCCTACGGTTTACCGGGCAGTTCTGTTTGTGACGATATATATATATCGTCAAACAAAGTTGTCCGGTAAACCGTAGGCAAAGAGGGAGAAGACGACAACAAACGACGGGTTGTGACAAACTGTTTCGTTGGAGTTTTTATTGGCATTTCTGTTAAACTTTGATTTTATATATACAAGCCGCCGCAGCGTAGACGATGACAAAAACATGTTGCGAAACACCCCAGCTATCAGTTGGACCCCATCTTTGCAATGTACCCCTACTGAACGCTGCCCAACTTTTCAAAATGCCTCGGCAGTTGCCAACTTTTTGTAGGCGCAATTGCAAAAGGCCAAGAGAATTTGCACATCCACCTGATAGGGGCATAACACAAACATGTCAGTCCAAAAGGTCAGTCCATTGTGGTGACTGTGCCCATATCTTTTAGGGACATTTTGACATATATCTCAACTTATAGGGGTATTGAGAAAATTAGCCCCCCCCCCCGCCCCGAAAAAGAAGGAAACACTCTCTCTTTCTCCTCCCCCAAAAAACGAGACATTTTGTGTGTGTGTGTGTGTGTATGTATAAGAGAGAGAGAGAGAGAGAGAGAGAGAGGGTACTTCCATCGATAGGATGAGCAAAATGGAATGAATATAATACCGCTAGAACGTCGAAATATATACTACACGTTGTCGGGGCAAATACCCTGACAAGGGTATTTGCCCTGTTTTTTCAATGTCGGACGTTGTCCGACCTTCTCGCTGAATTGAAGGACTTGATGAGACGGACGTTGCCAATGTTTATTCAAACCTGACCTATGACTGACAGACTAAAAGTTTCGGACGATAGTCCGAACGCGTGTGGCGTCCAGGAGTAACGGATGTGAATAGTAATGCTACGTTTTGTCAAAGCCGTAGGTATGTGTGGACATGGGAACGGTAGAACTAGACCTATTCTACCTAAAATAGTGTCACAGCCGCGCGATTCAGGGCTTGAATGGGCTAAGAAGGAGGGGTGCAACGGGTATAGGACCGCGACGTAGGGAGGAAGGACGAAATTTTCAAAACCGCGGGGTTTGGCAGACCGATGCCAAGGCCACGCGGTCTACCGACGGGGTAAGGCCTGCCGTCAGGGCCTGCAAGGCCACTGGCAGGCAGGCAGGGCCTGCGAGGCCATAGGCAGGCAAGCAGGGCCGCAGGGCCACAAGCAGGTGAGGCTTGCAGGGCCGCGCGCAGGCTGGGCCTGCAAGGCTATGGGCAGGCAAAGCCTGCAAGGTCACTGTATAGGGGGAACCTGACTGGGCGAGCTCTTCATATAGAAGAGTTGCTCCTATCACTATTGTGATAGCTAGCCCAGTAGATTACGGTGCCAATTTCTCACCCGACAGATACCGGGATCGAATCTGACATGTTGGCTTACTGGGCAAAGCTCCTGTTGGAGCTGCCTTGCCATAACGCTGCCTGCGCGATCGGCTCTGGCCGTTCAATCGCACAAATCGCATGACCCAGATCAGGCGCGCGATTCATCATGGTCCCTGCATAAGGATGACGCGTATAAATGATCCAATTTTTTAAATTTTTCTTTATTGTAACTTTTTTTCTGAAAAAAAAAAAAAAAAAAAAAAAAAAGGGGACGAAGGTTTCTCAGGGTTGAGGTCCCACTAGCAAAAAGGATGGGATCGAGCTCCTGAATCAGGATGTGTTTTAAACAGAGATGCAGAAAAGTAGTTCAATCTCGATTTCCTGCACATCTCCGTAGCATCGTCCAGATCCAGGCATTTAATCCGATTCTCTTTGCTAATGGAACCATGCCCTTGGGGGATGGTTGCTCGTGGCTGAAAAGCTACGAGACCTGACGTGCCCGTTGGCTGTAGCCGACAGAAGAAGAAGGAAAAAAAAAAAAAAAAAAAAAAAAGGGAGACAACCAACTAAACTGAAGCGCCAGGTGGCGCTGAACGAAGTGACTGGGGCTTCTTACCCC
>BFEA01000267.1:51520-80272 GCA_003427395.1 Chara braunii | reverse complement strand
TCAGAGAGAGAGAGAGAGAGAGAGAGAGAGAGAGAGAGAGAGAGAGTCTGTGAACAGAGTGATGCCCTTTCTTGACCGCCATCGCCGCCATGGCCGTCTCTTCAGAGAGAGAGAGAGAGGTGGAGAGAGAGAGAGAGAGGTGGAGAGAGAGAGAGAGAGAGAGAGAGAGAGAGAGAGAGAGTCTGTGAAAAGATTAGGAAAGTCAACCTTCGAGAGCGATGCATTTTCTTGACCGCCGTCGGCGCCATGGCCGTCTCTTCAGGGGGAACTTTTGGTCAAACTTCGTTTGACTTTCCCTCCTCCTTCCTCGCTTCACCCACTCACTCGCGCTTCACGAACTGCGATGGCAAATCCTGGTGTGAGTTTGCCGTGACTACCCATCGAAACCACTCACAGCACACTCACACTCGGACTCTCCTGGACGTATCTGACTGCAATTACGAACGGCACTCGATGTATGTTGATTGCAATTGCGTCCAGAGAGCATCAATACCATTCTTAGGCTAGTGGGAGTACGCCCTAACCTGCACAAGTTTGATTTTTTTTTTTTTTTTTTTTTGGAGAAACATAGCAATTTCCATTCCGATGAGACAGCCGGGGCCCGGGAACACACCCCTACATATCCACCCGGTACGGGTCTGCTGAGGCCAATACTCAGCTTAGGCTCCTGGAAACCGGGTCCAGTGTCCCTTTAAAGAATCTCCAAAAATAAAAAATTGCAAAGCAAATCTATAACAGTTTAATATCCTTGCTGCACAGGAAAATGCCGGCATGTTTCTAAGAACGAAGCACTATTGGCAAAAGCTGCGAGCTATAAATTTCAAATCTCGGAAATTCAAGGAAATTTTACAGTTTAATAGTTCTGCAATTTAACCCTAAACTTGTTTCGGATTACTCTCAAAGAGAGAAATGAAATACCCAATCAAATTTCCAGAACAAAACCAAATATCTATCTACAGGAACAATCTAAAAGCCGGGAAAATAATAAACCTTAGGGGTGTTGCCGAGACGGGTTTCCCACCACGCACCCAGTGGATACAACTCTAGTTTGCTCTTCACCGAGTCTCTCATATCATCCCCACCCGGTGAGTTTCACCCTAAACCACTACAAGCATACCCCAGCACTTGAAGCATCGAAAAACTAAAACATATACTCACTACCTATAAACTCAGAGAACAGGAGCTAAGCAAGAAGAAGGCTGTAGGGTTACCCTGCCATCGTCAGTGTCCAATCATACTGTGAAGAGCCTTTGTTGCCTAGATGGGTTTCCCACCACGCACCCAATGGATGCAACTCTAGTTTGCTCTTCACCGGGTCTCTCCTTTCGTCCAACCAGTGGTGTTCCCACTGCTCCCTCGTGCTAACTATTCTTATACTAACTATAATTGACTGACGGTCCCACCACTAACGATGGCACTCACACTGCCCCCGTAGTGCCGCTGTCAATAAAGGATGAGCCGAAGGGATACCTTCTCATCATCACTGTCCAAAACACTGTAAAGAGCCTTTGTTTCCAAGACGGGTTTCCCACCACGCACCTGGATACAACTCTAGTTCGCTCTTCGCCGGGTCTCTCATTTTGTCCGACCATTGGTGTTCCCACTGCTCCATACTGACAATTTTATAACGACTACAAAGAATACCACCTTATCAAGAGGCAAAATTACCCAAGACAAATTAGACAATCGAGGAGAGGAAAACACAAAATTACTCCCATACATCGCAAAAAAAAAACAAAAACAAATATCCTTCTCCCTCAATCCTAAATTATTTCAACAATACGTGTTTCTAAAAACGAAACACTAAGGAACATCGAGACTCTATGAACGAACCTATACTTTTTTTAAACTTGCAGCATCAAGCACAAATCCACATCCTAACCTCGGCGCCAAACAACTGACCAAGGCCATCAATCATACGAGAGAATTAAACATTGCGCAAATGTTTCCTACAGATACCTCATTCATTCAAAGAACTCAATGCCCACGGTCGAAAGCCCACAAACTCCGTCATAAACTAGGGACGGAAAACTAGGCAGGACATAAAAGACAAAAACAGCAGCCAAGTTAAGTGAAAAACCAGCACATGGAGTAGATGGACGTAAACTGCCTTGCAACGAGACTTGCTGTAGCCCTTGGATATACAGGAGCGCTGCCACCGCAGCCGCCCGCTCTCCCACAGCGTCCAGATGCGCCGCTCCGCCTTCCATGCTTTCCTTCTTGTAAGCTTCACGTCCAAGACTCGGCCTGCCACCGCAGGCTCGAGCAGCCAAGTCACCAACCGTCGTCAACTTCGAGGAGTTCCAGAATTAGAGATTTGTTTTGAGAATATCTGAGATAGGTGGGGTAGGTGAAGTAAGGAAGATGGATGAGATAGATGAGCCAGAAGAGGGGCTCGAGTGGATCCCATAACCTTGAGTGCAAAGGCACTCCCCCTCCAGTCAAGGACTAGTTAGGGTATGAGCTAACGAGGACATGGCACAGCCATGTCGTCTACCAACTGAGACGCGCATCATTCAAAAACTCGTGCCCACCGGACTCGATCAGCGTGCTTCACCGCCAAGCGTCGGCTGGCCGCGGGGTGCTAGGGCTCCGCTAAGTTCACGTCCCGAATTAGCGCAGACCTAGCGCTGGCGCAGCGCTACCGGACGCTTGTCGGTCCCCCCTTCCTCCACAAGTTTGAAATTACAAAATTCATCGCATCAAAAAAAAAAAAAAAAAAAAATCACCGCATCGTAATTTCTTACCACTCATCCGCACAAATCAGGGAATAGTCAAGGGGAAAAAAAAAAAAAAACAAGGCAGCATCACTCTAGCACTCGCGTGCATGTATCTGACGGCAATCACATCCAGACGTGAATTCGTCTGACTGCAATCATATCCAAAACATAAGTGTGAATATTCCATCACTACAATCTCACCACTCAGGGCGTTCTCACACGCGGACTTTCCTAGAAGTATCTGACTGCAATTACGGCCAGATCCAGTCTGCCGCAATCGCGTCCAGAAGTCTGTCCCCCCCCAAAAAAAAGAAGTCCTACACAGGTCTCTTCCAGATAAAATAGGAAAATGAAACTCCGTAAATGATGCCATCTCGCACAGAAGTGAGTCAAAAAAATGGGCTGCAGGCCCGCACATCGCGGGAAAATCGAGGGTGGGCGGGAGCGATTCACCAAATCAAGGCGAGGGAAAATGACTCGGCTTATGAAAGACCTGACCCTTGTGTGGCGTGCGCGCAGGTTTGCGTTTGCGATGAATGCTGCGAGCAGTCGGGGTCTTGAAGGCGCGGCTCGGGAAAGCACGCAAGTTGTCGTGGCTGGTCAAGCGCCTATGACTTATACGGTCGCAGGTCAAAGCAGTGGTAGCGGTCGGGCCAGCGAGGCCATACTCCCGCCAGGGTAAATATCACATCGAAGTCCCAAATTGACCGTAGATGCTGAGATGAGATGTGTCCATCGTCGATTTTTTTGAAAATTGCGACTCCCGTTGTCTTGAAGGCCCTTGATGTGGTAGATCTGCGGTTGGGAGGTCAGGTCCCAAATGTTGATGGCCCGGTACCAGTTTCCGATGGCTCGGTACTAGTTTCCAACCGTAAGTCGATGTTGGTTGTCATTGAGGGTCGAAGAATGTTGAATTGTTGAATCTGCTCCGTTCAGTTTGCATGCAACCAGGTATGGAGTTGTTGGCATAATGTTACACAGGTCTCTTCCAGATAAAATAGGAAAATGAAACTCCGTAGATAATGCTAGATCGCACTGAAGTGCGTCGGAAAAATAGGGTGCAAGCCCGCACACCTCCTGGAACCGCCCAACTCCCTCCATCGTCCCGCAAGTGACATCGTCGTCTTGCAGGGAATGGTGGAACGAACGCTTGAGCGATGGTGGTTGGAGACAGCGCGGCACTCCGGAGTTTGCAGGTGGTTATAAAGCTGGTCTTGAGTGGAGCAGCGCACTAGTATGCGAGTACGGGGCTTGTCGACGATGGCGAGGAGGAATAAAGAAACTTCTTCTTGCCTTGAATGAGTGGTTGGAACGTAATATGGTTGGAAGAGATTGTATGACTTGTATCGACGTGGATGTTTTGTCATTCATTAGCAGCCAATGACTTGTTGAGATGGAAAGTCGGTGTCGAACTTTCGATGTTGAAGGTCTTCCGCGAGTATCCCCTTCCACTTTGGATGCGGTTGTGAATTGCTTGAGTGGTTGTTTTCGACTACTTAGGAGAGAAGGGGAGGGGGATCCGTGTCAAAGTAGCAGAGTGTGGGTTTTCCTCAAAGCATACCGAAAGTATTCGCTGCAGAGAGGTGTGATTGAAGAGTCTGCACGCCCATTGAGATGGGGAAAATTGAAGAGAGTGATAGATCATATAAGGGCGAAGGTGGGGATATTGAAAGGATATCCGGAGGTTCAGGCTTATAGAGATGGGGGTGCGTTTTTGTATTTGTGGGATAGTTGGCAGCGTTGTGGTGAAGGGTTGAGATTGCAATACAAAGATTGATATTGGACAAAGGGTTGTTCGGCCAGGGTATACTAAGACTGATCGCCATCATGATAGTGGAAGGTTTATGATAAGGTTGCGCGATCCTGAAGGAGGAGAGGAGACCTTCTTGAGTTGGCCTCCGGATTTGTTGAGTAGTTATGATCGGTTGGGGCAAGACATAAGGAGGGGTTATTTGTTTAGGTCTATGTGTGGTGAAGGTTCGGTGAGTGAGGGTGGTTTTAACAAGCGTATAGAGAAATGGTTTGAAGAGGCGGGAGTTTATGAAGGGGAGAGTGGTCACAGCTGTCGGATCCGGGGAGTTCAGGCGGGAATAGAGGAGGGTTGGAGTCTGGGTGAGAAAATGCGGCAAGGTACGTGCAGTAGTGTGGGAACCTTTATAAGATATGGTTATGGAATTCGACGCGGGTGGAAAATGAGAAGTGAGGGGAATTTAGGTGGAGAAGAAAATTGTTGTGAGGTTGAGGATTGCCGGGTTAGGGGTGCTGAAGTGAACCCTGAGGCTGGGAAGGCAGGAGAATCTTTATTCGAGAATGGTGAAACGGTGGATGACGTTGAGTGAGAGAATCCGAGGATACCAAGTGGTGCGTTGAGATGACGGTGATACAAAAAGGTAGCTGGTGTAGCTGGCGAGTGTTTTTGGGAGAGTGAGATGCAGTACTGTTGTTGATGGGAAGATCCAGCGATATGGGATAGAGTGTAGTAAGTTCCAATCTAATGAGAGAGCGTCTATTTGTGAAGCTTTTGTTGACCAGTTTCGGGAAACGAAGGTTGGGAAGACATGGTGATAATCCGATGCGAAGAGGTCAATTGTTGATGTATCTATTTGCGAGAAAATTTCTACCTTTACGTATCCCGCCAAACCCCAATATGTATTATCTTCAATCTTAGGGATAGAATCACCTGTTGTATTTAACATTCTAGGTATCCAAACGGGACTGAGGAGGGAGTCAAAAATGAGTATAATGGTGGTGATGGTTCATAGTCATGGGTTGAAAGATTCGTCTGTTGATTTCATTTTAAGGAGTAAAGTTGTGGCAGTCTGATTATCGCAGTGGAGCCTGATTGAGGCTATGAAAGAAAATGAGGATGAGTAGAAGCAAGAAATCTTAAAGTTTCTAAGATAGTAAAAAGTTCTTTGTGAATGGAGGATGAGTTGAGCAATGATTGGGGCAAGCATTGATTAAGTGTTATGGGTTGATTGTGAAAGGGTTGAATAACTGTTGTGATTTGAGTTGCTGAGGCATCTGTAAATATGGATAAGAACGCAGGGCGGGCGGTCCAGAGTCTTCCAGGGAGGTGGGGTAGGTGGGAGATCCACCAGATGAGGTATTGGATAAGGTTATCGGTGGTGGAAATAGGGGAGTCCCAATTGGAAGATGAAATGGCTTCGTAGAGTGACGAGAGGTAGAGACGGGTAGGTAGGAAAACTTTGGAGAGGGAGGCGAGTTTTCCTGCGAGTTTGACGATTGTTCTACTAGAAGGGTTTGAAGAGGATTGGATGAGATAAAGAATCCTTTGGATTTTGTCTTTAGGAACCCTTATTCGTTTAGAGTGGGAGTCTAGAGTGGATCCTAGGAAACGTATTGACTGAGATGGAAGAAAATAATATTTTTTGGTACTAAGAAAAAAAACAAGGTTGTGGAGTAGGGTGACATAATTGAATGACTGCCATAGAAGTAGGGGTAAGTCCTTGTTAGCGAGTGCAGAATCATCTATGTAAGACGTGACATAAATATTACGAATACGTAGCTTAACCATGATTTCTTGCATAACTGTTGTGAAAATCCAACAAGCAGAAGAAATTTCAAATCAAAGTGTTGTGAACTGGAAATTGAGTCCATTCCAATGAAAGGCCAGATAAGGACGCGAAAGTGGATGTATTGGAATATGATAATAATCATTATTAATATCAAAGCATGTGAGATAGTCTTGAGTTGGAGATCCAAATAGGTGAGCCGTAGTGTCATCAATTGATTCATAATGAAATGGGGGGAAGGTGACGAAGAGGTTGACAAAACGGACGTCTAGTATGAAACGGGTTTGGGAAAAGCTTTCTGTAGCGGAGACAGGGTTGACTACTATGGGTTGAGGAGAGGGTTCAATGTCTCCTGAGGAGAGGAGTTGTGAGACTGTTGAGGAGATAAAGTTGATGTGGTGAGGAGGGTTGTTGTGGCTAGGTATGATGAGAGGAGGAGGGGAGTTCAGTTTTAAGGCTTGCTTAAAACGGAAAGCGGGAAGGACTGATTTTACCATTCTTCTAACTTCTATAACCTTTGAAGATGGAACATGGGAAGTGTCATTTAACTGAAGTCTAACACCATGCTAAATCCATTGTAATACTGCGTGGGAATATCTTATGGAGGATGACGAGAGTAGTAGGGACCAGTTGGAGAAGTGATGTGATGGAGAGGCAGCGAAAAAGTTTTCCAAATTTCTTAACCAAGATGAGTGTTCTTGAAATGCGAAGGTAGCAAGGCGGAGATCCGAAGTTGAAGGTGGTTTTTGGAGATTGGAGAGGATAGTCGGGATGGAAGGAATAGGGAAAGGAGTGAGGCTACTAGGGTGCTCTAGTATTATTAGTGATTGAAGGACGAGATTGGTCGGAATGCTTGTTGTCGTAGTTTGAATTTGACCTCTTGGTCATTCTGTGGTAGTCGTATCCTCTATCCTTGCCATCTTCGTAGTGGCGCTGGGATGATGACCTCTTACCTTCTTCAATCTTGAAGTGTTCATCCTTCTTTCGATACGACGAATATTTTGATTTCGGGATGCCCAATCTGCAAGATAAAACAATATATGATGATAAGTCCCTCAACGCAAATGGCGTGGACCTATTAGCGGTCCGGGGACGATAAAACATAATCGGGCGACGACCCTTGCTTACCTGTGAGCGTCGCGTCTAACGAGGCTCATGCAGTAGTTGTATTCAGACTTGATGATTGATACAGCCTTGTTCATGCCTTGCCTGATGGCCTTGTCGAGTAGTTGCGTGACGGACTTGGTGATGAGAGGTTCAATGCAGTCCTTTACCACCGATGTTACCCTTGACGTGAAATCAGCAGCGAAAGCCTTGCCAATAGGGCAGTAGTAGGAGTAATTCATGTTGATCTCGAGGAAGCGTATGTATGCTTCTATCTGCGAATAATAGCAGGGAGAGGAAAAGGTTGTCTTCCATGCGGTCAATTCTTCGTATGCAGGCTGAGATTTGTCGTTGAGTTTCTGTTGAATTCCGTTTATTTCTGATTGAAGTTTTTGGTATAGCTGGTTGAGGCTGGAGTTCTCTTCTTGCTTCTCGATAAGCTGGTTCTTGAGGTGTTCGATGGAGAGCCGACTTTCTTCCAGTTTGGCGGACATCTGGCGCTTTAGCTGCTCGAAGGCCTCAATGGTGGTTTAGGGAATAAGGGATGAGGAGGGGGATGAAAGATCCGAAATTGGAAGGGAATGAGAAGGTGGGGTGATGAAGGTTGGAAATGGTGGTGTGTTTGGGGGTGGGAGTTAGGAGGCTGGAGAGGGTAGGGTTTTTTTTAGTTTTATGGCATGGACATGTACTTTGTGAATTTCGTCTGAGGTATGTGTTTGGACGTTGAAAATCAATTCGTTAAGGTTGTGTGAGAGGGGGTTGACACAATCGAGAATTGCAGGTGTAAAGGTTGGGGGAAGTATAGGAAGAACGACATAGATTTTTGCACCAATTACAGATTGGGGTCCTTATGCAGCGAGGAAGGTATTGAGCCAAGGATCCCTCTACACAGACATTTAATACTCATTAGTTGGACTTCTTTTTCCTTTCTTTATATAAAAAGGCATGTTTGTTCTTCTGTCACTAGACGAATCCTCTTTCTTACCCCCCCTAAAAGAAAATTCCTTTGGACGTGTTTGTTTGGTTGGATAATAGTCTTTTTCGTTGATTTGAGAAATAGCTTCGAATCCCTCTTCTTTTTTGCCTTTTTTTTTTCCTCCTTTTTTTTTTTTTTTTTTTTTTTTTTTTTTTTTTTTTTTTTTCCTTTTTTTTTTTTTTTTTTTTTTTTTAAGGTAATGCCCTAGATACTGGACATGATTGATGTGTAGATAATGTCCTAGATACTGGACTTGATTGATGTGTGGATTGATGTGTTGATTTATCTTTACCCCCTCTATTTTACCCCCCCCCCCCTTTCCCTATCTCCCCTTCTTCCCCTCCTCACCTTTTTTTTTTATATACCGAGGTGGGAAAGAATATCAGATTTATTGAGAATTGTATAAAAACGAAATGCACAAAAGAGGATTGGAGGCGCAACGAAGAGGAAGACAAGAAAAATTGCAAGTAGGGTTATTGTGAGATTGGGAAAAAATAGATAAGAAAAAAGGTTGAGAGGGGTGACGATGAGCATTGTGAATGGGAAGAAAATTGTGTGGTGGAGAAAAAGTCGTAGGAAATGTTTCATAGCCTGCAAACAACACAACCAAAAAAATAGTGTGAGGAAAATATTTGAAACTCAAGGAATGTTATTCACTTTGCTTTCATTTTTTTTTATTTTTTTTTGGGTAATAGTCGTTTGTCAAAAAGAATTTTTGGTAATAGTCGTTTGTCAAAATGGTCGATTGTTGTCGATTTCTTAGACAAGAGATGGGTTTTTTTTTTTTTTTTTTTTTTTTACAGTTTAGTCGATGAATGATGATTTAATACTTCCCTGGTCTGTCTGACGTGTTGATTTGCTGATTGGTCGAGTAGTCGATAGTAATGGATTAAGTAAAGGTTGGTGGGTGGGTAATGAGGCAACGTAGTAATCTTCCACTGTCTTGATAATATGTCTTGTGTTTTTTTTTTTTTACTATTTTATTACGATTATTATTACTATTATTATTATTATTATGATTATTACTATTATTATTATTATTATTACTATTATTATTATTATTATTATTATTATTATTATTTTTATTTTTAAATGATTTTGATAAATTGAAGTGTTTGGTTGGAAAGAAGTATGCGAAGTAGTTGATTAAATTGATTGATCGGTTGAAGATGAAGGAATGTCTTTGTATTGAGGTCTTTTATTTATTAGTTGATGCTGGGCTAGTTGAGTATAATCAGGAGATTAATTTGAACAGCGGGAAGATGAGGAATTTATTAGAGGGAGTGATTAAGTAATTGCACAGGTGATTTTGGTCATTGTCTGATTAGGTTCATCTATTGCTGTTTTGATCACTTTGTTACTTTAGATGATAGTAGAGTGATAGGTCATGGTAGGCTAGGTAGCAAAAAGCAAGTTTTAGGAAGTTTTTTTTTTTTTTTTTTTAAGGCAGAGACAAGCCGTATGACCTGGTTCAACTGTCGTTGTTTTTATTGCTTTGTTGCTTTTAGATGATAGTAGAGTGATAGGTTAGGTAGGTTAGGTAGTAAAGACAAGACAAACCGTATTACTTTATTAATTTTTACTGTATGTATTTAGAATATGGTCGATCTATCCATTGATCGGCTGATGGATTGATCTTTTGGTCAATTCATCTGGCGATCAGCTGCTTGGTTGGTCAATTGGCTGATTAATCGGTTTAATTGGTCGATCAGTAGATGAGGATGTTATATTGCTGGCATAATGTTCAGCACAGACATATTTTTGGGAGGGGTTATTATACATTCATATCATCGGTGATCAATTCATTACTCTACCGATGTATTGATCGTTATATCTTCTGATTAATCAATTGATCTGTCGATCGGTTGATAATCGGTTGTCGGTTGTTTGGTTGATTAATGGTTTTTAATCGGTCAATAGGTTGATTAGTTTATTGATCGGTGGATCGATTGATCAATCAATTGACCGGTCGTTTGACTGATTAATCGATTAATCAGTGCTTTGAACTATTGGTCAGTTGATTTGATCGATTGCATGGTCAACTAAAGGTTAGATAGAAGTTCGACATACTTAGTCTACGTAAAATGAATTAACAATTGAATTGTTAATTGAATGATCAACAATCCATTTGGGGAGAGATATCGGTTGAGCGGATGTTATTGATAGGTTGGCTCCCTACTTCATAGTGATCTATCGATTCATTTGTATATAGTAAAAAGTGTAAGGGAACTGCTATCGTAAATTTTTGACGGAGTGGTAGATTAGCTTGAAATGAATACATATATATATATCGTCACAAACAGAACTGCCCGGTAAACCGTAGGCAGAGAGAGAGAAGAGGACAACAAACGAGGGGCTGTGACAAACTGTTTCGTCGGAGTTTCATATATATATTTAACAAGAGGCAATGAAATAATTTCTCTGTCGAGAGGTTAGATATCTCTCGTGAATGAAGGATTGTTCATTTGATTCCTCAAGTAGATAGTTGACCAAAAATGCAGATTGGTTGAATAGTTGATTAATCGGTAATTAATGTACCGGTAAGGGTTGGTTATTAAGGCAACAAGTCTTTCAATTAAAGACTCTCGACAAAGATCAGAGTAAAAGAGAATCTTGGTATTCTCCGTTTCCTATTCTTCTGGCAAAAAGTTGTTCGATCTCTTAGGACGAGTGATTAAGGGGTAATGAAATTCATTGGTTAGTCGAGTGACGATTTTGATTGGGTTCAACTGTCATTGTGTTGACTGCTTTGTTGCCCTTTTTTTTATATATATTCCGGTCTTGTAGGATGGTAGGTTAGATGAGTGCGGGTTTGGTGGTACAAAAGGTTTTAATGGTGATAGTCAAGCCTTATTACCTCATTACTGCTATTGCCGACCAGTCCATTAGTTGGTCGATGTGTTGATCGTTCGACCATTTGATTAATTGATTGATTCGCCGATTGGTTGATCGATTGGCTGATTAATCGTCTTCTTCAATCTAACGGTTGATTGAAATGTGTTTTGAAGGTATAATGTGTAGTAGAAACAGGTTTTAGGGAGATATAAGCCGTCTTGCTTCATTATTGCTAGTGTATGCATTCATATAATTTCTGATCAATCCATTAACTTTTTGATGGATTGATCCTTCTGTCGATCGACTGATAATCTATTGGTCGGTCGATTGGCTAATCAATCGATTTAATCGGTCGATCGACTGATTAGTCTATTGCTATGTCGATAAATTGATCTGAGGATTTTTCCGTTTGTTATTCATTTCGTTTTCCTTCGGCTCGTCTTTCCCCCCCCTTCTCCTTTTTTTTTTTATAATAAGAGTGAAAGTAAAATAGATAGTTTTGATAGGCTGGTAAGTAGTGTGGTTGATCCGTTGGATCACAGTACTGAGTGAACCAAAATGTTCGGTCGTTTGGAGGATTGATTGATCTGTAATCCATTCGGAAAGAGTTGGCGGCTAAACGAATATAATTGACGAGTTGTTCCCACTTCTAAGTGATCTATCTATTTGATTATACACAATAGAGAGTTTCTGCCCACTTTTTTTTTTTTTTTTTTTTTTTTTTTAATTTTTTAAATTTTAAAATAAAATTTTTTTTTTTTTTTTTTTTTTTTTTTTTTTTTTTTAACGAGAGCTTAAAATTTCAAATGAAATGATGTTGGTCAAATTTTAACAAGTACTCAGTTGACTGAAAGATCAAGCTATTGAGTAATAGATTGATCAACAATCAAAACGAGCTAGGAAGGGTTAACCTTCCTCCTTTTTTTTTTTGCGGGGTGTGCGAGTGTATTTATATGTTGTTCCACTTCTGGTTGACATTCCGATCCATTTGCGCAGAAAGAAAGGTTGAAGGGGTGATAGTCTGGTCAATACTATGGTTGATCCGTTGAATCACAGTACTGAGTGGACAAAAAGATCGATCGTTTGGAGGTTGATTGATCTGTAATCCATTTGGAAAGAGTTGGCCGACGAGTTGTTTTCACTTCTGAGTGATCTATCTATTTGATTACACAAAATAAAGAGTTTCTTCCCAATTTTTTTTATTTTTTTTTTAACGAAAGCTTAAGATTTTAAATGAAATGATGTTGGTCGATTTCAACAAGTACTCAGTCGACTGAAAGATCAAGATACTGAGTAATAGATTGATCGGCAATCAGAACGGATCAGGAATGGTTAACCTTTTTTTTTTTTTTTTTTTTTGCAAGATTGGGTGCGCGATTATATTTATATGTTGTTTCACTTCTGGTTGACATTCTGATTCATTTGCGCACAAAGAAAGGTTGAAGGGGTGGTAAAAGAGAGTGAAACAAAACCAGTGTTTCTGATTATTAAGACAACAAAAGGTGATTAACAGATGTTGTTACAATTCAGTAGAGGAAACGAGTGTTTAAGGCAACAAAGGGTGATTGGCAGATCTCGTTATAAATTAGCAGAGGGAAAACACGAGTGAACCCTTAAAATTACGAAAATGAAAGATGATCGTCTGGTTCATCAACTACTCAATCGACAGAAACTTGATCGATTGAATAAATTCTCACGGTAAATGAAAGTTGAAAAAAAAAATTATAAAAAAATATCCTTTCATATTTATAAATTATCATTTCGATGTTCGTCCAATTCGAAAATTTTCAGTTTTATTTGATAAGTTCCCGTCTAAATATGAGGTTTCCCTTCCAACTACATCTATTTGTTCAAGATGGAATGAAAGTCTGGACGAGTTTATGAAATGTTTTAATTAAACTTTCATTCAACTACAACAAATATCGTCTAATTCATATTGGATTAACCTATTTATGACTGAGAATCCTTAACTTAAAATAACAGTCCAATTAAAATATTTCATGAACTTATCCAGACTTTCATTCCATCCCTAGCATCCAGTTCAAATAAAAAGGGATACCCCATTCGTGGAAGAAATGTTTTAAAGTAAGATGAAAAATTTTAAGATTGGAATGATATTTTTTAAGATGGAATGAAAATTTAAAATTCAGAATGTAATTTTACTATAGAATGATTATTTAATTGTGGGAATTTTTTCTGTTTAGTAATCAAGTGTGGGAGTGTTAGCGGCTGTAGGAGTGTGATTGATAGATTGCTTATTTCACTGAGTGTTTTATCTGTCAATTTTGCACATAATTTGCACATAATGAAACAATAATTTAGGACATTGCTCAACAGAAAAGTAGATTACGAGTCTTGATTAAAAACTTCTGGTCGTTCTTCGGAATAAAGTCGAGCAAGGTTGATAAAAGTTGTGCGTGGTTCCCTCCCTCCTCCAAACGCATTTCCTCCTTCTTTATTACATATATATATATGTATATATATATGTATTTTATCATTCTATATATGAGGGGATGGGGTTTAAAATTCCTAATCGTAACTCTTGCGCCTCCTCTCTAGTAACGTATGATAGTTCCTTCCTGCCCCTGATCTTCCAGCCTCGCGTCTGAGCTATTGCTTCCTTCTGTTACCTTGTGGATTTTGGTCCTCTGACTAACTAAACCTGTGTCCTTTCCCCTATTTTCGTCTTCATTCTTATTTATTTATCCTTCTGAGGGGCGAAATAGGGGTGTTTAATACAGGATACATTTGCTTCCGATCTTGAAACCTTAACCTGGCTAAAATTTGTTAATTGAGCTTGGGAGGTAGGAAGGTAAAGGGGAATGGCGAGCGGAAGAAGAGAAAAAAGTAGATGAAGAAGACGAGGAGGAAAAAAAAAATTAAGCAAAGGAGAAATATGTAGTCGAAGCCCCAAAAAATACGAGGGTTTTTTCTGGATCTGGTTACTCTCTGGGTTGGGGGATTGGAGGGTGTGGGAGGTAGAGTATGGGGGGGAGAATGAGGGGGTTGAGGTACTAGAAGAAGCTGATGGACGAGTATCGACCTATTAGGAGGGGGTGAGTCGAATTCAGATGCATAGTCAGAGGATCTGCGGCAAGCCGCTCCTCTTCTACTGGGGGCGCCTTCATCCTTCCTCTTCTGCGACATCGTTTTCTTCGTGGTCGATGAAGGTGAAAACGTGAGTAGGGTCCTGGAGTTTCAATATGAGGCGCGAAAGCGTCGACTGCGATGGATAAGAGGCTTCCCTTGGGAAGTGAGGCGCAGGTTGGTACTCTGTTGGAGCTCCGCAAGCTTGGTCCGTGAGTGCTCTGAACCACGGTCCTGGTCTTGACTGGATCAATTGGTGAAGGAAGAGATGGGAAATGTCTCCCTTGGCGAGCTGATTGAAGAAGCCCTTGAAGAAGAAGGTCAGGGGGGAGATGATACCCGGTAGTCTCCTGAGACAGGGAAGATTTTTTGCTAAGCTGAGGAGGCCGCCGTTAACCCAGAATCTCTAGGAGTTGCTTCTTGCTGACGCCGAGCATAAGGAAAAACAGTAGAACGGAATGCGTAGATCATAATCGTGCTGCACCTTGAAATTTGTCAGATCTGTACTTGCTCGGGCTTGCTCCAGAGGTAAGAGTATTGAGGGTGTGAGTGCCGACAGACATTAGAGATAGTAGAAGGTTATAATAGAAGGAGTGAGAAAGTAGCTCCATTGCCTGGTGTCGTTTGAAAAAAAAAAAAGATTGTGCTTCATTATGGAACGTAAAAAATGCGGCTTCTTCCACAAATTTAAGGAGATCCGCAGTAATGAGGTTGGAGCCGAATCTGCTTTCCACGAAAGTGGATTGCAAAGAGGTAATGGTGCGAGAATAACGAACGGGAGGGAGAATATGTGAAGTGGGAGGAACGAGGCTGATGGTGGGTCTATGACGAAGATGCGCTGAATATTTTCATCCGCGCATATGAGTGGTAAAGTCATGGAGGAATGAAGTGGAGTGATGAGTGAAAAAACGATTGTTATTAGTTGAGCATCCGGGATAGGTTCCAGGTTTTGGACTGTGAGATTCGAAGGGAAGAAAGAAAGAAAGAAGGGGTCGAAGAGAGGCGTGCTGTCGGTGTATAATGAATGGAAGGAAGTGGATGTAGACGGGGAGGCTGACGCGGCTTGGTGAGGGTTGGCGATGAGATTGGGCAGGGGGGGGGGTTGGTCTCCAATTCTGCAGGCTGACAGGTTCACGGTGAGACGGGTGGGGGACTGGGAACTGACTTACCGGTACGGGGTAGACTGACTGGTAGTGACTGACCGAAAGTAGACGTTGACTTCTGACCGAGTGGACGGCGATGGTGGCTGACGACCTGGACTTGACGACCAAAGTCCGAAGGACTGCGACCGGTATATGGCTGTCGAGATGGCGATGGTGAGTGACAACGTTGACTTGACAATCAAACCCGAAGGACTGCAACCTGAGAGTCCTCTCACCAAATCATGGCGAGGGAAAATGACTCGACTTGTGAAAGACCTGCCCCTTGTGTGGCGTGCGCGCAGGTTCACATTTGCGATGAATGCTGCGAGCAGTCGGGGTCTGGAAGGCGCGGCTCGGGAAAGCACGCAAGCTGTCGTGGCTGGTCAAGTGTCTGTGACTTACACGGTCGCAGGTTAAAGCAGTGGTGGCGGTCGGGCCAGCGAGGCCATACTCCAGCCAGGGTAAGTGTCACGTCAAAGTCCAAATTGACCGTAGATGCTGAGATGAAATGTGTCCATCGTCGATCTTTAGAAACTGCGACTCCCGTTGTCTTGAAGGCCCTTGATGTGGTAGATCTGCGGTTGGGAGGTCAGGTCCCAAATGCCGATGGCACGGTACCAGTTTCCGATGGCCCTGTACTAGTTTCCAACCCGGCTGCTTGTTGTCGTTGAGGGTAGAAGGATGTTGAATTGTTGAATCTGCTCCGTTCAGTTTGCGTGCAACCAGGTGCGGAGTTGTTGGCATAATGTTACTCTGCCGGGGCCAAGTCCCACTAGCAGCATTGAGCTACCTCAACGCCTGAATCTGGACGTGTTTGTGTTTGTGGAGACCAGAAGTTCAGGAAACTCAACACCATTTCTGCACACCTCCGCAAACGCGTCCAGATTCAGGCGTCGAGGTAGCTCAACGCTGCTAGTGGGACTTGGCCCCGGGCATACTCGCCCTTCCACCCGAAATCCGCAAATTATGCTCACCCTTTGGGAAAGGCCGATTTCGGGTTTTGGGCATGCTGGCCGTCATACTGCGTTACAATTACTAATAGCAAAAGAAAAAAAAAAAAAAAAAGAAGGAATTGGTGCTTCGCTGTTCCCGCAGCGCCAGCCCTAAGGGCGAGATCCCACTGACAAAGAGGATTGGAGTTAGTGTCTGAATCTGGACGTGTTTATGGACAGGTGTAAAAATTTGTGATCGATCTACTTTCCTTCATCTCTGTTTCCAACATGTCCAGATTCGGCCTCTTATTCCAATCCTCTTTGCCAGTGGGATCTGGCCCTAAATTCTACCGATTTGTTTTTTTTTTCCCTTCTTCTTTTACCCTGCGTTCCGCTCATACAGACACCTCAACATCGGGTCTCGCTCCACTAGTCTACACTCCCGGGGCCAAGTCCCACTTACGCTGATCCTTGATTTCTGGTCGTTGATCTTCAAAATCTGCGGTCAGAAATCGACCATTCGGGTAAGTTGGACGTGGCTCCCGAAGTTTCCAGAATAACGCCTCGCGCCACTTAGGGGCTCGCCACACCACTCTCGAAATGTGAAAAAGACAAAAATGCCTGGGACGCATCTGGCCATGTTCTAGGGGAAAGTTCATTCTCATTTTGCACATTTCGAGAGTGATGTGCCCATCCTGCCCGTACTCTAGATTGGAACTCGTGACAACACCCTTAGAGAGGGCACTCGCTGCACTACTCTAGATTGGTATAGAGTTCACAGCCTGCAGCGCTAAGGTTTTAGGGCCTCGCTGAACTTCTCTCGAAATGTGCAAAAGGAAAATGAATCCTTGCCTAGAACATGGAAAGATACATAGCCATATTTTTGTAGATTGTGCATGTGGAGAGTAGTGCAGAGACGCCAGAAACATAGCCATATTTTTGTAGATTGTGCATGTGGAGAGTAGTGCAGAGACGCTCTTTCTAGCGTCCTCCCTCCTACCGAGCTCCGACCTATGTTTTCGCGAGTGTGCCTCCTGCCCCGACCATCAGAACGATCTGGCGCTAGATCTGGCGCTGTAGAAGGCCTGTCATGTGGCGCTGAGAAATTCGTGAGTGCTTCTAGTGTTCTTGAGTCTGGAGTTCTAGTGGATCGATGCTTCTTCTGTCAAGAGTTCTAGACGTCTGACAGTTCTAGAAGGATTCTCACGTCCAAGGCTTCTCTGTGTAGTGGAGCGATACCCATTAGCACACCCCCCCCCCCCCCCCCCACAAAAAAAAAAATATCACACTCGCTATCGGAACATAGCCTTAACAGACACACACATCCTCACTGCGATGGCTGCACACACACACACACACACCCAATCAACCCATCAATAGCACGTACAATCGAGAAGTCAGTCGGCAAGAACTGTCGGGAATGAATTTTGGCAATTGTTTTTAAAAAGTTAAAAAAGTAAAAAGGGAATTTGCTGTCAAATGTTTTTTTTTGCCTTTTTATTTGAAATGAGGTGACCATCAGCCGCAAATTCGGCCTCATTTCAAAAAAAAAAAAAAAAAAAAAAAAAAAAAGAAAAAAATCCCTGGCCCCGCAGCTTCCCGGGGCGCTGAGAAATGTGCGCACATATAGTACATTTGGTACTCCTGCCGAATCTGTGGGAGGCGTCCCGCTCGCTGATTGCATCTTAGCGCCTCATGCACTTGTTGATTGCACCTCAGCGCCTCACTCACTTGCTCAGATCTCGCGCGGCGCCCTTTCTCGCGCGAAGCAGTCGTGGATTTCGAGGGAACGAAGAGGAGGAAGAGATCACGAGAGATCACGGGAGGGTGTGCGTGCACTGTGCAGGACTTGCGTTGCTTGTTGGGCAGTCGTAGCCATGGCGGCCAAAGGTGAAGGACCAGCGATTGGAATCGACTTGGGAACGACGTACAGCTGTGTCGGCGTGTGGCAGCATGACCGTGTCGAGATCATTGCGAACGATCAGGGTAACAGGACCACGCCGTCCTACGTGGCGTTCACGGATACGGAGCGGCTGATCGGAGATGCAGCTAAGAATCAGGTGGCAATGAATCCGACGAATACGATCTTCGACGCAAAGCGACTGATTGGACGAAAGTTCAATGACAGTTCGGTGCAGAGTGACATTAAGCTCTGGCCTTTCGAGGTCATCGATGGCCCGGGGGGCAAGCCTCTGATTGGTGTGTCGTACATGGGGGAGAGGAAGCAATTCGCCGCAGAGGAGGTGTCATCTATGGTGTTGACGAAGATGAAGGAGATAGCGGAGGCGTTTCTCGGTGCGACTGTGAAGAACGCCGTCATCACTGTTCCCGCCTACTTCAACGACTCCCAGAGGCAGGCCACGAAGGACGCCGGCGTGATCTCGGGTCTGAACGTGATGAGAATCATAAACGAGCCGACGGCAGCTGCCATAGCTTATGGTCTTGACAAGAAGGCGAGCAGCGTCGGCGAGAAGAACGTCATGATCTTCGACCTAGGCGGCGGCACTTTCGATGTCTCCCTGCTGACCATAGAGGAAGGCATCTTCGAGGTCAAGGCGACGGCGGGAGATACGCATCTTGGCGGCGAAGACTTCGACAGTCGAATGGTGCACCACTTTGTGCAGGAGTTCAAGAGGAAGCACAAGAAGGATATCAGTGGCAGCGCTAGGGCGTTGAGGAGGCTGAGGACTGCCTGCGAGCGCGCCAAGAGGACTCTGTCTTCCACCGCGCAAACGACTATCGAAATCGACTCTCTCTTTGAGGGTATTGATTTCTACTCCACGATTACGCGGGCGCGTTTCGAGGAGCTGAATATGGACTTGTTCCGGAAGTGCATGGAACCTGTGGAGAAGTGCCTGCGGGACGCGAAGATGGACAAGCAGTCGGTCCACGAGGTGGTGTTGGTCGGCGGATCCACTCGCATTCCTAAGGTCCAGCAGCTGCTGCAGGACTTCTTCAACGGCAAGGAGTTGTGCAAGAGCATCAACCCCGACGAGGCAATCGCCTACGGCGCGGCTGTGCAGGCGGCCATCTTGAGCGGCGAAGGTAACGAAAAGGTACAGGACTTGCTTCTGCTCGATGTCACCCCTCTCAGCCTCGGTCTGGAGACGGCTGGCGGTGTGATGACTGTGCTGATCCCGAGAAACACGACTATCCCCACGAAGAAGGAGCAGGTGTTCTCCACGTACTCTGATAACCAGCCGGGCGTGCTCATTCAAGTGTACGAGGGTGAGCGATCTCGTACCCGGGACAACAACCTGCTCGGTAAATTCGAGCTGTCGGGTATTCCGCCGGCGCCCAGAGGCGTTCCTCAGATCACCGTATGCTTCGATATCGACGCCAACGGAATCTTGAACGTCTCCGCGGAAGACAAGACGACTGGCAGCAAGAACAAGATCACGATTACCAATGACAAGGGTCGTCTGTCGAAGGAGGAGATCGAGAAGATGGTTCAAGATGCGGAGAAATACAAGGCGGCGGACGAAGAGCACAAGAAGAAGGTGGAGTCGAAGAACAGTTTGGAAAACTACGCGTACAACATGAGGAACACCATCAGGGATGAGAAGATTGCTTCCAAGCTGGATGCTGCCGACAAAGAGACGATCGAGAAGGCGGTCGACTCCGCTGTGGAGTGGCTGGACCAGAACCAGCTGGCAGAGGCGGACGAGTTCGAAGACAAGATGAAGGAGTTGGAGGGTGTGTGCAATCCAATCATTGCGAGGATGTACGGTGCCGGAGGGGGAGCGGGGGGGGGAATGGGGGCTGACATGCCAGGAGGGGGGTTCGGCGGCAGGGATGCGCCGCCCAGCTCTGCCGGTGGCCCTGGGCCCAAAATTGAGGAGGTCGATTAAGCTTGGGGGGGGGGAATAGGGTGGAGGAGGTCATAAGTTGGGGGGGGATAGGGTGGAGGTCGATTAAGCTGGGTGGGGGGAATAGGGTGTAGGAGGAGGTCGATTAAGCTGGGCGGGAGGAATAGGGTGGAGGAGGTCGATTGAGCTGGGGGGGGGATAGGGTACAAGTAGCTAGTTAGCTGATTCGGACCATTCGGTGGCATTCTTTTTGTGCTCTGGAGATTGGATTGGCGGCCTTACTGAGGGAGCTCGTTTTGTCTTGTCGTCACGGCTGAGTTAAAAGAAAGTGTTCTATGCGAACTGCTTTTTTTTTTTTTTAATGTGAACTCTGCTTCTCGTCTCTCGCGTAGTGAGCGGTGTGTATGTTTCTTGTTGTTGTTGTTGTTGTTGTTGTTGAGACGGTTAGTTATAGTCCTGGCGTTAGTGCTTGGACGGAGTGTTTTTTGCTTCGAGTCGCTCGATGTAGATTTCTCGGCTTCGTCTCCTTCTGATGACGGTGTTGGATATTGATTGATATATGGTATCTTGATGATGACATCTTTTTTTTTTTTTTTCTTTTTTTTTTGCATTTTTGGACGCTCTGTTTTGCCTTTCGATTAATATCCTCCATAATTGTGAGCTGTAATCTTCCGTCCTTAGTTGATGATCGCTGTTCCTTCCAGCCATTCTTCTACCTGTGGTTGTATTGTCTCCTCATTGACAACGACGTTAGGCACTTGGTGCGCGCGCTTTCTTTTGCTGCATGTTTCTTTTCCATTCTGTTGAGGTGAGGCGTAGTTCGGACTTCGGAGGCTCTTTTTTTTTGTCCGTTGGTATTCATCATAAGAGTTACGATGAATGCCAACGCCATCTTTGTTTTGTCCGTTGAGGTGAGGTGTAGTTCGCGAACTTTGAAGAATCTAATCATGAATGATTGCGACATTCCATTGGAAGCTTTTGCACGACACATCGTTCACTCGAGTGGTGGATGGCGTTGGTCAGTCTGTTCTCGTCGGGGCTTGGTTTGGGATTTGTGCCTGCCGTTGCATTTTTTTCAGGATCAGGATCAGGTTCATGCACAGATTCTCGATCTCAAGTGCTGGTTAGGTCTGTGGTTTTGTGCCTGCTGTTGCATTTTTTCCAGGATCAGGTTCATGCAAAGATCCTCGGTCTGCGGTTCTGTGCCTGCTGTTGCATGTTTTTCAGGATCAGGATCAGGTTCATGCGAAGCTACTCGGATCTCTTCTCAAGTGCTGGCTAGGTCTGTGGTTTTGTGCCTGCTGCTGTTGCATTTTTTTCACGATCAGGATCTCAGGTTCATGCACAGATTCTCGATCTCTTCTCGAGTGCTGGTTAGGTCTGTGGTTTTGTGCCTGCTGTTGCAATTTTTTCAGGATCAGGATCAGGTTCATGCACAGATTATCGGATCTCTTCTCAAGTGCTGGTTAGGTCTGTGGTTTTGTGCCTGCTGCTGCATTTTTTTCAGGATCAGGATCAGGTTCGTGGACAGATCCTCGATCTCTTCTCGAGTGCTGGTTAGGTCTGTGGTTCTCGGTACTTGGTCCTTTCTCTGCTATTGGTTTTTTTTGTTCGGTCTTTTGTTCTCTGTACCTGGTCCTTGCTCTGCTGTACGATTCGTTGGGCCCCTGTTACTAGGTTTTCCTTCTGGCTCTGTGGGAGGATTTGTGTCGGTTATCTCGATTTCTGTCGAGGTGTTGGACGTTCTCGACCAGGGACTTGTGCCTCCTGCTGTGCTCTGCTGTTTCTTTCGAACGCAGTTGCGTTCAAAGATACTCTCGAAGTCTTATCGAGTGCTGAAAGGTGTCTGATTCACTGACAAGGTACTCGTGCTTTGTCGACGATGGATTTTTTTTTTTTGTTTTTGTGACGATGGATCTTTTGGCCCACTGTTTGTGCGTTTTTATTTCTCGCATTGTGCGCGGAGTAATCGTTCCTGCGGTGACAGTGTGGTCCCCAAATCTTGCAGCTTTCTGGAGTTATGATTAGGTTCACTTGTTGCTCTTCTCGAGCGCTGTTTTTTTACGTATTAGGTTCACTTCTTGCTTCTCGAGCGCTGTTTCTCTCCGTATTTGGTTCACTTTTTTTTTTTTTTTTTTTTTTTTTTCATATGAGGTCTCTTCTTGCTTCTCGAGCGCTGTTTTTTTCCGTATTAGGTTTACTTCTTGCTTCTCGAGCGCTGTTTTTTCACGTATTATTGTTCGCTTGTTGCTTCTTGAGCGCTGTTTTTTTACGCATTAGATTCTCGTTAGGGACTGCTGCTTCTGCTCTTGCGATCGTCGCAATGTTGCAATGTTTAAGGGTTCCAGGTCCGTACGTTTCTACATGTGCTGTTTTTTTTTGTTTTTTTTTTTGCTCTTTCGACTTTGTTTGGGAGCATGTTTCTCTCGGTGTTGGTAGATTCTGAATTCTTTCGGGCCAGTCGGATCGTTATTTTGCTCATAGTTTTTTTCTTCTTGCAGGCATCTCTCGAGTGTGCTGATTTGCGATCATATTATTTTGGTGATCTCATTAAATTCGAATCTGCGAGTACGATGTTTATACTATTTTCGAGACCCAGTGTGAGTATGCCCCGAGTATGCGAGGGGCCGTATGAACCTGGCCGGAGTTCCCGTATCATACGGGGAAAGGTTGCTTTTAAAAAAAATAACAAAAAAATAAAAAAACGAAAATCATTTGTATTAGTAGATACAGACGAGTGTACGACCTATATAACAGATACTGTTCAAGTCCCGTCACCCGGAGCGTGGTCCCATTAGCCACGAGGATCGGATTGAGTGCCTGAATCATTGTGCACAGGTGCAGGAAATCGAGATTGAATTGCTTTTCTGCATCTCAGCGTAAAATACATCCAGATGCAGGTATTCAATCCGATCCTTGTCGCTAGTGGGACCTCGGTCCCGCGCAAATTACCTACTTAACCCGGGAAAAAAAAAAAACACCAAGGAAAACACCTTACGGATCGAAGGCCGGAAACGACACCAGATAATAAACAATATCCGGCGAACAATCGTGGCTGACTGGCAAGGCACCTACAAAAGTAAGAGAAGGATTCCGGTGGTTTATGGGGACGTGGGCGAATAGGGGTAGTTTTGTCTCAGTCTCTATGGATCGCAAACTTTCCTTTTCACAGTGGTTGAAGCCACCCTGAAGAAGATGTGGTGCTACCAGGTGAGGGCTTACAGTTAGATCTGCAGAGAAAGCCTGTTGAAGATGTGTTGGTGGGAACTAAGTATAGAGTCGCATTAGACTCGAGAGGAGCTGGTGGGATATGTTTGGGTGTTCAAGATCTTTGGTGATCATCGGATGTGAGCTCTCCCGGTGCTGTTAAGACGAGTTATTTGGCTCTGTTAAGTGTAATTGGAGTCTCACTGAGAAGCCGTAGGAGTAAAATGCTCACATGAAGGAGGACATTGGTTGTTGAAAAGGATGGTTTATGTGAGTCCTCGCTGACTGCTAATAGCAGTCTACTTTTTTGGGGCTTCAAGGTACTTCGGAAAGTTGTTGAAATTAGTAATGGGACACTGGACCCGGTTTCCAGCAGCAGATAAAGGACAGTAAATGATATTGCGAGCTTTGCTCGAAAGCGACACTGTCTGAGGCTGCCAGGATAACTCCGGGTTGAATTGTGAGGTCCCCGGCCTCTTCCCAAATTGTTTTGCAATATAAATCGACACTTTTCGGAAAAAAAAAGACCGGAAACGAACGGTCCAGAAAATTTCCAATGAAGTATGTGGTCAAAAAGCACAACAACGTTTTTAAGCAGGAAAAGTTTTTCTTTTTTATTAGCAAAAAAATCCAATGAAGTATGTGGTCAAAAAGCACAACATTGTTTTTTTTTTTTTTTTTTAAGCAGAAAAAGTTTCGTTTTTTTAGTAAAGCCGGCCCGGCATTCGTCACAAAAAGTCAGGAAGAACTCCCCCTGGACTACCGTCTTCACCCGAATAGAACGCCCGGTCATTATAACTGTATTTTGGTGCAACTTTCAGTCTACATACAGTGATAATGACCTTTTATTCCGGTGAAGACGGTAGGCACTACAGGCATCCCAGGGGCAGAGGGCCCCACCAAGTGCATCACACCTGGGGCTAGGTCCCACTTGCACGAATTAAGAGATACTGACCGTAGATAGCAAAGATCAACGGCCGAGATCTCCTAATTTTTGCAAGTGGGACCTTGCCCCTGAAAATAGAACTCAACAGTGCCAACAAAAAAAAAAAAAGCGTATTATATGGGCCTTGCTGCACTACTCTCGAAATGCACAAAAGACAAAAATCATGGTGTTGTATCTTTCCATGTTCTAGCATAAGATTCACTCTCTTTTTGCACATTTCGAGAGTAGTGGAGCGACGTCATATATAAGGGTCTGATCCCACCACGGGTCTGATCCCACCACTACATGACGACTGTAGTCGCCAAAAAGCACTACAAAGATGTCAGCGGCCGTGGCGGGACGAAAAAGAAAAATTTCCCACCACTACACGACGATGTAGTCGCCAAAAAGCACTACAAAGATGTCAGTGGCCGTGGCGGGATGAAAAAGAAAAATTGGATCCCACCAGGGCAACTTGTTCGGTGCTTTTCCTGAACCTGCGGCGGTTCTTTGTGGGCTGGGCTGTTGCAGAGGGCAGCCAATCGAAATGCTGCAAATGGACGAAAGACAAAAATAAAAATAAAAAAATTGCTCCCTCTTTTTCGCTGCAGAGACGCCCTCACCGGCTACACAAATTTTGTAGCAACTACGCTTGCACCATTCGCGGAGGTGCTGCCATTTGTATGGCAAAATATTTTGGCGGCTGCGTCGAAGTCGGAAAGTGGTGGGATCCACAAACTACAGTGTAACTGGGCTGTAGTGTGGTAGTGGGATCAGGCCCTAGGGGTCTGATCCCACCACTACACTACGCAAGTAGTGACGAAAAAGCACTACAATAGTGTCAGCGGGCCCGTCTACAGAAAGCGGATCCGACGACACAGACTTCCTCGGTAGTTTTCCTGGACCCGCGGTGACTTTCCATGGGCTGCATTTTTAGGGCGGACATTTCCGTTGTATTGCCAGACGACATGTCACACATGCATGTGGACCTTGGACGTTCCTAACGGGCTGTGGACGGACAACTGAAAAAAAAAAAAAAAACACAAAAAAAAAATGTTCCCTCTTTTTCGCGGCCGTTGTGCCCAAACCGTCTACACAAAAAATGTAGTAACTTTGCTCGAGCCCTTCGCGGGCATGCTGCCACGACATTCCGACACGAAGTGTGTGCAAAATATTTCGGCGAACTCCACAACCGTAGTGTAGTGGTGGGATCCCGAAACTACAGTGTAACACGCTGTGAGATCCCCAAACTACAGTGTAACTGGGCTGTAGTGTAGTGGTGGGATCAGACCCTTATTGGGCCTCACTGCACTGCTCTCGACATGCACAAAAGACAAAAATCATGGAGGTGTATCTTTCCATGTTCTAGCGGAAGATTCACTCTCGTTTTGCACATTTCGAGAGTAGTGGAGCGAGGCCAGGCAGCAGGCGGGAAAACTGCACGGCGTCTGTCTCTACAGCTTTGCCTGGCACACGACAGCTCCACCGATTGCCACTACTAAAGTAGCAACAGGCATTCCCGAAAGGCGGTATAAAAGGGAAAAAGGAAACGGAAGCGATGCCAACTTTTTTTTTTTTTTTTTTTTTTTTTTTTTCCAAGTCTTCAGTGATGCAGAACCTCCTTCCAAACTAGGTTCATAATAGATCCAGCGGCCTAGCTCAGTTGGTAAGGCACGCAAGTGGCATTCAGGAGGTCGCGGGTTCAATCCCCATTGGCCACATGCACCTTCCTGGGCAAGCTTGGCGCTCGCCACCTAAAGATATGCCGTTGGTACCCCTGAGTGGCATTGAGCAGAGACTGCTGATGTTCATTGGGGGGAGGGGACCACTACCTGAGGGGAGGCACAGTGACTGGCTCATCGAAGAAGCTCGGTCCTGATACTACCATCAGGCTGACCCCTGGCCGGTATCGCCCACCTGCTGTAGCAGGTATCGCACCTGCAGGTGGGGTGCAGCTCCTGCATGTTCCCTCGTTGGAGGCTTGAGCACGGATGTGGGCTGCTACGGGGTTCCCCGTAATACTATAGTAATGACAATAAAAAAGGCCTGAAAGGCCGTCCTGTCCAGATTTGACAGGTAATTGAATTAGCCTTTGAAAAAAAGAAAAAAAAACTAGGTTCATAACTGAACACCTCAAAAGCGAAGCAACTGCACACAGTGCCCGACACCTGCGAAAACACGAAAGCGAAAAACAGAAAAGGAATCACCTTCACACAAGTTTTGCACAGCATCTGGTGGCAGCTCCCACCAAAAGCCAAAACCCCGAGCAGAAATCAGTCAGTAGCAGGGGCATCAGAGGAAGAAGGACGAAAAAAGGGAAAAGTCATAAAACCTTCCCTCCGCAATGAAACCTTTGTATCCATTTCTGGAATCCATTTCTTCCCCCTGAACAGGGAAAAAGGTGACAGAGACCCCAAATTCACTTTCGGCGTCATTTTGCACCCTGCAAAACACTTCCACGCCATTTTTACACAGCGGCCATTACAGGCCCAGCTAGGGTGCAAAAATGACACCAAAAGTGATTTGGGGACCTGGGTCACTTCTTTTCTTGTTGGGAGGGCAATGGATACAAAGGTTTCGTTTGGGGGGGAAGGTTTTATGACTTTTCCCACGAATAAACCAGTCTTGGTGTCGATCCGGCTTCTGAATGTATTGTCACCTAATCGGAGGGGGGGTGAACCGCATGCAGCGCTGATGAAACTTTCTCTGCGCCGTCGAAGAGCAGCAGCCCTTTTTGAGCACTCTTGACTCTTGAGTGACCATTCCGAAGAAATAGTCTGTTTTTTTTTTTTTTTTTTTTTTTTTTTTTTTTTTTTTTTTTTTATGACAAACTTGGTCTCACCATGATAAGAGGCGCCAGTCTCTCCCCGCGGTGTGTGACCGCGGAGTTCCTCAGCGACCAGAGGGACCAAAGCACTGCAGCCCTCAGGCTCTCCTCAGCAGCGCAGGAGACTGAGAAGTCACCCCGCTGCCTCGCTGAGAACGTACCGATGTTCCCAGCAGGATGCCGGCATATCCATCCATCGCGAAGCGGGCTGAGTTATGGGAACCGAGCCAGAGCGCCACCAGCAGCGCAAAAACGGTCTAAATTTCTCTAAAACTTGAGATCTCACAATGCAACAACAGGTGCTGCAGGTCCTCTCAGGCTATTCTGGTACCTGCACACAAGGTACAGAGCAGGGAAGCTTTGGAGGTTCTGACAGCACACCAGGACACCATGGGAAGCGCCATGACATCGTTGTGATGAATTTGTGAGCAATGAGCCACAACAAGCTGCTCTCGCTTGTTTAATAAACTGCCAACTTGAAGCCCATCTTAAGGAGTTTCGAGAGCTTCGGAATAGCAGCACAGCCAGTCTGAGACTCGGCGAGCAATCACGGAGACTTGCAAGTTGCAGCCACCCAGTGGCCGCCCAGCGCCTGGCCACAGTCCAATTCACATCAACACCCGGTCTGGAGAGTTGGTATCCGTGAGGGGGGACCGTGACGAATCTCAGAAAGGGGGGGTGGAGGGGGAGGGGTATATTGCTGAAGGGGCAGCCTTTCCTTGTTGACAATTCCAGCTTCTCAGGCCCGATCGCTTGGGTCCGCTGGCAGTTCACAGGACAGCACCTCCAAAGAGAAAGGGGGGGGTAAAATCCGGGTAATCAAGCACACACTGCGGGGGGGGGGGGGGGGGGGGGAGGGGAGGGGAGGGGGTCCACAGTCAAGGTCAACTGCGGTCCCAGCGAATAAGCACAGGACGATGCATTCCAAGAGGTCGCCTGAACATCACCGTTGTCAACCATGGACTCCAATCGCCAGATGTGAGACGGCTCCCAGCCTAGCAAATTCTTGTATCATCCCCGAGTCGCAACAAGCGGTACAAGTGTGTCAAAGTTTGATACCATGCGCGAGGCATTGCTTTCTGCAGATCCTGCAACTGTCGGGCTTGATGCCAGCACAACAACATTTTTTTTAACTATATATTCTTCTCTCAAATTATATTTTGCCTTTCACTACCTACCTACCACTACTCCTAAGGCTATAGAGGGGACTGCTGCAAGCATAGCTACCTCACAAAGAAGGGAGTGCATCTTGCCTCCTGCCCCAACAGCGGTAGTCAGAGATGGGGTGGATCCGCCAGTGGGGGTCCGGCTAACGCAAAGACCGAGCATATTGTCAGTAGCTGCGCCTCCCTTTTCATCTTCCCCCATCCCCAATTGAATAGCAGCAGTGTCTAAGGCCAACAATTTCCCACACACCACACGCAACCCGCTCACAAGCGCACTCACACCCATGCTGGCCAAAGACCCTACTGATACCGATCAGAAGTATCGAACAGAAGCTCCCCCCCCAAGAAATATATATATATATATATATATATATATATATATATATATATATATATCGTCAAATAGAACTGCCCGGTAAACCGTAGGCAGAGAGGGAGAAGAGGACAACAAACGAGGGGCTGTGACAAACTGTTTCGTCGGAGTTT
>BFEA01000267.1:35685-47351 GCA_003427395.1 Chara braunii | reverse complement strand
GAGAGAGAGAGAGAGAGAGAGAGAGAGAGAGAGAGAGAGAGAGAGAGAGAGAGAGAGAGAGAGAGAGAGAGAGAGAGAGACGTTGTCGTTCTTTGTATGGAGACGAATTTCCAATCAAGCACGGGTTCTCGCCCGTGCACTTTCCCCGACTCCGCGCGTCGCAGTGCACTCCCGATTTTCCCCATCGTCGACGACGATAGCGTCTATTGCGACGTGGACGTACGGAGTGCCCTACGACGCACGGAGCAGGTTCACTGGCGCAACCCTGAACGGGCGTGCCACATCGCGGGGGAAGGGTTTGCGTTGATAGACCGCTTTTCTTCCCCGCCCCTTATACTGCCTTACACCGACCTCATAGTGCTCCCCTGGTCTGCGGCTTGCGCCGCGTGGCGCCCCCAGTTTGGTGGCACCAGCCGCTGGTGCCAGCAGGGGGACTCCTGCTTGTGCCGAAGGCTGGTTCTGGGGTACGAAGGAGCCGCCCGGTTCCCTGAACTCTCCGGGGATGCCGGAGCTCTCCCTGCCCGTTTCTGTATCCCGACTGCGGCGACAGCCCCCGCCCGCCAAGTTCCCCCGACCATGAGTCCCTGAGGCCTCAACGAACCCCACGATGAGGATTGAGAATCCGCGCGGGGGAATCCATCGCCCTTTATGCAGAGCAGGCCCGGCGAGGAATAGGTCCCCCGTCCCTCCTTTTTCCCCATCTAGAGAAACTGGGTTGGGCCCGTCCGTTCACCCCGTTCTCCTCCCCCTTTGTTTTTGGTAATCTTGACCAAAGATGGAGCCCTAGTCGGGGAAACCTATAGGCCCCGAAACGAGAGACTCCCATTCCTACTGGGAGACTCTACCCCCATGGCCAAAAATCCTCGGCCACGGCCCCTTCTACTCTGATCGGTGACCCAGTACAGAAAGCCGCGACGGGGCGTGAGGTTGGTATTAGAGCTGATTCGTTTCAGCTCCGAGGTTTTCCTAGGACGATTACCCTGTTTTGGAGTTTTTCCTTTTGATCCTTTTTATTCTTAGATTTCTCTCATTTTGAGTAGGCTGGCTCCCCGTTGACGCCGGCACGCACGTTGACGCCGGCCCGCGAATAGCAATCAAAACCGAGTGAGAGGCTGGGCTCGAGATCCGCCTCCCTCGATGGTGGAACCCGGAATTGGGGGTGGAAACGGCGGCGATAACCACGCGGTGATTGCCAATAATCCCCTGTATTTTGTACCTCCTCCCTCCGAGGTTCCCATCTTCTCCGAGGATGATACCGACCCTTGCACTTGGCTAGCCGCTTTGAAAGCCCAGGGCTGGTCGGACCAGTTGCTCCGAGAATGAATCCCGGGGAGGTTAGCCGAAACTGCTTTTGAGTGGTATGGGCATAACCCCTACACTAATTGGCTAACCTTCCAACGAAAGTTTCTGGAGCGTTTTGATTACATCGCACCCGGGAAGTGTCTTCGTCTGATAAAAGAATATACGCAGCAGCCTCAGGAAACCTTGGCCAGATATGCAGAGCGTTTCACCTACTTGCCCGAACGTTCGGGGGTCGATGAAAAGATGGTGCAGACTGATTTCGTTAGGGGACTGTCCGATTCTCGCTTGCGGAAGAAGATCCGCAAGAAATGCAACCCGATAGAACACACCCTGACTGAGCTCATTCAGTATGCCATTAAGTACGGGAAGGAAAATTACGATGTAGGTCTGGATTCGGAGTCCGATGAAGATGACCCTTCGGGTGTCCGACGGCATAACTACTTCGCGCGAATGTTCGAGGATCGCTTCGGGTTAGGACCGACAAAGAAGAATTCAGATCGAAAAATTTCGTCTTCCGCGTTGACCTCCCGACGCTCTGGTCAAGCTCAAGGAGGCCGTGATGAGGACGAAATATCAATGAAAGAGGTCGCAGCCCAGCTGGTCATGGTAGTGGCCCCGCTGACGGAATTCGTTCAAAACTTGCGGCGGCAACGGGTGGCAGCTGCGCAACGACAACAAACTGCCATGACCGCCGGTACCCCTATGACCCGACCAGCCGCAGCAGGAGTCGCCCAGCCTCTGCGGTGCTACAACTGCAATCAGCCGGGCCACCTTGCGAAGGACTGTCCGAAACCTCGAACTCAGAATGGGCCCGCGGGGCCCACTGGACCTTCCCGAATCCCGTTAGCTGCTCCAACCGCTGCAGGACAAGGGAGGGTAGCCACGGTGATGGATACTGGAACAACAAAAATGGTGACCCCTGCGGCCACCGAGATAGGACCCGATGAGTATATGGCTGCGGCGATGTTCGAACCCGGGACCGTTGGAGTGATACGTCACGTCCAAAGAATTACCGAGGAAAGCGACCTCGGGCCTTGGCGACCGGGGTTCGAAGATTTCACGGCCCCTGGACCTGAGTACAAAGACGGTCACATCGATGTGTTGGATGCATTGAAGGCTCTGGATCTATGGATCCCCGTCCCTATTCCCTATCTGCCTACCATTTCCGAAGCGGTTAACGAAAAGTTGATCGAATGATGCCCCAAGAACAGACGCCGATTCGAGGAAAGTCGAAAAGGCAAAAAGTCGGTCCTACGAGACCTACCCACAAACGAAGAGTCACAGCCCTCGACCTGAAAGGTGCACGAAGCAAACCGGGTAGGAATGATCCAGACCGTAGATCCTGCCTCGGAGAAACCTGAGGTATTCCTCCGAGCCTACCCTATAACCTGGAAAAGCGTTGAGTGTGGCTGCGAGGTCTGGGGAAATCCCTCGGCCGCCATCCTAGACTCGGGATCGTCAGCGGTCGCCATTTTTTGGAGATTGACGAAACAATTGGGAAGGGAAGGACAGGTTCAGCCCCTCCGACCGGATGAATTGTATATATCCGCTACGGAGGACAACATTCATTGTAAGGGGCGGATAACGAACGTGCCTATACGAGTGGGGCGGGTGCATTGTCTGTGCAACGCAATTGTACTGGATGTACAGGCGTATGATGTTCTGCTAGGCATTCCGTGCAAGGGGGCGGTCGGAGCGCGAATGCACTTTGACAGTTGTAAGGTGGTGCTCACATTGGCCCACCACAAACCACAAACGACACCAATGATATTGGCGGTGCGTATGCGCACCCAGTCGGCGCCTCGAATCACTACGAAAGCCCACCAAATCAACATGATCCAATGCCTGTCACCAGGCGAAAATGAAACTTCATCGGAAACTGACGAGACTGATGTACCCGACCGATATCCGACCCGGGTTCAGGATCGGTGGCGCCACTCCTGGCGACGAGAACCCATGGAAATAGTTCGGAGCAAGTTCGATTGGTCGCACACGTTCTCCTCCGTGGTGCAGGGAGAACCCCTGTTGAGGGTGTCGCGAATAACTGACCTTTCGGAACCCCCTGCGTCCTTATATCTTAGGACGGATCGCCTAGTACCCGAAAGGTTTACGGAGCTCAGGGCGTTGTGCGATTTGACATTTCGGCCTCCCAGGCCCCTACTTACGAACGCAAAAGTCGCCCTGCTCTTGAAGGAAGGGGTGTCGTTTCAACCTCGAACGAGGGAATATCGATGGAGGCCAAAGGAGTTGTTACAAGCCTTTTCAGTAGAACCCTCGGCTGAAACCGAGCTCGAGAATGACAGTGACATGGAAAACGAACCAATAAGCCCAGCAGACAGTCAACTCATCGCGACCGTGCTTTCAACCAAAACTGACAATTCGCTGTTTGGTGCCTCAACCGAAGCCAACGCGGCAGTCCTCACGGTTACATCGACGATTTCCCTCCGTGAGGGAAACGTGGACGTCCGGCTGCCGGCCCATGTGCCTGACGACTACAAGCGCCTTCTTTTGGCAGTTATACGGGCCTACCCAGAGGCCGTCAACATCCAGGACCATGATATAGGACTGATCCACTTGATCCAACGCGCGATTGATACTGGTGATCGCGCTCCGATACATTGCCGACCGTACCGCTATTCCCTAAAAGAACGACAACTGGCCTTGGAACGGGTACGGGAGTTCGAGCGGTTGGGGTGGGTTGAACCATCGCTTGGACCATGGTCATTTCCCGTGGTTCTCGTGCCAAAACGAAACGGTTCAGTCCGAGTGTGTATTGACTACCGCAAATTAAACGCTATTACTACCAAAGATGTCTATCCGCTGCCGCGGATTGACGATCTGCTGGATGCTATCGGGTCCGCTCGGGTCTTTTCGAAGTTCGATATCCGACACGGTTTTCATCACGTCGCAGTCCGACCGGAAGACCGGCCCAAAACCGCTTTTGTCCTGTTCGAAGGCACGTGGCAGTGGATCCAGTGCCCCATGCCAGTGGGAATTTGCAATGCCTCTGCAACATTCCAGCGGGCCATGAATATGGCCTTCGCCGAGTTCGTTAACAAAACTCGTTTGACACAGCCGTTTATAAATTTCTATGTGATTGTGTACATGGATGACATTTTGGTCTTTTCCAAAACCTACGAATACCATGTGGAACATATCGAATGGGTGGGCCATAGATCTTACGCATCAACGGCAGATCCGGGACTATGAGAATCGACACGTGACAGCGGGACCAATGCCCCGTTATAAGATCGGGGACTTGGTGCAGGTACGGAAATCTGCGCGCTCCTCCAAAATCCACCCACGCTATATCGACATTTACGAGGTGACGGAAGTTGGCGCACGAGGACAGCACTCCGTGAAGCTGGTCCCCCGGCATAGCACGTAGGCCAGGTCGCTTACGCGACACGCGACAGCTCTTCGACTATTTCGGCCATCTCCGGGCCGCGAATCGACTCTTGCCCCGTCTGAGCCTTCGTCCTCTCTCTCCTCCTCTCCTTCTTCGTCTTCTTCCTCTTCCCGATCTGCCTTGTCCCTTGGTGCTGAGAGTCTCAGGGAGCAGGATGAACCATCGTCAGCCGAAGCATGAGCCCCTCGAGCACTTCAAGACGCCGCTTGCTGATCGCTTGTTGTGGCATCAGTTCAATGAGGAAAGGCAGTTGCGATACGACATTCAGCAGGTGAACGTGCCAACGCCCGGGGTTGCTGATTTGGCGGCATACTCGTTACTATGTGATCGGCTGACGTATGCGGGGGTGTACGTGGATGTGACGCAGTTACCTGGGTGGGAGACGACTCGAGTGTTCAAAGAGTTCCGCGCGCTCCAGGTGGCACCTGACTTCGTGCATAGCGTCGCCACCTTTATCGGAGACCTGACGATCCTGCCGCAGCCGAATCGGGAGCCGGCGCGAAGCTTTGTGCGAGAATATGCGGTGCAGGCGGCGAGATCGGTGGCCAGAGTGCAAGGACGGGGAGGACATTGATTCACAGCCTACGAAGCACTGCTACGCAGGGCAGAGGACGGACCAATTGCATTGGTGCCACAACTTATCGCGCTTCTTCCTCCCGCCGCCCCTCTCAACATCCAAGCTATTCCCCCTGCCCCGTACTAAATGCCTCCCTTTTTCTCTTACACCACTCTCCCCTATCAACTCACGGAGGGCCCCTATCCTATGCGGGAGTTCTCAGAGTATTTGGTGGAGCTGACTGACGTGGAGCCGCTGCCCTTCGCAGACGAAGACACGTGGGAGTTGCACCGTGCGCTATACAAGTCGGTGGCGTTGGGGATGTTACGATTCTTCGTGGATCACGAAGACCACTGCATCGGGGAACACTTTGTCGTTTATTACGTCATCACGCGGCCCAAGCCAGCGCAGAAGGAGGGGACGGTGGCATTGTACCCGTTTGCCCAGCTCCAGACGACCGATCCGGGATTGTTGGAGCTCATACATCTTGAGCTCCTATCCATTGCGCAAGTGATCGCGAGCGAGGAAGAGGAGATCCAGCCCCGATTGCGGATGGCGGCTGCCCCACGGAGAACGTACAACGTGGTCGTCATCCCGGATTACATTGCGCAGCGCGAGGAGAGGTTGGAGGACTTCCCCGAGGAAAAGCTGCTGCGACCTCCCTCATTGTATCCCAGACCTGCGCCGCCAAAGGCCCCCAAGAAGACGCCGAAGAGGAAGAGACGCCACCCATCGCCAGGAGCGCAAGGCAGCCGAATCGGTGGCGGCGAGAAGGTGGTTAAGCCCGTGCACGCGCAGAGTCCCGACCCTGTGCCGGAGAGTGTGGCGACGCTGGTTAAGGAGACTGTCGTGCCATCGCCGCCCCTCCCGCGCGTGCCTGATCTCAATCTCGATGGAGCCGGGCCATCAGCCGCAGCAGCGGGAGGAGGAAGCCTAAAGGGATTACCGGATCCCGTACCCAGACCCCTCGTCCTCGCGGGACCTTTCCGCTTCTGCCAGCCACCCCTGAGTGCCCCGATCATTGACATTAGCAGTTCCTCCGAGCCGGACGGTCCATCCGACAGAGGTGGATTTCATGGTGGAGCCCACCACCATCAGGCTCGAGGCCATTGCGGGGGCGCCGCGCCCTGATCCGGCGTGGGAGCCATATTTGACACCCTCTTTTCAAGGGTGTATTGCGGCGCGGCTGGCGGGGACGCTCATCTACGAGACCGGGCAGCGTCCCAATGTGATGTATCACTTCCTTGTCTTCGCGGCGCAGAAGCGCGAGCAGCGGCCCTACACCGAGACTCATCTGGTGATGACGGGTCCCGGACCCCGATCGGTGCGCAAACGGGTGGTGCGAGCGGTGGCGGATCTGGCGCCACGCGTCCTGTCTCATGTGCCGGGGGCCTTTCTCTATCCCTCGTTTGTCCAGCACCACTTCCATGAGGAGGACGCGCCGACGACTCTCGCGGCAATGGCCGCTTTCCTTCCACCTATTCCGCCCCCTCTTATCCCGACATCGATCACTTCCTTTGATCACCCTCGTCTACTTCTCCCTTCTTCCCTCCTCTTTCTCTTCATCGTCTTCTTCTCCTATGCCCAAAGTTCGCGCGTCGAGACGTGCTGTACAAAATACATATATATATATATATATATATATATATATATATATATATATATATATATATATATATATATATATATATATATATATACAATAAATTTTCAGTGGACTACTTACCGATCGGGCCAGCTGACGATGAAGGGGCCGCCCGATTGGATGTATAATATGACTGACGATGCGAAATGCATCGAAGTAGATTAGGAGATGATTGGGCCAACTGATGATGAAGAGGCTGCCCGAGCATCCAAAATATGATGACATCAGCAGTCGGGAGACTGCTAATTTTTCGGAACCCCCTGCGCATCACAGATGTGATAAGCTTAGACTCGTACCGCGCGGCTTGCCATATCCCTGAGGAAAAATCCCCCGGAAGCCCCGAAGTACGAATATGAACAAAAAGGGGTTTTTCTTTCTTTTTACTTTTGTTTTCTTTTTGAAACGGCTTTTTCACTTTTTCTTTGGTTAATAACTCCCGCGCGGGCGAATAGCGGCCGCGGTATGAAAACCAAGAAACGGTTTCGGTTGGGACTTTTTAAATTTTTGCGCGCGCGCGCCTAAGCTCCGACTTCTTCGCGCGCCTCGCACCCCCGTTTCTTGCTTTGCATCCCCGCGCCATCTTCCTTTCTTGCTGCACGCGTTTCCCCCATGCAGGACCCTTCGTCTTCCCCTACGCCCAGCTCGATCCCCACCCCGTCTTCCTCCACGAGTGAATGGCTGCGTAGTTGGGATGMGCGGATCAATGTGGAAGGCGAAAAGGCRCACCACTTGAACGAACACCCCAATTACGCCTGACCACGCRACTCCGCGGAACACCCCTTCCAAAACCCTTCACCCTTCTTCTGTCCTGCTCGTCTACAACCGGCGCTGCCCGCACCTCGCGCTGACAACCCGCCGCCTCCCACGCTATAAATTGTCGGAACCCCCTCCTCTCCCTCTCTTTGATCTCGGCTGCAATGCTGCGCGAGTTATGCGCGAATGACCGCGACGCCGAACAGGCTTGACGAGCCCAAGTTACGGGCGTAGTGACGACGTGGGTCGGGCTTAGCGATAGACTCGGGGTAAGCCAGCTGGAGGGATTGAGTAGTGGTGGAGATCGGGAGCCGATCACGACAGGGTCTTGTGGCTATGGTGGTCGGTGGTCCTTGGGAAGGTTGCGGTTGCGCCTGAGGGCGTCAACCAATTGGAAAATTTTGTGTACAAGGAAACTCGCTTTCTTTTCTCCATGGCTGCTTTGTCTCCGTGAGATGTATGCAACGACCCGTCGAGTGGATAATCGGTTATATGCATGGGAGTGAGTCGCGGTGAGATGTTCTGTGAAGGGGTGTGAGTCTGAGTATGCATGTATGTGGTCCTTGGGTATGGCGTGGCGATTGTCTGCCTGGATGCATGATTAAGTCGGCCATCGTACCTCTTTTTCCTTCTGCCTTGTTCCCCTATTAGTTCCATGGTTCGATCGCGTAGGGCGAGGGCCTTCGCGTAACCGAAGGGGTCCCTCCCGTCCTGCGCGGTTGAGTCGGAATCCCGCTGCGTCGACATCTGACGTGGCGCCTCGCTGTGAGGGCCGGAGGCGTTCGCTGTGCCTGCTGAAGGTGGTCAGCAGACGGCTCCACCCCTCCGCCCGGACCCCTCTGGTTGAGTAGTGTCAAACCCGAGAGCGAGAGAGAGAGAGAGAGAGAGAGAGAGAGAGAGAGACGTTGTCGCTCTTTGTATGGAGACGGATTTCCAATCAAGCACGGGTTCTCGCCTGTGCACTTACCCCGACTCCGCGCGTCGCAGTGCACTCCCGATTTTCCCCATCGTCGACGACGACAGCGTCTACTGCGACGCGGACGTACGGAGTGCCCTACGACGCACGGAGCAGGTTCACTGGCACAACCCTGAACGGGCGTGCCACATCGCGGGGGAAGGGTTTGTGCTGATAGACCGCTTTTCTTCCCCGCCCCTTATACTGCCTTACACCGACCTGACGGTGCTCCCCTGGTCTGTGGCTTGCGCCGCGTGGCGCCTCCAGTTTGGTTGCCGATGGTGCCAGCAGGGGGACTCCTGCTCGTGGCGAAGGCTGGTTCTGGGGTACGAAGGAGCCGCCCGGTTCCCTGAACTCTCCCGGGACGCCGGAGCTCTCCCTGCCCGTTTCCGTATCCCGACTGCGGCGACAGCCCCCGCCCGCCGAGTTCCTCCGACCGTGAGTCCCCGAGGCCTCGACGAACCCCACGACGAGGATTGAGAATCCGCGCGGGGGAATCCATCGCCCTTTATGCAGAGCAGGCCCGGCGAGGAATAGGTCCCCCGTCCCTCCTTTTTCCCCATCTAGAGAAACTGGGTTGGGCCCGTCCGTTCATCCTGTTCTCCTCCCCCTTTGTTTTTGGTAATCCTGACCAAAGATCGAGCCCCAGTCGGGGGAAACCTATCGGCCCCGAAACGAGAGACTCCCATTCCTACCGGGAGACTCTAACCCCCATGGCCAAAAATCCTCGGCCACACCCCCTTCTACCCTGATCGGCGATCCAGTACGGAAAGCCGCGACGGGGCGTGAGGTTGCGCATCACAGGCATGCTTGGTGTCTTACCTTCGAGACAGCCAGTGGTAAGAAAATACGTGGTAGCTCAGTGGGTAGAGCTCCGGCATTGCAATGCGGAGGTTGGAGGTTCGATTCTGGCAGCCCTTAGTCTCCCCCGTGCACAATTGGTTGGTGTTAGTTTGGCACCACACGTACTTGTCCTCCAGTCTTGAACAGCGCATGAACAGACCAGGTGTTATTGGAGCTCAGTAGATTTGAGCTAGGAGCTGTCTCTTTTTTCTTTTTTTTTTTCTTTTTTTTTGAGCTAGGAGCTGTCTCGTTGAGGTTGTGGGTTCAAATCTGCTTGTGCTGGGTTGAGCATATGCCATGGCTATGGTGGGGATGCAGGTACGATTAGGGCTCTGCTTGGGGGGGATAAGGTCCTAGGTGGGGTGATGGGTTCCCGTTTGGGGGTTGGGCTGGTTGGGACGAGCTCTGCCGGAGGATATCGGGGGGGAACCTACAGTAGGGGTTGTCTTAAGGTTCCCAGTAAGAGGAGTGGTAGACTTTAGTAAACAGGCTCTAGTGGAGGATTTGTTGGGGAACCTGCAGTAGGAGCTGTCTGAGGGGCATTTTCCAAGATAGGATTGTCTGCATTCCGCCCTAATACAGGACTCTAACAGTGACCTTAGTTCATGACGGAAGTAAAGGAACGGATGGTGGCCTAGTACATATTACTAATGACGGAGACTAATGGCCGTTTACAACCCTATAACAACAACAGAGGGATCAGCTGGTTGGGATGATCTCTGCTCGAGGATATCGGGGGGGAACCTGGAGTAGGGGTTGTCTTAAGGATCCCAGTAGGTCCTGGAGGGGTGTTAGACTGTTAGTAAACAGGCTCTAGTGGAGGATTCAATTTGTTGGGGAACCTGCAGTAGGACCTGTCTGAGGGGCATTTTCCAAGCTGGGATTGTCTGCATTCCGCCCTAATACAAGACTCTAACAGTGACCCTACGCCCTAATACAAGACTCTAACCGTGACCCTAGTTCATGATGGAAGTAAAGGAATGGATGGTGGCCTAGTACTACATATTACTAATGACGGAGACTAAGGGCCGTTTACAACCCTATAACAACAACAGAGGGATCCAGCTCATGACTGAGGTGAGGTTACCGTAATGGATGATTGGACCGTGGGGCCCACTGATGACAGAGGCTAGGATATCAACGGACTGGTGTCCAATCAAATAACGTTCAGAATAACCACAATAACAGCATCACAGTGACTAGGTAGGCAACCTGGGGTTCTCGAGGGGATGTCATGAGGTTAGACCTTGGCTAGGGAGGGGCCAGTAGACACTGCCCGTGATATCAAGGCTATAGTTCGACTCATATCCCGGGTGCCCAGGTCATAACAACAATGTCGATTGGGGGACACACAGGGGAGTCTGAACCCCCTCAGGAACGGCCTGTAGTCGCACGTTCACACCTAGCTCCCGAAGTACCCATGCAACAGGGCTTGCATCGCATCCGCTTCAACCAGGGCTGAGTGGGGAAGTAGGGGTTCCCCCCCTCAGCCCGGGTGCATGCAACCGCTGTGTGGTCGAGTTGGTGATGGGTGATCATGGTCCTGGGTGGTCCACATTAAGGTAGGACAGAGGGGGTTGGGGCGCGTCGGGGTAATTGATCAGAGGAAGGGTGGAGGGGGGTCTTCTGAGGGGGTTACAAAAAAGAAAAAGAAAAAAAACAAAAAAAGGGTGAGAGGGGCCGCCTAACCAAAAATGCAAAATTTAAAGGGAAAATTCCATCTACCGGTACATGGGAGTTGCCTGTGTTCCCCAGCAAAATGTCCTTCTTGCATCTGTACTGGGACCACAGTCTACTTTTCATCCTACCGCGCTAAGTCTTTCCCCTGCGCGTCGTAGGTTGCATCTGTACCCGGAACACATTCTACTTCCCCTCAAATTGTACATTTCCCCTGCGCCATCATACAGTTGTCCAGTGTGCCATCTTATGGTTGTGCCCAGTACCAGGCCCACAATCCTGAGACCTGCGAACTTGTTGGTTCTGAGATCTACCCCTACGCAATGCCTGCACACTGCACAGTAATTCGGAACCATGTAGTCGCTCTCAATATACGCCAGCTAGGAATCGGACATACCGAGTACGATGCCCACAATGTGGCAATAATTTTTTTCAGTGCTGCACACCAACCTTCGTCTCTCTCTCTCTCTCTCTCTCTCTCTCTCTCTCTCTCTCTCTCTCTCTCTCTCTCTCTCTCTCTCTCTCT
>BFEA01000267.1:16899-29761 GCA_003427395.1 Chara braunii | reverse complement strand
GAGAGAGAGAGAGAGAGAGAGAGAGAGAGAGAGAGAGAGAGAGAGAGAGAGAGAGAGAGAGAGCCACAGGGTATCAACGATTGTTGTTGTGCGCGACGGCGTAGCCGTGGCCGGGTCCACTTGTATAACTAAAGAATTAAAAAAGCAAGAGGTGGGAGAGAGGATGGAAGAGGGAAGTGGAGTGGCAAAGAATAGAACAAAGCAATGACAAACTTCACAGGATTCTCAATACTCACTGCTGGAGCCGACTACTCTAAAATGACAAGAGAGATTAGTGAATGTTTGGGTTGAAGGAGATTTTGAGTTAAGGGGCAGCCATTGGCTATGGTAAGTGGCGACCCTTACATACCGGACAGGACTGTTTCGGGTATGGACTGTGGAAGCACCACATCCAATTCTCGCAGTTGCAGTTGCTGCATAGGATGACTCAGCGTAGACAAACGTCAAAGGCTATGTGGCTCCTACATATGGGAACACAGAGGCACACGGACCACAATTGTATTTGGGCAACTGGCACTCAACCACAATCAACGTGAGAGGCACATGTAATGACCGCCATAACACAGACTGGGAACACCGCTGATTTATGAAGTTCTGCCGATGGAATGGATGCCTTGCTGAGATTCTCACATTCTGCTGAGTTTTCTAAGTCTGTGTGTGTGCGTGCCTGTCTGAGTGTTTGTCGGCAGTGTGTGTGACCCGCAAGGGTACTTGCTTGTTTGGGAGGCTCGTAGGGCCGATACTTACCTGTGGCCGTGATATTGAGGGTTGCAGCAGGGAAAACACTCAAGTGGTGGAGCCAGAGGCCCGTGACACTTGGAGCAGCGGAAAAACACTCAAGTACCAGGTAGGCTGGTACTGCACCCAGTAGGAGTAGATGTGCCGAGTACTCGAGGCCGAGCACAAGAAGACAAAGTTGGCATTTTTAGAGGCCCAGTAGCGGTAGGCTAGGCCTAGGCGGGTACAAGTCCTTCCAGTCTGAGTCTAGGGCCTGTACGGGCAATATTAGAGTCTGCAATGATGTTTCCCTCCGAAAGGGAGGAGGTATCGGTTGCTTGGGAGGCCGAGCGGCCTAGAAGTCACCGGCCAGGAGGCAAGTAGGCCGTTATATCTGGAGGTCGGGCGAAGAGCCCAGCCTCATTCTTCAGCGTGCAAGTTTGGCGACACGCTGGAGGAGCGCTGGCTAGTACAGCACCGCTGGGAGGAAGAAGCCTGGGAGCTTCCACCTTGGCTATGGTGGAGCTCTACCGGTAGGAGGAGGAGGGAGAAGAGGACCAAGGAGGAGAGTGGCGAGGTACCTGCCTGGCTGGACACCATCTTCATCACCCGGTTAGGCGCTGCATCTAGAAGGCCCAAGTTGGGGTAGCACCGCATCAAGGAAGCTCAGGACTGAGTCAGGCTGACTCAGGCATGGTGGTTGAATGGGCAGCGGCATAGCTGCCTGGTGTTGACCATGGACAAGAGGGCAGCGACATATTTGCTTTGGGTTGTCCTTCAGACAGGAGGGTAGAACCCTCAGTATTTCGCCATAGCCTCGGCCTACATGAAGAGAAAGAGGAAGGTTGGCCATGGCTATGGTGGACCTCATGTTGTGCCTGCAGTAGAAGAGGGAGTCGGACGTTGATTTTGGTTCAGCCATTCAACATTATTATTGTTATTTCTTGTTTGAATAAGAGGGGAGGAGATAAGGAGGAGGAGAGTGATTGGCGAAGGAGAATAGCATTGCCATTGGCCTATGCTGGAGTAATCATCTTCTTCTTCTTTCTTTCTTCTTCTTCTTCTTCTTTCCCTCTCTCTCCTCTCAAGTTCATTCATTTCTTTTTGCAATTGGACGACATTGTACTTTCTGATGAATGTATACTTCGAAATTGGCCAGGATCGTAACATTGGTATCAAAGCGGATTCTACTTGCTGGCGATGTCAGAGGGCACGACTTCCCGGCCCTCCTCTGTGTACCAAGCCCTGCTTGGTACCAGTTCTTGTACCAGCTCTCCGTTCTGATGCTTTAGCCCGTAGATATATCCTAGACCCTTGTTGTCCCTAGTACCCAAGTTGTGCCTTGGCATGGACCAGTCCCAGTGGCAGTACCCTCGACAAAAAGGGGTGCGCCACAGGACTTCCGTTGGTCCACGCAGGCTCGGCGCCCTGCTGAACAGCAGAGCACTATCGGCCTGTGGCCGTGGTGGCCGCCGGGCTCGCCCCGGGACACGAAGATGAAAGGGGTGGCGCAGTCTTTTCTACTGCGCGCCGAGTGCCCTGTTGCCGAGTTATGGGTTAGGTGCGTGAGACAGAAAGTCGTTGTCGGAAAAGAAAAAAAATAAAAGTAAAAAATAAAATAAAATAAAAAATAAAATAAAATAAAAAATAAAATAAAATAAAAAATAAAATAAAACGCCCAAAATTTAAACCCGCTTTTGTATGGGGAAAATCCAGTGGCCGCAAGTTACTGATATGCTACGATTTCCTGTCTATTATTATTATTATTATTATTATTGCCTTACCGGTTTTGGACGGGGCTTTCCCTTTCATCATCGGTCATTTTGCGGGAAAGCCAATGGTTCAAGTGTCTGTTGTGGTCCACGGCCTGAGTTGGTCGGCCCCAGGCGTTCCGTCCTTGAATGGGCTCAGATTGAGCGCCGCGCGTTGAAGCCCCAAAAAAAGGGTGGCCCGCGGCCGCTTCGGTAGGAGGCTTATCACCCCCTCATGGGGGGGTCATAAGCCCCCTCCTTGCCATCGGACATGGGTACCCGCTGGGCATAGGACAACGCTTGTGTTTTGAGGAAAGGAAAATGCTTGTCAATATTTCATTATGGGATGCCGGATTGGGTTGCCGTCCCGCCGTGATGATTCGTGACTCGGTAGCAGCATAGTGATTTCGGCCGTACTTCGACCGTTGAATTTTCGTTTTCGAATTATTTAGTTTTACCTTGCTTTTTATTTTGGAAATATTGAAACTGCTAATGTGAAGGAAAATTCTGAAAGGGCTAGAGCTGGTCTCTTCCTCTAGAACGTTGAGTTACGACCTATAAAAAAGAGAAGAGTTTAGCTGTACGCACACTAGTCGCAGAGTACTTTTGGTCGCAGAGTGTTTCTGCTACACCAGCGCTGTGGGTCTGAGACAAGAGAGAGGGCGGAGCTTTGGGGCCTGTAAGGGGCTGTCTCTCTGCGAGAGCGCCTGAAGATAAAATTCTTGGTTATCCTGAGTGCCAATGGCACTACACGGCTATAGGCCTGGGTGTTGGCGGCACACGGTGCGCTGGGTTCCAGTATCGGGTGAAGGCCCTCTGATTACGATGACCTTGAACTATGATGGGGGAGAGGTAGTCCGACTGAAGGTCTGCATAGAAGGAGGGAGAGAGGAGGAGATGCGAGGTGATCAAAGGCTACAGGCTGCCATTTTCGAAGCGCGCGACAGGGCGGAGCGGAGGTGCAGACGAGACGGGGTGACCGTGGGCTTGAGGGTGATGGTCATCTATCACGAGACCGAGTCATCAACTGGGACCAAGACAAGGGAGGAACAACATAACCAGAGAGACGCAGGTGGGGAAAGCGAAATGAGCGAGGCGGACCGAGAGACGGACCTCGGGTCTGTTCCGTAGTGAGTGTAGAAACGAGTAACGCGACTGAGAGTGCATAATTGTTGACGTCACCCCTTTCTCCTCTCCTCTTTTCTGCCTTCAGTTTGCGATTGGGGTGACTACGAAGGATTAGCACGTCACATTAGTCTTGTCGCTTGGTTGGAGGTTAGTCGATAGGGAGTGGTGCAAGTAGCTACTTGGTCCTCTTGCTACGCGCTGGGCACAGTCCCTTCCCGTCTGGGACTTGGGTCAGCAGTCTTCTCATTTGTGCGTAGGCTGTAACTACCGGTTAATTGGTACGTGACCGGTGAGAGCCTCACCCTCCTAGCGCATCTATTATGATCAATGCGTGCATGATCTAATTGGCCACGAGCTAGTTGCGGAGGGGGCCTTGAGGAAATAAACCAGAAAGAGGACTTGACCAGGGGCGCGTGAGTGTGGTTAACTGAGTAAGTAGGATATGTATGAGAGATCCAAGTGTATAATCCTACCGTCCGCACCGATGAGTCCGAGTAAATGGTAGTCCGTAACTGAGCCAGACGCTTGATGAGACCGATGAGTGGGAGGGGTCTCATTTTTGGAGAGCGGTTCCACTTACCTATTGCTGGAACAACTCCGACGATGACCTGTCTTGCAATCTCCATCTGACTCACAACTTGTAAAGGGCATTGCTACCGAGGGTCAATGACGCGCCTCTTCGTGGTTGTCTTGTCTAAGCTTTCAGATAAGACGCAGACTGTTGCAAAGTAACCCTTTCCCCCTTTCCATCAATCTTTGCTTCTTACTTAGTTCAATTAGTCAGTGTGACTAATAGTTGTTATTCAAGCACACTGCGTCGTAACAAAGGATAAGTGGCAAACAGTGTAAATTGGTGGACAGGAGAGTAGTCTTAACTCATAATAACGGCTCAAACTTACGGGTTTCGGGAGGAGTCTAATGTACAGGTTACCAATTTGAGTGATTGGTGAGGTTGAGAAAGATCGAATATTCTGATATTGGCGTGACTTTACACGTGTCTATTGGGTATATTATCTTTTTATTTTGCTTTGAGCGGTCTATCAGACCACAGGGCATCGTCAGAGAGGCGTTTAGCCTTCTTCTTGCGTGTCTTGTGCCACGTTACCGCACCTGTGCGACTGTACCCGTGTGGTTGCACCGACTGTTCCAAGTGATTGTGTCTCGTGATTGCACTGGGTGACGGCAAGGGTGCATGATCGCTTTGCCTGACTGCATTGTGTGACTGCATTGCATGGCTGCATTGCATGATCGCTTTGTCTGACTGTTTTTGCATGGCTGCCTCGCAGGATCGCATTGTGTGACTACATAGCATGGCTGCCTTGCATGATCGCATAGTGTAACTGCGTTGCATGACGGTATCTCGTGATTGCACTGAGTGACAGCATGGTTGCATGAGAGCGTAGGCTCGCATGTGCTCACTCTGATTGGGTGGTTACCCATGATGGTGTGAGTTCGTTTGCGCCTTGAGAAAAACCAGGTGCAAGACTATAACCCTGCAGATACATGTGTGTGTGGGCGAATGCTCGGTTGGATGCACTTGTTGGCCTGACGATTAGAATTAGATACTTGGTCGAATATCCTAGGCTTATTTCCGCTAATATGTTAAAAAGGGAATGTCGGGATGGTTTCTGTTGCCTGGTGTCCTGTGCTTTGACTCTTGATTAGATGGGAAAAAGAAAGGCAGCTCTGAGAAAAATCTTTTATGTTCTTGCCAAGTTCATACTTGATGGTGACTGAGAGCCTACTTAGAAAAGTTGAGGCAAGATTTGACTCGAAGAAAAGATGTCTGTATTCCTCATCACTATTAACGTGGCCTTGATTATACCGTGAAAATGTGTTATGTACACCCCACTTGCCTTCAATTGACTCTTAAAACAATCAGCAGTACCCTGAGCACTAGGGCTATTTTCTCAGAGATTTAACTCCTACCTGTTCCACTGAACTTGGGTATAGACTAGTTTGGCACCAGGAATCTGAAGGTTTAAGTGAAAGACTCAGTTCCCCTTTTGGTTAGAGTGTAGAGTGGTGTAGTGCTTATAATCTGCCCATGAAAGGGGGCCGGGTGAGTTATACTGAGGCCTGAGAATTGAGCCCAGACACCCTGGCTGAACATCACGCAACGCGAGTGGCTGAGCCGGTCGTACCCAGTCTCGTTTGGACTCGCTGTGCCGAATGCATGAACCCACTCGTGAAGCCTGACGTTCCCGTCACCAGGAGAAGTCTTTGACTAGACGGGCCCTACCTGGGTATGGAAACCTCTGGGCTTTGTATACGTACGACAGTCATAGCACATAATTAGCAAGAGAATCTCCCATTCTGTTGTCCCCTTTAATCGGGTGCACAAAATCCGATTTTCCTCTGAAGTCTCCCCGGGAGCTTCAAAAACAGTAAGCTTTGTTACCTGCCATATATGTCAAGTGCTCTAGTCACAAGAGGAAGATATCTCGCAAGCCCTATTGGCTGTCGACAAAGTGGAAGCGAAACTCCTCATTCTTGTTTCTGAGGGCTAATGCAATGAGCCACGGCAGAGAGACTGAGAGTAACACGGTGAGAGTTACTTATTCACTACACCGAAGCAAAACAGAAGTCTGGGAAGAGGGCTATACCGGAGTCTCGCAATCCCAGATTGAAATGATGAAAAAACTTGCGTTGGATTTGGAGAGAGGACAAAATGTTATTGAGTATATTGTCTATTTTTATGGGTCGGATGGGAAAACTCACAGCACCTGCTCGTGGTTAGAGACAGTTGAGCGGGCGAAAACAAAGGTTGAACAGTAAAAAAAAAAAAAAAAGGGGAAAAGGAGGAAAACGAAAGGTGAGGAATAATCAAACTGCCTTTGAACAAAACACTCGGGCTGCCGAAATTCTGACTCAGAAAACATGACTCTGACCCGGTGCCCTGAATAGAATTCAGATTGGGACTCAGACTCAGCGTCCTGAACAGTATTTGGACCAGAACCCAGACTTGGTACTCAGGGCTGTGCTCAGAACCGATTCTTAATGTTCGGATGATACTCGAAACAGTACCAAGAACTGTGTTCCGAACTGCACGTGGAACTATGTACAGGACAGTACCCAGAACTGTACCTGGAACTGAACTCCGAGTGGTTCTTAGGACGATACTTGGGGCTGCATTCAGAGCAGCACTTCCGAGCGGCAATCTCAGCAGCAATTGTCAACTGGTAACCAAACAGCAGGAAACTTAGAGGAGAGATGGGGGATAGTGATACAGTTAAAGTGGCCTGCTCGTTGCACCAAGTCTCAACAGGGGATTGGAGAGAGACGACAACCGATGACTATAATTGCTTGACTACCGTCATGATGGAGCATGCGTTGACACTCGTGAGAAACCATACAAAAATTAAGTATACCTACTATCTGTATGACAAGAGTGAGAGACTGTGTGCAACCATCTCATCTGTGGGTTCTGTCGAGGAGGCACGGAGATCCATTTGCATAAACAGGTAAAACGAAACTGCACCGGGCAGGAAGTGAGTAAGATAAGTTTGGATCAGGTTGGAAACTAGTAGCTACCAGAAATACTGTAAACCTGCAAGACGCGAGGATAAATGGCAAGCAGTTATGACATGGTAATCACCAACAAATCAGCAATTAAGAAAATATTCAGTATTTGACTTGGCAACCAGTAATCTCACGCGGCAACAATCTGTTCTCGGTAATCATTTTTCAGCAATCAGTTTTCAGCATTTATTTTTCGGCCATCAACCTTCAGCATTAATTTCCAGCATTCAGTCGTCAGCATTAGACTTCAGCACTCAGTTCTCAACATTCAGCTTCCAGCAAACAGTTTTCTACAATCAGTCCGGTAACCACCTCTCCAGGATCATCTGATTAGCTTGTACTGGCAAGAATACTCATGAGCACAGTTCAGTCTATGCCGGTAAGTGAGTCAGTGCTGGCCAGCCTCAATCGGTTCTCATGCAAGGAGGCATTCCGTTATCAGTATGTTAGTGCCATTGGTTTCAGACAGGGAGATCTGTCAATCTTCATTGTCCAGACTAGTTTTGCTGATGACACTATCCATGATCTGAGGCCTTATCTGAAGAAGGGCAAGGAGGCTCATGAACTTTTCGATCCAGTCTGGATCTCAGCCACCGAATACCTTGAGCAGAGAGAGAGGGAGCTCGATGAGAGTGACACTACGTTGATCCGCAGCTTCGGGCCGATGCTTTATACTGACTATCCTAGGCCTCCAGTCCCTTCTCTTCTCACTGATGGCACGAGTTGGCTGGAAGTGATTGGTTTGGCAAAGAGGTACATCTCTCCAGCAGTGATCGACATTGAGACACTGACCGAGCCCACCAAGTATCCCTACCTCAGACGAGGGGTCTTTTCAGTGGACGGACTGCCTACTTTGTGGGAGGAGTTTTGCTCCATGGTTAACCATCGTGTCATGTGCCTTGGATGACCATGCTCAGAGCTTGCTGGCTAAAGGTGGCATTTTGTCACGAAGCCTCAGTCCCAGATTGTACGTAGGCGTGGATCACGGCACCAGAGAAGATTAGTGAAAAGAGAGGTTGAGAGAGACTGACCAGAGGGATGAGTGAGGACTCTTGAGAGGTGCTGACCACGCTCGTTTATGTGTACTTTCTGAGATTATTATGAGTTCTCATTCTTCCCTCACTCCATTGCTCCTGTCTTTGCTCGAGTCAGTCAGTCTTATTTTCTGCATTATTCTTGCTTGATGATTGCCTTTGTGGATGTTTTGTCACAGTTCTCAAAATCAGATTGACATAATTGATGCATGCACAACACCCCATAATTTTATGATTATTATTTGCCTAATTCTCTGCTGTCCCGAATCAAAATAAAAGATTCCTACGACCGGGGACCGGCGAAGACCGCAATTGAATTTCAATCACATACAAAATCCTGCGTGACAGCCTGTTGGTTTTTCGGTCGCTCGAAGTGGCCCGACTGGAAAAAGTGCGACAACGAGAGTTGACTTTGCCGCCATAACCCTAACGGGCCTAACCTAAGTGGTAAGGGCTAACCACTTAGGGTTAGGGCAGGAAGTTAGGGTTAAGTGGGGCAGCGTGGTAACGGGAAGCTGCTCGCACCTGGCAGGGCCGTGTAGAGTCGACATTAGACCGGACCTGGTTGCTTGAGTGCATGTTTGCGGTGGCGAGACACAAGGTGGGACGTCGTGATGCAATTGGAGAGAGGTGACAGTGAAGGGCACCTACAACTGGAATCTGGACCTCAAGGAAGACGAGGAGTGACTTTTGGGTTCCCCTCAAGTTAGGCGAGGTTGAGGGTGGCAACCATATCTGCACCTACGGACTGCAAGTTGCTACTTTGATCTTCAACATCGATAGGGGATCCGACGTTGTATTTTGGGGTAGATGTTGACCCTCCTAGATGATAGGACACTAGTGTAGAGGATGCTAATTGGGTCAGGAGGACTATTTGAGAGGAGGGTGAGTTTCTTTTCATCTCAAGAGCCGGACCACTCAGATAAGTGTCGTGCCGCCAGGGTGCCCATGTGTGTGTACATGGAATTGACTGCCTGCTGGGTATTCTGGGTTCTTCTTCCATCCTCCATAGTCTTGATCTTGTGTAAGGTGTGTGAACTACTTACTAACCTGACGAGTGGATGGATGGAGTATCTTGTGTGCCATGCTATATCTTTCTACAGTGCTTTGTTTATTTCATTCTGAACGGCTGTCTTCTGTAGGTTCTTTCTGGGGCTAAAATTCGTTTTTCAATTCAGTAGGGGCAGAAAGTAGGTCTTTGTGGAACTCTTGTTGGTTGGGACCCGGTTCTGACTTCATTGGGACCATTCTCAGTGGGACCAGGCCCAAACAAGAAGGGCCCCTCGGGTCCAAATTTGTTGACGTCAGTCACATTGCTCTATCTGATTGGGACTCGGAGTTCATGCTTTTGGACCAGGACACTCGCTGCTGAGGGGATCTCAACTGAGATGTTTTAACGGACTTTACCGCACGATCCGCCGTTTGACCCGCACCTTTAACACCACTCAAATCTCTTTTGCATTGTGTAGTACACTTTGAATTTGATTTGCTATGTCTTCGCGGAGCTGAGTCCGACTAGGTTTGAGAGGACCTTACAAGTAGTCGGACCAGACTGTGTGGAGGAATCAGATCTCTCGGATCTATTTTTTTTTATTGTTTTGACTGCTTACCAGTCCAAATGAATTCCCGCTCCGTCTAGGAGTTCTAAATTCTCTTCTAATTTCTTTCAAGTTGTTTCTTTCATCGGGTTCGTTAAATGCCTGCGCCTACACGATCGCAAACGAGAGAGAGAGAGAGAGAGAGAGAGAGAGAGAGAGAGAGAGAGAGAGAGAGAGAGAGAGAGAGAGAGAGAGAGAGAGAGAGAGAGAGAGAGAAGAGAGAAGTTTCTGAGTGTTGCTCTTGAGGGGGTGAGGAGAGGGAATATGAGTGTTTGTCCCAGAAGTGTGGGGAAGTACGCACCTCTCTTGAGAGACTTATTGACACCCTCGTCCTCCATCATGGCATCTGCAGCAGAATGGAAGCTGCAAATGAATGCTGCCCTTGAGGCAGAAAAATCGCAGTACCAGTTCTTTTATGAAAAAACGTTGAAGAGGGAGGAGGAAGAGGAGGAGAAGGAAAAGGGAGATAAAGCAAACGATCATGAAGCCGTCTTCAGTATCGTGCCCGCTTTAACTGATGATGAGGTGAAAGAGAAGACAGTCCCACTTCTCAGGGCCTTAATAGACGTTCGGGTTGTTGAAGACCATACTGACCAACTCGCAAGGTGTTTGATGAACTCAAGAAGTTACGCGAGGATATGACCCCGATGGAGCAGTAGCACCGTGACCAACTTCAACAGTTTGCTAACATGCAGCCGGCCTGAAGTGTCCTTCCGCCTGACATTTGCTTACTCAACTTCTAGTGTTGTGTGTTGGTCCATTCTTGCCCGTATAACTATATATTCTTCTTCTTCTTCTTTTTTGAGTGTGGTCTACAGCCTATTTAGACCTGCAGCAGATGCAAACCCCGCTGTTGTTGCTGCTGCTGCTGCAGTGGCAAGTGGCTGTGCAGGGCATTATGAAACTGTTGCAGCCCCCAGTTCGGACCTGGCAATCACTGGTCCTAGCTGCAGCTTTCCATACGTGGGTAGGAAGGCGGCACAAATTCCATCTAAATACGACGGAAAGGACAACATTGAATCTTGGATCAGCTCTATGTCATCCTACTTTGATGTGCTGGGGACACCCCCGGTTACTCAGTCGTTCGTCCTAGGGACAAATGTGATACCTGCCGTAAGGGGCTTCTTTGAAGTCCAAGCTGTACAGTCAAGCTAGAAAATAATAGACCTGAACAAGTAGTTGAAGGCTACGCCAATAGCCACACTCGAGGATCTCTTGATCAAACAATATGTTGATCCACATGCTGCAGCCAAAGCTAGACTCAAGCTTGACAAACTCAAGCACAACAAGCGGATAGACACCATGCATAGTCTGCAGCAGTACGTTAGTAAACTCTTTGTTACTCTTGATCTGGAGATGGCTGCGCAGTCTTGCTTGGATGTGATTAAACGCACGATTCCCTCTACTGTAACACATCGCCTAGGGCTCAGACTCATAGCATATACAAATTGGTTTTCCCTCATGCGGGATTTGGTCAAGCTGGGGGCACAAGACCTCCCGGGTGGATCGGGTGGCAAAAAGACCACCAACCGCTGATGGTTTTTTAGCAACAACTATTCTGCAGCACACGATCAACTTGAGGTTGACGAGGAGACCTTCGTAGAGGACCTTTCTCTTGGTGACGATCAAAAGCACGGCTACGGGGCATCTTGTTTTTCGTCAGCCCATGAGTCTGATTATGTGGATGATGATGAATCAACGAATGTCGTTAAGAAGACTGCCTTCAAAAGTAAGGGACCAATTAACGCCGTGAACAACAACATTAACACCATTCTCCTCCCCAAGGGAGCGAAGATTCCACCCAAACCGGAGGATCCTGCGAGCAAACCATTGGGACCAACCTAGTCCAACATTGCTTCAGATTGCAGCAGAGAAGCTGACAAAGGGGGTAGAGACATTATCAACACACTCTATAGACGGAGAGGCTGAACACGTAAGTGCAAATCCTTCACTGGATTCTGATCCTACTCAACAAACCTCTCTTGAGACCCAATCTGATGCTGATTCCAAGACTTAGAAATTGCACATCCTCCACAATGAGCCTTGGGTGGAGTCGGAAAAAAATGACTTTCATGCTCCCTTGTTGCGCTAGGCTCATATGAAGCATGAATGCGCACAAGGGAAAATAAAGTTGATCTTCTTCAAACTCTTCATTAATGGTCGATACATCCTTGCGTTGGCTGATTGTGGCGCAACCGCCAACTACTTCTCACCGCATGACATTGGTAAGGCACGCTTGGGAATGAAGCAAGTGACTTTGCAAAATCCTTGTCGGACCCAAGTGGGCAACCAAGAGGTTGTCACATCTACGCATGCAGTCAAAGGTGTGCGCACTACCTTTGATGCAGACCGCACAATCACGAATGAGTTGAACTTTTATATCCATGATAAATGCCCCTTCGACGCGGTTATTGGGTTGGGCTGGTTGCAGGCCCAATGCGAAAGGACCACGCGGAAGGACTCACAATTCATGGTTAAAGATATGCCATGAGGATCAAGTGTCCAGTCCTCTTGGACGAGCCGCATGAGTCCCAAGTGACCTATGTGACACCCGCGGCCTAGGCCGCGGGCATTTCGGCCGCTGCGGCCGAGAATATTGGCCGCGGTCGTGGCCGATGAGGGCCAATCCGCGGCCTGTTTTTTTAATTTTTTTTTTTTACCCTTAAAAATATGTAAAAAAAAAACAAAATACGGGGTTATAGGGTTTGGAAAACCCTACACTCCCATATTTGTTTTTTTGGAATCCGACTTTGTTTAGGATTTTAAAAAAATCAAAAACTAAATTGGATTTAAACGAAATTAAAAAAAAAAATATATATATATATATATATATATATATATATATATATATATAAAGAAAAACATATATATCTTTTTGTCATTTTTTATCATGAGATATATGGTCCCTGAGTCGACCTGTATTTTTTTTAGAAATGAATTTCTGTTTTTTTGCAAGAAAATGACGTGTTTGAAAAAAATGCAGATGCAAAATTTGAAAACAAATAAACAAAAAAAGGGTTTGTTTGATTGATTGATTGCTTGATTGCTTGATTGATTGATCTGATTTGATTGATTGATTGATTGAGTGAGTGAGTGTGAGTGTGTGTGTGTG
>BFEA01000266.1:2090700-2106608 GCA_003427395.1 Chara braunii | reverse complement strand
TCTCTCTCTCTCTCTCTCTCTCTCTCTCTCTCTCTCTCTCTCTCTCTCTCTCGTAGTCTGCTGATGCAGTGAAGTCAGGTAGCGAGAGGGTGAGACGGAGATGGTGGACTGAGAAGAGGAAGAAGAAGAACTCTCTCTCTCTCCCTTTCACGTGCCAGGTACTAACCTGTGAAGATGGCGCTGTGCTGCAGGTACCTCGAAGACGAAGCTGGAGCTATGGCACTGCAGGTAAGTCTCCCTGGCCTCCTCCCAATCTCTCTCTCCCGGCAGCGCTGGGTGCCAGACCCTGGCGTTGAAGCTCGACCAGGGGTTGTCGTGAAAACAGGCCCCAAATGACCTGTGCTAAAACCCTGGTTTGGTGCCTGAGTTTCAGGGCGGGTCGATCTGATGAGGGCCTGAAAATGGCCCTCGGTTTCAGGCTGAAAAGACTCAGGGCCGAAAAGACCCTGATTTAGGCTGAAACGACGTATGACCTGTAGGCCCTTGTTTTCAGGCTTTCAGGCTGAAACGACACGGGGCCTGTAGGCCCTTGTTTTCAGGCTTTTGGCCTGAAAACTTCACGGGCCTGAAAGTGGCATGTGCAGCCTGTTGCAGGCGCAACATGTAACACCCCCCCCCTCCTTATGAACTCAAGCCGGGTCGAGGGCGAAGCAGACGATTTGAAGGTGGAACCTGGATGCGGGTGCGACATGGAGCCGAAGATACCGGCTTTTCCTTGCATCTTGCATTCGTAGCATGCGAGAATATCCGGAGCTGTTGCTTGGAGTTCCGCATGGGTCAACCAACGATCAGCTTATGAGTGCAGTACGCAAAGTGTACCAAGTACTCGGTTGGCCTGTTGTCGTAGCGTCGCTGGGAGATGATGTCGCCGACCTCTTGAAAACCGTCCATAGAGGGTGGGTCTTGCGATCGTCGCCCAAGAAAATCGTCATGTTCCGCTGGTGTGTAAAGAGCCAACTTGGAGCAATGAAAGACCGGGTAGACGGGCAAGTGGGCGGGCACCTGAATGGTGAAGGAAGGTCCTTCGAGTGCATCCCCTATGGGTGCCACGATCGGCCAGGGCCCCATCCATTTCGGAAGGAGCTTGCAAGATATATCTTGTTCAAGGCTGAATTCCGCGGCGGAAACCCAAACGAGATCGCCGGCGCGGAATGGGCGAGGAAGACGCGGGCGATTGGCCTGTTGGCTCATGCATTGGTGCGTCTTAGCCATCTGGTCGCGTGCCTTGACAAGTAGCTCTTGCATTCGACGCAAGAAAGGAAGATGGTCATCGCTCTCGGCCGTTCGTGGAATGATTGTGTCCAACGGAGAAGTGACCGGCGAGCCATGCTCGAACTCGAAGGGCGACATCCTGATGGCCGGGTGGATGGACGAGTTGAATGCCAACTCGACATCCGGCAGCCGCTCAACCCAATCCTTTTGGTCGGGACGGACGAGAGTGTGAAGGAGAACCTCTGCGGTCTGATGCGCCCTCTTCGTTTGGCCATCGGTTTGGGGGTGGCGAGCCGAACTTGGCTTGAGAGATAAGCTCCATCGTTTGATGAGCGCCAACCAAAAATCGAACATGAACTCAGTGTCGCGGTCGCAGACGATTTCCTTGGGGTAACCCTTGGTTGGAATCCAACCGGCGTAAAGAACCTCGACCAACTCCGGTGCCTTGGCATGACAACAGCAAGGCAAAAACATGGCGAACTTGGTGAGTCGGTTAACCACCGCGAGAATCCCATCCACACAGGTCTTGTGTTTGGGGAACGGTCCGGTAATGTTCATGGTAATCGCTTCCCTTCGGTGCAAGGGGACCGGTAACGGTCACAACTTGCCGTACGGACGATGGTTGCAGAATTTGCAGCGTCGGCAAACCTCGCATGACTCGCAATAGCGTGTGACGTCGCCGAGAAGGCCGGACCACCAAAATCGCTCGCGAAGTCGGTCAATCGTGCGATTGACTCCAAAGTGTCCGGTGGCGGGAGCATCGTGGAACTCGCCAAGAAGCCATATACGCAAGTGAGAGTCACTCAGTACGCAAAGAAGGTCCTCCCCCCGCGTGTGACAAGCAAGTACCCCTCTTGGATCCGGTAGTGAGAAGGCGCCGGATTAGGAGAGGAGCAATTCGCGTACTTGTCGCGAAACTCGGGGTCGGCTTGGTAGCCGCAGATGAAGCTGTCCCGCAGGTTGTTGCCGATCTCGAAGGTTGAGTAGACTGCGGTACAATGATCCGGACGCCGTGAAAGAGCATTCACAAAACGGTTGGACTTCCCCGGAATGTGATCGGGAAAGAAGTCGAATTGGTCGATGAAAGCCATCCAATGGGCAATGGTGCTATTGACGGTGTCTTGGGTCTTGTAGAAGACCAACGGATTGTTGTCCGTTACCCATCTGAATTGACTTCGACCAAGGAGGAAATGACGCCACCATTTGAGCGCGTGGACGAAGGCGAGGAGCTCCTTGCGTGCATCATCAATGGAGTGCACGACGGACACTTTCTTGTTGAAGTACTCGACCGGGTGTCAGTCCACACCATCATGTTGTTCGAGGAAGACACCAATGCCATAGCTGGACACATCTGTATTGACGCGTGTAGACAATAGCGGGTCAAGACCTCAGCAAATAATAGCGCGGCTTTGAGAGCCAAAAATGATCCTCGCACATCCTCTCCGAAGTCAAACGACCGATCCTCGCATTGAAGCTTGGTCAAGTGGGTCGCGATCTTTGAATATCCCTTGATGAAACGTTGGTAGTAGGCCAAGGAACGAACGGACATCCGTGACGTTCCATGGTTCCGACCACTCTTGGATGACTCGATCTTGTCCGACAACGGACTGATGCCCTCCGGTGTGACAAAATGGCCCAAGTATTCCAGCTCTTGCAGGACAAATTCGCACTTGTCGCGGTTGGCCTTGTACTTGGTGCGGCGGAGAGTCTCTAACACTCGTCGAAGGTGCCCAAGATGATCCTCCAATGTCCGGTTATAGACGAGAATGTCGTTTAAGTAGACCAGCACGAACCGGTCCAACATTGCACGAAACTCGTTGGTTATTGCCGCTTGAAAGGTCGCCCGGGCGTTGGTGAGGCTAACAGACATGACCGCCCACTCAAAATGCCCATACCGCATCTTGAACGCGGATTTATAACGATCGTTCGGTCGGATCGAGATCTGATGATATCCCGACTTCAAGTCCAACTTAGAAAAATACTTCACGCCGCCCAATCGCGCAAGAAGATCATCGATACGAGGAAGAGGCCCCGCATTCTTGACGGTTTGCGTGTTGAGCTTGCGGTAGTCCATGCACAAACGTAGATCCTTGTTCTTCTTCCGTACGAAGAGAACTGGTGCTCTGTATGGAGAGCTACTAGCGCGGATCCAGCCCTTGTCCAACAAGTCATCGAGTTGCACGCGGAGGACCGTAAGCTCCTCCTCGGTCATGCGATAAGTGCAACCTTTAGGCAGCACGACACTAGCCTCAAGAATGATCTCGTGAGAGATCGGCCGATCCGGCACCACACCGGTAGGGGACTCGAAGATGTCGACGAACTCGTCAAGCAACCGCACCACACGGGGGTCCGAAGACAAGTCCGTGGGTGAAGTGTCGGCTACCGCGACGGTCCGTAGGAAGCATAGGCCGATTTCGTTGGGCTGCTCGTAAGCACAAGTAGCCCGGAATGACTTGGCCGTCACCACTTGGCATCGGATCGAAGGGTGCGGAAGAGGAATAGTACACGACACTTCGGCGTCAAAAGCGTCGCGAACGGTAAGAGTCTGCGGGTGGAAGTTGACCGTGTGATCCACACTTGCAAGCCAAGGCATTCCCAACATAACGTCGAAGTCCGTGTCTAAAATGTCGAACGTCACCGGTTCGCATGCATGAGGTGCGAAATACACTGGTACGGCCTCAATGTAGCGGTCGATAAGTTGCTGCGTCTTTCCGTCCGCCAACCTGATCGCCGCCGGGTTTGCCTTCCTTCGAACTTGTGTGCCAAGGTCAACCCTTTGCATAAAGGTTTCGCTCATGAAATTGCGAGACGCGCCGCTATCCAGCAAAGCGCTGCAGGACGCTTGCCCAACTTGGATGCGGACATAGAGGAGCGGTGCGTTGTTGTCATCGTACCGCTCTTGGTAACATACGCAAGGATGTCCCTCACCGCGACTTCGTCATCCGTCGGCGAAGTTGGTGGTGCATGGAAGGATAAGTACGTGTGAAGATGAGCGCATAATGCTGCGCATTGCGGTCCTGACAAGCGGCCTGTGGTCGGGAGAGGAAGCCATTCAAAATCCTCAGACGTGAGCGGGTCCAATACCTCTATGTTGAACTCGCGCGCCGAATCCCATGAAGAACCACTTGAAGACGATAAGCCGCCGCTGCCGGACGGAGAAGATGCCGCACACACGTCTTGTCCTTGAGCATGAGTACCCAGCATAGGAATGAGTCGGGCAGCATAGTCCTCATAAGAATATAGAAGAGGAGGACTATCGACTTCCACATGTGCCTCGGAACGAAGGGCGGTCACCTGCGAAACGACCGGTTCCGAAGACGTCGAGGCACTCCCGGCGGTGCTCAATTTCCCGATTTGCCTTTGCCTTTCGACGGGCAACCCACTGTCTCGTGGAGATCGCTGTTGCACCACAGACAATAGCAGAATCTCGTGCGTGCCTTGTACACCTGTTCTGAGAGACCGTAGTGGGACCATGGGGCTGGAGCTGCTGCGTCGGGCCCAGGGCTAGATGCGGTGTTTGTCTTCGTCTTGCCACGTCCTCGGTCTTTGTCGGGGCGGCCACCATCTCGGGCGGCTGCGATTTTGTCCCCTTCATTAGCAGACACGACCTCGCTAGTTTGGTCGTTTGGCATTGCTGCCGCGACCACGACCACTTTCGGCCGATGCTGATCTCTGCTCAGGCCTGTCGCAGATGAACGGTGGAGGTTCTTGGCCTCCTTGTTCGTGACAATAATCTGCACGACCTTGTCGAAGAGCTCCGCCGTTCTCGTTAGGGTGTCCTCGACGTGAGTCAGGGCATTGCCCAACGCCGGACACGACCTCAAGATGAAGTAGTGTTTGATGGCCTTGAAGCCCATTTGCAGGTCTGGGACGGATGTCAAGCGTTGGTACTCGGCAATCCAGTCAACACTCGGCAGCGTGCCTTGTCCGAAGGTCATCAACTTCTCCATTGCCTTGATCTTCGGCGGCTCTACTTGGAACCGCTTATGCCACGCCGCCTTTAGATCATCCCGGCTGATCTTGGTATGCAACTCGACAGCCACCACTCCGTACTTGGACAAGAGATTGTCCAACCATGCTTGGTACGCGCCCCCCAACCGGGTGTATAAGTACGCGTGGTGCTTGTGTTCGCTGACATGGTGGAGCTGCAACTTGAGCTCGAACTTGCAGAACCATGGAATCAGGTCCATCGTCGCCCTTGAGGGATCCGACGTCAATCTCCAATGCCTCGAGGCGATCGGAGGTGTTGGAAGAGCTGGCATCGGGGGCGGCGACGGGTCGCTGCCCCAGCTGGTGGAGGCGGCTGTGGACTTGAGACAACGCGTAGTCGAGGCTGTGGATGTCCTCTTGCTGTGTAATGCATGTTGCCAGGAGATCCGTGAGATGGGAGAGGAGTCAAGCGATCTTGTTTACACTCTCTTCCATCTTACCGTTCTCGGCCTCGGCCCGCCAATCCGCTTCCATTGTGAACAATTCTCGCTCTCCGCTGAATATCTTCTCGCGTCGTTGAACTCGTTCTTCATCGGCAGCCGTTGCTACTGGCTCGTCTTGCTGGCGCTGTTGTTCGATTGCCAACAGACGTGCCTTCTCGGCATCCTCTGCCTTCTTCTTTGTTGCGGCTGCTACTACATCCGACCATTGCTTGGCTTCGGTAATCAGAAGCAGCATCCGGGCCTGATAGGCCTCGTCCATTTCCCTAGACGTCTGGTCCATGACGGCTGTTTGCGAGCGCAAGAGCATAGACCAGGCCGGGGGCCTGCTGACGTGGTACTCCCTGCTACTGCACTGTTGTTGGCTGACGTGGCCTGCTGACGTGGCCTGTTGACGTGGCCTGCTGACGTGGTCTGCTGACGTGGTCTGCTGGTGTGGCCTGCTGACGTGGCAACTCACCAATGCCGCCGCAGGGGGTACCCGGAGACAGATAGAGAAGTTAAGACCAGAGGGGGCAACAACATAGGTGGGGAAGGATAAATCTCCCAGATAAGGAGCCACTAATAAAAAAAGAGAAAAGTTTGGACTTTGCAAAAAAAAATCGAGAAAAAGAAAAAAATACTCATTTGCAAGTTCAGTAGGCCTCCCAATTCCCCCTGAAGTGCGAAATTACCCTAAGGAAACAATTTGAACTTTCATACTGTAAATGATTGTCCGATAAGAATTTCGAAAAAAAAAAATACAGCTATATTCGGAATTACTCAGATGAGAGTACGCGCAGTTGGAGAATGATAACTACAAGAGGGATTTCCCGTACCGTTTTGAAAAAAATGAATTTCGGAAAAAATATTCCGGATCTCTAAATAACGGGAAATTGCAAAAGGAAATCGAAAGTTTCGAAAAAAAGATATTCCGGATTTCCAACAACGAAATTTCGAATTTTTAGAAGAAAAATGAAAATGGAAATTTCAGATGTTGTGCTACTGCGATTTTCCACAACAAAAATGGCGAGGAAACAAAATCCTGAAACGGTATTCACCTGTGCGTAGTAGCGAGTGCAAATCCCAGGGCTCGATCCCTAAACTTAACCTTACCTGTGTACAATATCTGTGTCGACCCCGAGAGTTGAACCCGTGACCTGTGTATTGGTAACAGTTGGTAGACTGTTGTAGGGTCATAGGTCGTAGGGGTTCGATCTGTATGCAATGAACCCAGATCGTGAAGACAATCGTCAACAATGCAAGCCCAGTTAAATGTTCATCGGTTGATGATTACTAATAGTCAGAATCGTAACCAGACAGAATGAGATGAGGTAATCATACACAGACGAAGAGAGAGGAGGGAGATGAGACAAAGGAGAGGAAAGTACAATGCCCACTCCTGCTTCGGGCTCCCTCCTCTACTACCACCTCAATAATCAATATTCTGAACGAGTATCCGAAGTAGCCTCAATGTGCCACATGGCACGTCTAATCAGTCCCACATCAGCACAGGAGCAATGTTGACATGAAGACAGCCAGGTACGTATCCGCGAACTCTCCACAATCCTGATCTCCTCCTGAAGTGACGATGAAATATAACAGCAATGCCGATCACGTAGTCCCAACCATAGAACACGTGGCAGCAGCCACGCCAGCCAATGATACACGTGGCAATAGCCACATCAGCGACAACGCATAGCAACTGCCACGTCAGCCTGCCAAGAAGACAGGAGCAAGCCAACCACCATGTCGGACCAGCAGCGCCTCGCCGAGTCACAATGCTAGCGTCGCAGCGTCAAGCCAGCGTCGCAGCGTCGAGCCAGCGTTGGAGTCAACGCGTGAAGTCAACATCAACGCAAGACAGAATGAATGTCAAAGCCAGGAAGTCAGCGCTTATGTAGCGTTGACGCCGGGTCTGGACCCAGATGCTGCATCCCTCAATCGTCCAGATCTCAATGCAAACGAGGGCTCAGATTGTTCTTGAAACCGAATTCCCTTCGGCCTGGATGCTGTCTAGGTACCTGCGCACAACAAGTGAGTGAATCCAACCAAGGGCCTAGGTGCGGTACCTTTGACTCTACAGTTGAGTTTGACCCTTGAATTTCCTTTGTGCAGTGTTCGATCACACAGCCATATGCGACAGACTCAGGCCTGGGCGTGTGTTGGTCACACAACCCAGCGCAGACCAACTCAGGTCTGCATTGCGCGGGGCTGAGTTCTGAGCCCCAGGCTACTTCTGAACAGGGTTATTACATTCTTGCCGACCCATTTTTGAGTTCCACCGTAGAAATATTTAAGACTTTAACCCTCGTTCATAAGCAACGACAATATCAGGAGCAGTTTCAAGTAGTTCTCGTTTACTAAACCATCTGTCCTCAGATGGTGCTTGAGCCTTAAAACGTACCTTGATCTGCTTCTGAGGTCGTTCACGTCCTCCCGTAGAGAAGTAACCATGCTCTATGATTCTGTCAACCTCATATCCGCCATCCATGTCTAGTGGAATCATAGAGGGTCTGTGTGGAAACTCATTTCCTTCTACGTAAGGTAACAGTTTGGACGCATGAAAGACATGATATGTTTTGAGATGAGGGGGAATATCAACTCGATAAGACGGTCCCTCTGCATCTCCAATTACTTTGAGAACTTCCCAAGGTCCAAAATAGACAGGTAGCAATTTTTGGGACACATCTTCTTCTAATGAAAACTCTTTAGATTTTACCCAAACCAGATCACCCTCTTTGAATGTAGACGGTCGATGGTGCTTGTTGGCTTGTTCAATCATCCGTAGTTGAGCTTTCCTTAGATTATCTTTAACTTTCTGAATGTCCTCCTGGAACAATATTGCATATTCTCGAGTCCCTGGGGGCAACCTAAGGAATTGGTCCCGATTTAGTACATCAATGAGACGTTTAGGCATCCACCCTTTGTGAAGTGCATTTCGGGTTCGTCCAGTAGAAGTGTGGACACTATTGTTATATGCACTCGCAATTTAGGTAAGTTATCATCCCAATCAATCTGATCGAATCTAATATACATACGCAAAAGCTGCTGGCACAGACGGTTCATCTATTCAGTCTGGCCAGTCGTTTCGGGATGCCTCCCTGACGACATGGTCAGCCGTGTGCCATAAACTTCCATCAACTTTTGCCATGGCAGACTGGTAAACCTGACATCTCGATCAGACACAATGGTTTTAGGGAACCCATACTCAGTGACCCATCGCATCTGAAATTTATGAATGACAAGTTCAGTACGCGCTTCTGCTGGTAAGGGAACAAACATAGCGTACTTAGAGAAACGACCCACAATTACCACCACTTGACTATTACCATTGCGACTTTTAACCAGACTCATAAAGTCAATTGAGATAGACTCACCTGGTTCACTTTGTATAGGTAATCGCTTGAGAAGCCCAAGGGGATTCTCATGCGACGACTTGTTTCTCTGATACACTAGACATGTACGAACATATGTTAGTATATCTTCTTTAAGTCCCTTCCATTCGAAACGTTCTCTAACTTCAATATACGTTTTCTTGAAACCAAAATAACCCTCAGAATCGTGACATTCCTCAATGAATAGACTCTTAATCTCTTCCTTATGAGGAATACACAATCTTTGTTCAGTTTGGTCAATCAAGAACAACAACCCGTCAGTTAGTCTATAATTGGGTAGTTGGGACAAATCTCGTATAGGGATATTCAAAATAGGTTTCCAGATAGGATGAATAGCATATCCCTGACGAATCTGGTCTTTCAGGTCATTCCCAACATCTAAATAAGAGACAATTGCACCAAAGAAGTCACTTCGTCTGGATAATGTATCTGCAACCACATTAGATTTACCGTTGATCGTTTTCAATTCAAAATCGAAGGTATCAATAAATGCAGACCATCGTATCAACTTATCAGAGAGCCTAGGCTGTGTCTTTTATCCACTTCAGAGTGGAGTGGTCTGGGTACACAGTAAAATACCTTCCTAATAAGTACTGCTTTCACGTGTTCAGTGCACAGACTAAGGCATACAACTCCCTTTCATAGGTGGAGTTGACAACCTTTTCCGACAGCAGTCGTGCAGACATAAATTGTATGGGTCTATATGCCGTCATCCTGCTGGAGAACAGCGCCAATCCCATACCGACTTGCATCAGTAGTGACAATGAAAGACAAAGACGGGTCAGCAATCTTAAGGACGGGGTAGTGAGTCAGGGCATACTTCAATTTTCGGAAGGAAGACTCACAATCCTTATCCCACAACCAAACATTTTCTTTCTTCAATAATCTTCTCATTGGTGCAACAATTAGTGAGAATTTCTAACAAACTTCTTATAAGAACTAGCTAAACCAAGGAAAGATTGCAATTCAGTAACAGACTTTGGTTGTGGCCAATCTCTAATTGCTGATATTTTTTTCGCTTCCGGCCTTGGTCTTCTTCGTTTACTATGTGTCCTAGGTATAACACTTCGGACTTAGCAAACTCAGACTTCTTTGAATTAATCTTAACGTTGCCCTCACGCAACTTTTCTAGCACCAGACGAAGATGCTTCTCATGATTTTCCAGTGTTTTACTATACGCTAGAATATATTCGAGATAGACAATGACAAACTTATCCAACCATTGACGAAACAAGTCATTCATTGACCTTTGAAAAGTGGTAGGGGCATTCGTTAAACCGAAGGGCATTACCACAAACTCGTAGTGGCCATACCTGGTCCGGAAAACAGTTTTATGCTGATCGGAGGGTTCTACCTCAATCTGGTGATACCCAGATTTCAAGTCGATCTTGCTAAAGTACCTGCATCCCTGTAATTGGTCAAGTAAGTCGTCAATGCGAGGAAGCGGTTCAGCATTCTTAACAGTGACGACATTCAACCCTCTGTAGTCTATACAGAGACGTAATTCACCTTCCTTCTTAGGTACAAACAAGACAGGAGCACCATAAGGAGAGGAGTTAGGGCAAATCCATCCTTTTTCTGTTAAGTCTTGCAATTATTTCCTTAACCCCTCAAGTTCCCTCGCAGACATTCGGTAGATCCCTTGGCAATCTTACTTCCAGGAATAATTTCAATGGTGTGCTTAATTGCACGCTCACTTATTCCTGTTGGTTCAGTGAATAATTCTTTATATTCGATTAAAAAATTTTCAATCGAAGGAGGGTAGGAAGTAGAACATTCACCTGCTTTCTTAACCAAGACCATCATTACTTCCTGCTCCAACTTTTTCTTTGAAACCATCGATCGAAATGTTGGGTAACTCGTGCAACAGAAAGAGAGACTAGAGTCAGAGTCAGACTTATGGAACAATTTGATAGGTTTCAATCCAGCTTGTGCATCCCGCAGTTGCACTACCTTTTCCTTGAACTTGATATCTGGGTTGGCTTCCTCGTGCCAGTCCATTCCCAGAATCAAATCAAAGGGTAAATTCTTTTCGACTAGGAAGGATATTTAGTGCAAAATCATCTTACCTTCCTTAGTTCGAAATCGACATTTGGCACGATCAACACACTGCGAGATAGTGATCGTACGTCTGTCATTGAGAATAGACATGATAGGTCGAGACAAATCTTTTACTTTCATTATGAGATGCAACTTGCGGATTGCTTTCTCGGATATGTAGGATCGCGTGGATCCTGAGTCCAACAGTGCACCTACGCGTGTACGTGCAATCTCAACGTCCGCGAGTAGTAGGTCACCCTTAGACTTAGATTTCTTAGCCCACGAGCTTCGTAGTGCTAACAACTCGTTACCAAGCTCGTCAAGAGAGTCGTCCAGAGAGACAGTACATAAGACAGATTTAGGGTGCTCCGGACGATGGGCCGAAGAAAAACCATCCTCTCCCATACGAGTCAAAGGGTTGGAAAGGTTAGTAAGCGCCTTACCTTCATCTTGATCCAAACCCTTAGGCTCAGTAGGAGCAGATGCTACTCCTACTGGCGGCTCGCTTTTGGGTTACGGATAAGTGGGAACCATGCAATCACATGCCCTGCGGTACCACACTTCAAACACTGTGCGCCACATTTCTTGTGGCAGACCCATCTTTTCCCAAGGCTTCCCGACCGCAATCCTGGGGTGCTCTGGGAATGAGCGTGGCTTCTTCTTCGTAACTGGCGGTCGTGGTCCTCCCTTGTTGACCACGGCAACAGTGACTTCCCCCTTCCCGAAATCACTGCTGCTCGCCACACCCTCGGCCTCTAATGACCACTGCTCCACAGTATCGTCATCAAAGACGACGAGGGTGTGGTCCTGGCGCTTTTGGCGCCAAAGTATCCGCTTACCTGCACCTGCACCATCACAACAGATGCATACAAATTTTGTACCTGAAATGTCATTTGCTCTCGTTGGAGAGCCAGATCCCGAAATCGCCTATAATTATATTTGTCGGACTTTGACTCTGCCACGAGTTGTCCACGAATGGGCTCGGGCAGAGCGCGAGAATAAATATACAAGACTTGGTTGTCTTGCAGGTTTAATTCAGGAACCTACAACAACCGATCCACTTCCCAAGACAACGATTCCACAGAGGTCCAATGTTTTTGACCGATTGTGGTGAGCTGGTCAAAGGCCTTGTCGACCATCGTTTTGTCCAGAAACCGTTCCTTGATCTTACCAAGGAACTACTTAAGGTTAAAAGGTTCCAGCCCAGTCCCCAATGTCATCAAACCCTGCTGCGTTAGCTTCGGCCAATACCCATTCCTTAGCTTCCCCCCCAAGGCAAGAGGTAGAGAAAGCAACCTGGGAATCGGGTTCAACGGGGGCCGTACTACAATACGTCTGTATCTCAGCAATCCACAACAATAAATTTTCAGTTTTTTTGTTACAGAATGTGAAAGGCAATTTTATTTTTACCTTATCCTTCTTCTTGGGTTTCTTAGGTTGTGTGGTGTGGTCCTTTTTCCCGTTTGGAGACTTCGGCGGACTCAAAGGTTCTCCTTTCTTCTCTTCCGGTTTCTTCTCTTCCAGTTCCTTAGTCTCTACCTTAAGAGACTTCATTGCGTCTCCCATTGGCTCTGGCTTTTCATTTTTCTCTTCTTTGACCTTTTTTGTCACCTGGTTCTTTCCCTTGACCAGATTCGTCATTGTCTGTAATCCTACGGCCATATCATCAATCCGTGCAACAGTCTGGTCAATCTTCATTTCCAGGTGAGCGAGGTAAGTTATAAGTTGAGCCAAAGAAACAGTATGTCCTTCCCCTTCAGTTATAATAACAGTTCGTCTGATTTCGTCTATTTTTTGTTCTTGCTGTGCATTCCGCTCTTTTTGTCTTCTTAATTCCTCTTTCCTCTGCTTCTTTCTCTTTAATGCTTCTTCAAGTTGTCTGATATTTTCGTCCACGGTTTCGTCAGACACAACCCCTTCTCCTTCTTCTTTCCATTCAACAACCTTGGAGAGTTGATCCATGATATACTTATCAAGTGCCTGATGACACTTGATTAGTATATCCTGAACCTGAATGACGCCGGTACCAGTCTCAACCGATTCAATAGCATCATGTAATGCTCTTAAATCGAACTGGCTCCTGACATGAGCCTCAGCCTCAACACCTGCCTCATGAAGTTCAGAAATCAGTTTGTCCAAACGACCAATCAAGACTTGTTTCCGCTCTTTCACTTGTTGCTTCGTTCGGGGGTCAGGAGTCTCCTCATCAACAACAAACATGAGTGAGACTGGATAGAAGAGAAGAGGAATAAAACGTGTGAGCACCAACAATTTCAGAGAGTTCCAGAGGAAAGACATCGTGACGTGCGTCTGCCGCACAATAAATAAATTCCACGGTCGCACTGATCTACCACAACAAGATTTCAAAGAACCGAAGAAAAAGAACAAATACAATTATTTATATTTCTAACTATTGTTGTTCTTTGTCTGTCTGTGTGATGACGCCCTAGTGTACAGGTACCACTTCAGGCCCGTGTGATCAGATATACACACTAGTAAGTACGCACAACACCACAACACAGCAAACGACAAGGTAAGTATGCCAACAATCAGCATTAAACAATTTGTCAGCACCCTTCTTTCTTCTGCTGAGTCAATCCAGGTGTCAATGCGATGTTGCACCCCTCGTGACAGCTGGCACTACAGCTGTCCAATCATTCAATCAGCCGTATTGACGTCGTCTTCGGAGTGCTGCTCTTACTTGGCAGCCACCTGCCTGCCACGTGTCATCCCTGGCATGCCAACACAACATATTATGCCACGTTAGCACATGGATATCCAATCAACCAGCGGTGGGGATGCCACGTCAGCAGTTGTGCGTTCTGTCCTTCTCACTTGCCACTTTGTCACGTCTTGGTGTGATACCGCCGCTATACCAGCCAATCAAGTCAATGTCGCGTCAGCCAACGGAGCCAATGCCACGTCAGCAGGTGATCACCACAGCAAGAAGACTAGTATGATGATCCTTCCCTGCCACGCCAGCAATCAGCGTCATCATCCAAAGGCCACGTTAGCACCTGTTTGGGACCTGGTCGCGCGTCAGCAACCTATGCAGTGTGTAATCGCCACATCAACAGCCAGGTCCCTGGACGTGGCACATAGTATGCCACGTCAACATGGGATCGCAACCTCACTATCGCGATCCAGGCTGGCATACGGTCACTCCTGGTGGGGATCCCGACTGCCACGTCAGCTCGTAGGGATGTCCACGTCATCACCTATTTAACACACGTGTGCTCTACACTTACCTGCGCGCCACATGGCGCATGCATACGTGTACAATCGTTGTCATCAGGAGAACTGCTCCGATACCAAATTGCAATGAACCCAGATCGTGAAGACAGTCGTCAACGATGCAAGCCCAGATAAATGTCCATCGGTTGATGATTACTAATAGTCAAAATCATAACCAGACACAATGAGATGAGGTAATCATACACAAACGAAGAGAGAGGAAGGAGATGAGACAAAGGAGAGGAAAGTACAATGCGCACTCCTGATTCGGGCTCCCTCCTCTACTACCACCTTAATAATCAATAGTCTGAACGAGTATCCGAAGTAGCCTCAATGTACCACATGGCACGTCCAATCAGTCCCACATCAGCACTGGAGCAATGTCGACATGAAGACAGCCAGGTACGTATCCACGAACTCTCCACAGTCCTGATCTCCTCCTGAAGTGATGATGAAACAGAACAGCAATGCCGATCACGTAGTCCCAGCCATAGAACACGTGGCAGCAACCACGTCAACCAATGATACACGTGGCAGCAGCCACATCAGCGACAACGCATAGCAGCTGCCACGTCAGCCTGCCAAAAAGACAGGAGCAAGCCAGCCACCATGCCGGACCAGCAGCGCCTCGCCGAATCACAATGCCAGCGTCGCAGCATCGAGCCAGCGTCGCAGTGTCGAGCCAGCGTTGGAGTCAACGTGTGAAGTCAGCATCAACGCAAGACAGAATGAATGTCAAAGCCAGGAAGTCAGCGCTTATGTAGCGTTGACGCTGGGTCTAGACCCGGATGCTGCATCCCTCAATCGTCCAGATCTCAATGCAAATGAGGACCCAGATTGTTCTTGAAACCGAATTCCCTCCGGCCTGGATGCTGTCTGGGTACCTGCGCACAACAAGTGAGTGCATCCAACCAAGGGCCTGGGTGCAGTACCTTTGACTCTATAGTTGACTTTGACCCTTGAATTTCCTGTGTGCAGTGTTCGGTCACACAACCATATGCGACAGACTCAGGCTTGGGAGTGTGTTGGTCACACAGCCCAGCGTAGACCAACTCAGGTTTGCGTTGCCTGGGGCTGAGTTCTGAGCCCCAGGCTACTTCTGAACAGGGTTATTACATGTAGACCTGTCGGGTAGGAGTCTTAGCAAGGTCTAGAAGTCGTAGCTGAAGCTCCTCCGGAAGGTCAAGGTCGTAGCTGCTACAGTCCTGAAGGGTCAAGGTCGTAGCTGCTACAGTATCGAAAGGCCAAGTCCACGGCCTTCCGGAAGGTCCTAGTAGTGGCCTTTCGAAGCTACTCACGTTTAGGCTGAGGTAAGTGGGCAAGTGGTGGAGTTTCCCCGTGCTGAGTCAGCAGTCCCAGTCCCAGTCAGTCCTAGTCCAGTCAAGCAAGTACCGTATGGGACTGTGTCCACCACGGGCATGGCAAAGGGCCAGACCAATGAGTTACAAAAGTATAAATTAAAGGGCAGCGTCCAGCCATTCATTCATTCCTGCGTAAGCAATGCGAAAGCGCTGCCAAAACGACTTGTGCGGGGTGGTCTGCAGTGAGCCCGAAGACGAAGTGGCCGAGAAGGAGCTTAGCCATAGTGATAGGTTAGCAGCGGCCATAGCCGCCA
>BFEA01000266.1:2071324-2087535 GCA_003427395.1 Chara braunii | reverse complement strand
ATAATGTATTTGGCTTCACTTTTGCACCGCGTCATATGAATCAAAGGGCAATCACGTTCAGATGCTGGTTTTTCGTTTCCCCTTTTTTTTTTTTTTTGGGGGGGGGGGGAAGAAGATTGTTGGCTGTTTGTGCACTTGCTCCCCGTGACAGATGGGGAGCATTCATTGCCTCAGCTCCCAGCGAGACTGTAACGTTGCGCATTCATTGCCTCAACTCCCAGAGAGACTGTAACGTTGCAAATTCGAATCATGTATCTGGCTTCACTTGTGCACGAAGTCATATGAATCTTAGGGCAATCGCATTCAGATGCTGGTTTCTCGTTTGGCTGTTTGTGCACTTGCTCCCCATGACAGACGGGAAGCATTCCCTCAGCTCCCAGAGAGACTGCAACGTTGCAAATTCGAATCATGTATTTGGCTTCACTTCTGCACGAAGTCATATGAATCTTAGGGCAATCACGCTCAGATGCTGGTTTCCCTTTTCCACCTTCTCCTCCCCCCCCCTTTTTTTTTTGGAAGAAGATCCTTCACGGGAGCATTCAATACGTGAGTGGAAACAAGAAAACGACGGTCTGTTTGCGTTCCATCTGATGGCAGCAGGTCCAGCATAAGGGGCGGTACCTGCTTGCAACAGTGGACGTCCCGTATTTTTTCCCACTCCCCGCAGGCTCGGCAAAAATCGACGCGCAGGCGAAAATGAGGATTGGTCCTGAATAACCGGTAGGTACTGGTGGTTTAAAGCACCACGGCCCGGTTTTGTGTGCGGTGTGAATTCGATAGTCCCTTCCGCCTACTCGGAAAGGAACCACATCATCAATTGCGAACACGTGTTCCTTTGGCAGATCCAAAGCGATCATCATGTAGTCATCTCTTGGAGCTACATATAAAGGGAGGGGGTCGATGAAGTCGAAAATGTCATATCTTTGTGCGAGATCCTGAACGAAGGTTCCTTGAATTTCGATGGGCACATGGCGGAATTCTACCCAGTAGAAATCAGACATCAATTGATCCCTTTTCTCCATCGACTTTGGTTGTTTGGGTGGGGACCAAGGAAAAATCCTCACCTCTGAACGACCGCACGGGATACCCTGTTTGCTCACATGACCTATTAGCTGAGCCCATGGATCCTTTGGGAAAACGGACAGCCCAGAGGGAGGCCAAGTTGGAGAGTGGCTGACCTGTAGGAGAGGCGTGCCTAGTTGTAGTCTTATAGGAGAGGCTGACCCAGTAGATGATGGGAGGTAGATTTCCGTGTACTTTTGGGCAACCATTCTGTGAGGTAGAGCAGCATAGCACTCGAGGAGGTAAGAACAACACTGTGTAGAGGTAGACGTGACTGGTGGTGATGGTCGTAGAGGCCACTCACCTCAGGTTGGCCCCATACCTTGGAGGTCTGCCACCGGCCATAGCCGACCTTTGCGTGACATCTGCACCAGGTGAGTGGGCTTCTGCTTCGGGGGCACGCGTGAACCTTCCTGGATTCTCCTAACTCGGAGTGTGTGAGCGCGAAAGGACGTTAGTGCGCTGTCAACATTTTTCATTACGAAGTTCGAAGTGCGAGCTGAAAGAAACTGTGACAGTACCAAGGAGAAGAACGAAGGCAAGGGGGATAACGGCTTCCCTGATCCCTGGTTACACCAAGGATGGCAAGGAACAACCATCGTGGTAGGCAGGAAGGGTGAAGACCGCGATCAGCGGAACGAAGACCGCGGTCAACGGAACGAGGACATCATGACGATCGTGACTTTCATCGGGAGTATCGAAGTGGGTCGCGGAGTGGTACTCGGGAGGGGAGTCGTGAGGATGCTCCATGTTGTGGCCCTCTTGTCTGCTTTGGGTGCAACGTTGCCGGACACTATAGGACCGATTGTTGGCGATACTGGACCGATCCGGCAACGCGACAACAATTGGAGGCGGACGGCCACATATGCCCGACCGAGTTTAATCGATGCCAAGCTACACAATCGCCGCCAAGGGTCCGCAGACCATCGTATGCAATAGACGACGAACCAGCCGTGACAAATCGTTTGGATGAATTGGGTCGAACTGTGGCCTCTATCCAAGAATTCGTGGAGATGGAACGAGCAAGAAGAGCAGAGCGGGAGGAGAGACGTCGAGAACATGAGGAAGCACGCCACGCGGAGGAAGAAGCATGGGCCGCTGAGCTTGAAAAGGCATCTCGCAAAGCCGAGAAGCTCCGGAAGCGGGAGGAGGAACAAATGCCTATGGCAAAGGCGGTAGAGGTGCAATTGTCCCTACGACTAGGTGACATACAAGAGGAGATCCGCACCGGGTACGCAAAGCTATCGCGGGAACTCTGGTTAACACCTTGACAAAGACAATGGTCAATGCTGTGAAGAAAAGGAAGCAGACAGTAGCCGAGGATGCGCCATCAACATCGGGGACAGCAAGTGAGACAATCATCGAAAGCGCCGGTAACTTGTCTTTACAAGACAAACATAAGAGAGGAGAGGAAGCACCGGTGGGAGACAACCCACCCGTGATCACACCAGCGAAGAGGGTTAATAAGTGCACCAGTATACGACCGATGCGGCTCACCGAACGTCTTCAACGAACTAGAACTCGTGTCTCCATTCGTAAGTCTGCGAGGGGAACGACTACGAAGGCGCTGACAACAATTAAGGCTCCAACACACAACGTAATGACGGAAAGCATGATCTTCCTGGACAGTAACCGACGTGAGCTATCGGGCTTGGACTGCGACATGTTGTGTGCTATTTGTCGAGATGAAGGAGTTACCTACATTACCAAAGTGCAGGCGATCTTCAACATTGCCGATCGTCACGCCCAAATACGTTTTCAAATATGGCACCATATTCAGAAGCTATGGTGGACCTCGTGAATGACGATGAGCAGTCAAGCCAGAAGGATCCTGATGAGAGGGCACAAGCCTGAATCAGCTTGACAACGGACTAATGGATTAGTCTCTAAAGTCATCGCGTCCTACCGAAAATCTGCCGATGACGATTTGGATAGGATTTTCTGCTTACTCGTGTTGTTGTTAGCATTATGAGGTCGCTTGCGATGGTTGACTAAATGTGTCGACTCGTGGGTACGGTTGTTTCTAGAGTAGGGTCTGAATTTTCTGAATCATCCGAATTGCATGTACGTGGTTACGTCAACTCGTTGTAAGTCACAATATATAGGTCAGACATCTAAATCACCAATTGTTAGGTGGAAGGAGCACGTGTCTGTGTTCAGAAGAAGTGCGAAGACTATGCACCCATATCGTTGGTGGAAATGCTTCGGAGCTGAGTCTTATGCATTAATCACTGTGAAAATTGTAGAAACAGTTGACTGACGAGGGTGGTGCATCGTGTGTAGAGGATGATGTTGCTACGAAGAGGCTGCTTGTAAACGGCTGCGACGGGTATGGTCTGCCAACATCATCATCTGAGCTACTAATCGCGGGGTGTCACGTGTCCAATGAGTGAATCAGGTGATGAAGGGCAACGAAGGGCATGGTAGGTCTGTTTCCCCTCGGACTACTAGTGAGGGGTCACCGACAGGTTCGGTGGTTTTGTCTTGCTACATGGTAAGTGACAGATAAAGAGAAGTCACGGTCCGTTAGTCCTTATTGTTCAACCTTATGTTTTGGTGGCCGAGAGAGCGGCCACATGATGGTTGAGTTGTCTGCGGGCCGATAAGGAAGGGGGTGAAGGTTTGGGGGGAGACAGACACAACATGATGAGAGGTCGGTTTGTATGCTTTGATCCATAGTTTTGAGGAATGCCTGTTGCTCTTCGTGGCTGCAGGATTGAGTGATCTCCGTTTCCTTACGATCTAATTGTTGTTCAATTTGATCATTGAAAATCAGAGTTTTGATTCTAATTTCTGTTTTTCGAATATAATTTTTTGAATCATTTGGGTTTTTCTACGCCTGATGATCAATATGTTTTTGCTGATTACTTTTTTTTTCGAGAGTATTTCGATAGTATTTCTTGTATGAATTAGATTCTCTCTAACTGATGTTTTCCTGATATTGCTCGCAGTGATTTTTGTGCAATTCCTATTCATGAGTATGTTCTTTGGTACATAGTTGCTTCCCTTAACGATGACCTTAACTACGATCATGATTACTTTCTTGATTTCATATATTCGCGAGTCCAATATTGGACATCTTAGATAAATCTCATTTTTAAATTTTAATTTCCAAAAGATGTTTCCGACAGGTTTCCTAATTTTTGTTTATAATTTCAATTTTTAAAAATATGCTTCCGAAGTATTTTTCTATTTGGAAAAATCTATGTCTGCAAATCTTCACTTCCTAGTCTTGATTACTGTCGCTGTAAATTTTGATTCTGATTGGCTTTTCCCATAATTGTGTTTCAAAGGTTCTCTGGGTCTTTGTACGATATATTTGCGTCTTGCTTTGTGAATCTGTGGGGTTGAACTTTTCTTTTAGGGTTGGAGCCCCTTCCTGTGAGGGTTTCACAAGGTGGGAGGTGTTATGGTGTTACCCTTTGAGGGGGGGAGGCGGTATTGAGGGATTGTCTTTTTTTGGGCCAGGCTGATTTAGGGTCGGATCAGCAGATTCGGCAATGGCGTTTGGGGAGAGAAGGCAAGGGGGTGGCTGCTTATAGCAGGGTGTGAGGATGAGAGGGCTGCCTTGCTTGGAGGGGGTGGGGCAGAAGGAAAAGGGGAACTTCAGCCTGTGAGGTATTCTCTAGGGGGAATTGTATGCCTTTTAGGGGGTTGAAGTGTCCGTTTATAGGCTGTTCCAAACTGGGGCCAAGAGGAGAGGGGGTGCCTCCCGGTGGGGGCAGTGTAGGAACAGGGGGGTTGTTTTTTGAGGGAATGAGTAACTTCGATGGTCACACAGTGAGCTTATTATGTGTTGTGGAGTCTTGGGTGAATGCCAGAACATGCATCTGAAGAGAGGATAATTTTTCGCCTCCTGTCCTCTTTTTGGATATAGGTGAAGTTTTCCTAATTTTTCTTTCTCAGGTTGGTATCTGATTTTCCTGAGTCTTCGAAAATTTCTTAAAACTCTTAAAAAGTTATTCGGTAAGCAGAAAGGGGAAGGTTGGTTTTAGCAGGGTGGTGCTCGGGCAGAGGACAAATTGGAGTTCAGAGTGGTAGGTCTATTAGAAGGGCGGGGTGGGGTGACAATGGTTGGCGCTGGAGTAGTTGCTCTGTAACCAGAGGGAGCTTGAGACTATTGGAGCTATGTCGAGGGTGAAAGGCATAACCATCTTGTTCAACGTAGTTGATGCCAGGGCAGTAACCCTGTAACTTTGGGGGCTGTGCAACTAAGGAAGTTGTCGAGGAAGGAAGACACTTCCTGTCTGTCAAAACTAGTTCGGTCGGTACTAGGGCAGTTGGTGTTGTCTTGTTACCCTAGCAAGGAGGGTATGAGATCTAGCGAGTTCTGGTACGAGGACTGAATGCCTGGGCAGTAGTCTTCCCTCTGCGGTGCGGGGAAGGAGCTGGATCGTGGGTGGATTTCGTTTTCCTGTCTTTCTGTTTCTTCTTAGCCGAAGTCAGGTAATGACCCTGGTATCTCAAAAAAGGAGGGAAAGGGGGGGAGCTAGAATTGGGGGATGGAAGGTAGTGGGGGCTCTCAACAGAGGAAGGTTGTTTGTTAAGGTAAGTAGGTTAGAAGGACGATGCTGGGACAACACAGGCCAGTGCTGGAGTTTTTGCTCTGTGACCTAGGGGGAGCTTGAGGCCTGTGGAGTTATGCCGAGGGTGGAAGGCATAACCAGACCGTCCGACGTAGCCGGCGCCGGGTATTAACCCTGTAACCTGGTGTCAGGGGCTTGCCGCTAAGGGAAATGTCGAGGGCGGAAGGCACTTCCTGTCCGTCAGAACTAGGTTGGTCAGTATTGGGGAAGGTTGTGGTGCCCTGTTACCCTAGCAGAAGGGGCTATGCGATGAAGTGAGTTCTGGTACGAGGACTGAAAGCCTGGACTGACGTTCCCTCTGTTGAGGGGGGGATTTTGGATAGTAGGTGGGGTCATTTTTGACCCTCTGCTCTCATATTTTTCCAAGCTTCTTCAGACCTTTTCAAAAAAAAACTTTGTGTAGCTTAGAAAGACTTCTCATAGTTTTTCAGACTTTTTCAAACTTTTTAGTCTTTTTCTGAATTTTAGCCTATTTCGTGGGGTTCTTCATCGAATAGGCTAGTAATTGCTCATGATCCTATTCTCAGACAAAGCCGGGTAAAAGCCCCAGTATCTAAAAGTTTTCCTGTATATGTTCTCAAATACGTTTCATGTTTCAAATGGGACGCTGGGCCCGGTTCCCAGCACGTGCGGCTCCCCACGAATAGATTGGAGCATTGTTCCCCCCCCCCCCAAAAAAAAACACACACAAATGCACACATACAACCCATGCACGTATGCTACACTTTGATTTTTTTTCAACTTGTACCAGATGACTATTTTTGGAATCCCCCTCGACTACTGGAANAGAGAGAGAGAGAGAGAGAGAGAGAGAGAGAGAGAGAGAGAGAGAGAGAGAGAGAGAGAGAGAGAGAATGGAACTGTTATGAGAAGAGATTGATGATCATCCAATAGGGCTACTTTGTCCATATTTAGTTGATCGCTTTGATTTTGTAGATTTCTGCGAAGTGCTTATAATTCTTCAATAGTTGGATAGGTTAGGTTACCTTAGGATGCTGCCTCTGATGTTAGAATACTTTGTAGAACTGGTAGAAGAGAGGAGGGATTTTTGCCTTTGACACAGTCGTGGCATGAGCTTTGCCTGGCCGGAGAGCCTCGCTCAGCTCAGCGCTGCGGCGACTTTTTGTAAGGGACGCTGGGCCCGTTTCCTGGCTTGATGTTAAAAAAAAGAAAAAAAAAGAAAAAAAAAAAAAAGACAGTCTGCTGAAAAGAAGTTTCTGCAACCAGCTCAGGTCATCCATTGGCTCACATTGGCTTTCTTTTGAAGTCCCTTCCGTAGAGCAGTGAAAACTCTTTTTTTTCGAGAAGGAACGACAAGACGTCAAAAAGACAAACAAAGGACGAGAGAAGAGTAAAAAACAAGGAAGAAAAAAAGAAAAAAAAAGAGAAAAAAAAAAAAGAAAAAAAAAAAAAGCATGCTTGTAATACGCAGCACATCTCAGCAATACCATGGGTTGGGGTAGCGGAGTTCTTCTCATCAAATCATCCCATAACTGTTGTTTTGGCAACGGGAGGTTGCCTTTTATGAGTTCTTGCTGGGATTGTATGGTTATTGAGGGAGGTTGGACAACAACAATTCAACAATCAATTTGCTTATCTCTTCGTCCTTTTCTTCCCCTTTCTTCCTTTCTTACGTCTTAGCAGTTTTTTTCCTTCAGTCCGCTTATATCCTCTGTTGACTCCTGTATGCGTGCGTGTGTGTGTGTGTGTGTGTGTGTGTGTGTGTGTGTGTGTGTGTGTTATTTGTATTGCATGGCTTCTGCAACCGTGTCGCAGCAGGTTGACCAGAAAATGTGCTTATAAACAACACCGGGAAAGAGCCCGCAACCAGGGATGCCCATCGAAAAGAATGCTTATAATGCCCAACTTTCAAAAGCCAGGAAACGAAAAAAAGAGACCAAAAAAAAAAACCAAACTGACCACCGGTAAGACAGGTACAACAAGGCAAGCAAAATGGCAAGGCTAAGGTCAAGGCGCAACACGGTACTTGGATGACAAGCTGCAGCAAAGAACAAAGGGTGGATGGAATGGGGGAGGCGGGCGGGCAGGTGGAGAGCATGGAAGAGGCAGGCATGCAGACAAACAGCACTAGGCAGAAAAATGAGGCGGCAACAACAGGTCAAGAAGTAGCACTAGGGCGATGAAGCAACAAAACAGAACATAGGCTGGAGGGCATGGGGGAGGCGGGTGGCCAGACAAACAACAATAAGCAAGAAAAGAATGGACAGGAAGTCAAGAAGCAGCACGGCAACAAGACAACAAGGCAGCCAAAAGAGCAGGTAGCAAAAGAAACAAAGCGAAAAAAAATAAAACATGATAGTCTGAGATTGTTTCGTCGGAGTTGCACCGACTCATCAGGAGGCTGAACCCTCGACAATCTGCGGAATCTCCGTATTTGAGGGTTTGGGTCATGAACCCTTTGACCCTTGTTGAAGGAGAGTGTCCCCAAGCAGAACATAGCAGCAGGCAGCAACCCTGTGGAGCACCAGGCAGTATAGTAGAGGCAACATGGCTGCACAAAGCCAAAAACGACTGCAAGGAACGACATGGCATGCAGGACATGCAGCACGACAACCGTGTCATGAAGCACAAGACAACACAAACACAGCAACCACACTGCAAAGGACGGCAGGGCGAGCGGACCAGCAACTCGGCAACCATGGAGCAAAGCACAAGGCATTAGCAACAAGGCAGCCATCCAACAAGGCCCGCAAGCAGCAAACACGGAAGGAACGGCCAGCGGAAGGGCAGCAAGGCAGCAGAGCAGCGAAGCGCAAGGCAACACCAGCAACACGGCCACACAGCACAGCGAACACATCAACCTGCAAAGAACCACATGCGAAGCAAGCGAGACAGGCAGCAGGGCAGCGGCGGAGTGCAGATGAGGACGTCCACACATCCAACACGGAGCAAAGCACCACATGACCTACTCACATCACGATTGAACCCCACAGACTATTGGTTCCCACCACCCACTGAGCCAGGGAGTCACTCCGACGAGCATCCGTCATCACGCACAGGCAACACAGACATCCTGAACCGAGCAGCCCCCCTAAGAGTGCAGTAGGCACTCCAAACGAAGGAACCACCGACTGTTTGGCACTACTTAAGGGTGCTCAGTTGGGCACAAAAAAAGAAATAGTAAAAATCAGCGGGAGGACAGAAACAGAAGAAAGACTGACAGACATAAAACTGAGTGTGTGTGTGTGTGTGTGTGTGTGTGTGTGTGTGTGTGTGTGTGTGTGTGTGTGTGTGTTAAGTATTGATGGCCGTTGAAGTCTTGTACGTGTGTGTGTAAGTATTGGTGGCCGTTGAAGTCTGTGGACTGTTCTTTTTTCTCTTGAACTGCGTGGAAACCCAACCTCCCTCCCTCTTTCTTCTCCCTTTTTCCCTCCTGCCAACCTCCCCCGTCCCATTCCTGGGGCGAGGTCCCAAGTGCACGAATTAGGACGTGGTGGCCGTTGATCTTCGCTACCTATAAATGGCAAGTATCTCTTAGGGCCTAGTTGCATCACTGGCCATCCGCCAACATAATGCATGTTCAGATTCATCAAAGAACTGTTTGCGGATCCCGACTATTGCAACTAGGCCCTTAACCCGTGCAAGTGCGACCTTGGCCCTAAACGGGTCGATCCCGAGTGGTGCAACTAGGCCCTTAACCCATGCAAGTGAGACCTTGCCCCTAAACGGGTCGTTCTACCATCCTTCCTCAGGCTACCTGGGTTTAACTCTTCCTTTCAAGTATTTCTCATTGCAGCAACAGTTGCCACAGTGCGGCACTGACATGTTCAGATTGGATGGCAGGAACCTGCATGCTCAAAACCAAGTCCAACCCCCCCCTCTACCATCTTCACCTGAATAGAGCGCCCAGTCATTATCACTGCATCTGGACTGAAAGTTGGGCCAAATGCAGCTATAATGACCGGGTGTTCTATTCGGGTGAAGACGGCAGTGGGACTCAGCCCCTGATGGCTTACAAATTTCTGTGAAGAAGCTTCCAGTGTTCTGCATAGCCTACAAGAACTAGCTTTTTTCTAACTGATAAACCACCAGTACTTGGCCCAGCTATCGGCCGTGGAAAAAGATAGTTTCTAGTCAGATAAAATTGGGCGCTCCTGTAGTGGCCCGCACGTTTCCTAAAATCGTGGCTTGTTAACGGGCACAACTTTAGGAAGTACTGGTGTTCTTTTTTTTAACTGCCACTTCGCCTGAAGCAGAATACTTCTCTTAGCTGTTTGCGCGGTAAGAGCACATAAGAGCACCTGGGCCAGTACCAAAACCAGCACGCCAATTTGAAAAAAGGCGCGGTTGCAGGCTTTCGAGCCTTGGGAGGACCTGGTAGCTTTGACAACCTAGGCTCCTGCGAACTGGTGGTTTAATTGCAAGGGGAAAAAAAGGAAAGCACCTGATTCCAGAATCTGATGGTGCCTTTCACGTTTCAAATTTGCCTGCATGACAGTTGTGATCTGACAATAGTACACGGCATATGTATATATATGTATATAGTCAAACAGATACACACATTATCCGCGTATTTCTGTTATAATATTGTAAAGTGTATAGATTCAAAGCTGCAGATGAAATCACGACGTCATCCCTGGAGTTCGATCTGATTCAGCTCCACCAGGATACAATGCAGGTCATTCATTATAGCTGGAGCCAAGCCAATTTTCAGGTCAGATCAGATATGATAACCCCACCTCCTGTGCCGGATGGAAGACAGTGTTAACATAAGGTTGGCATCATCATTCACGCCTGGATCACCATTAATGTGCAGTCAAGCCGATTTCCTGGGCAGAGACATATGCAGTCTGGGTACATTTACTACGGCGGGCCGGCAAGAAAGTGAAAACAGGCCCAGTTTTTTTTTTTTTTTTTTTTTTTTTTTTAATACAAATTAACCGGCCCAGTGCCCAAGGCTGATATTGATATTTGGCCCAGGAGTACAACTCCATTAGCTCGGAATGAGTGTTTCTGACCAAAGGCTTCGTCGGATTCACAGTCAAGAAATTTGTGGAGCCCGTGCAGAAGGAGCATTCCAAATCCCATGTGCTAAGGGATATGCTATGAAACTTGTGGAGAAATGCCTATCAATCAGTATGGAAAAGGGAAAGATGGGTGTGCAAAACAGGAAAAAAGATCGTTCGGGACATCTGTTTGTTATGTGCCTGATTGAAACGAGATACAGCATGGCATTCACACGTTCCCATACACATGCACACTGACAGGCGATCTTGGAGAGAGCAATTCCCACCACGCAGGATGAGAGAATACACAATGGAAGCACTCGAATACCAAAAATAGAATTGGAATTCAAATCCAACTCCAATTAATGGAGAACACGATCTGGTCACAAGGGAGGTAGGGCACGCAAAGCTTGTACTCAACGAAGACTTGTAGAGGAGTCCGACTCGCTTCGCTCCGCTGCAGGCACTCTCCAACATCTGCCTTCTTCCAGGCACGTAAAGCGGACTGGGAATCCCTTTTCTCTTTGCTTTCTTTCGGGTTCAGCCCGCCGCCCCGCATGGTGACCTCCCCACTCTTCAGTTTGCCGACTGAGAATTTCGTCCGCACTTCTTTGGTCCGGATTCTCAATCCCATCTCTTTTGTACTTATGATGGATACCGCTGCCATTCTATCATCAGTTGACTCAAATATGCCCACTAACTCTGTTTTCTTTCCAAGCGTTCTAGCGATTTTAGGAACGCCAAATTGATGGCAATTTAGATGGATTCTGTTGAAATTGCTACATGGAATCTTAAAGGGCTAGCCTCCCTAGGATTGCTCTAGCGAAGCGTAGGGAAATCTATTATCTTTTTAGAAAAAAACGAAAATTGCAGATCCTATGTCTTCAGGAAACAAAACTGAATGAATCTAGGTTGGCCTCTCGGTGGACCTGGTGGAAAGGCTTGCAGGTTTGGGCCCCTGCTGAGGGGTGGGGGTGGGGGGGGGGGGAAGGAAGGGGGGCCATTCTCTTTTCCCCGGATTTCCAAGGTTCTCTCATGATACTGTCTGGGATTCCACGGGGACGTTGCGCTTGGGTAATGTTCTCACTGCGTCCCGAGCTCTGGTTGATCGCCACTGTGTATGCCCCATTGGACCGTACGGAGCGTAAGTGGTTTTGGCGCTCACTCCCGATGCTTCTCCCGCGGGCAAGTAACTTCATTGTTGTGCAGTAACCCTGTTCAGAAGTAGTCTGGGGCCCAGAACTCAGCCCCAGGCAATGCAGACCAAAGTTGGTCTGCGCTGGGCAGTGTGACCAGGACACGCCCAAGCCTAAGTCTGTCGCGTTTGGCTGTGTGACCAAACGCTGCACCCAGGAAAGTCAAGGGTCAAAGTCAACTGTAGAGTCAAAGGTACCGTGCCCAGGCCCTTGGTTGGATACACTCACTTGATTGTGCGCACGTACCCAGACAAGCATCCAGGCCGAAGGGAATTCAGTTTCAGGCCAATCTGGGCCTTCCTTTGCATCAAGATCTGGACAGCTACAGGTTGCAGCATCCGGGGTCCAGACCTCGAGTCAACGCTACTTAAGCGTTGACATCCCTGGCTTTGACATTCATTCTGTCTTGCGTTGATGCTGACTTCACGCATTGACTTCAACGCTGGCTCGACGCTGCGACGCTGGCATTGTGATTCCGCGAGGCGCTGCTGGTTTGGCATGGTGGCTGGCTTGCACCTGTCTTCTTGGCATGCTGACGAGGCAGCTGCCATACACTTTCGCTGATGTGGCTGCTGCCACGTGTCATTGGCTGACGTGGATGCTGCCACGTGTTCTTCTGTTTGCGGACAAAGCGAAGCTACGTGACTTATATTGCTGTTCTGATTATAGTCATCAAGGAGGAGATCGGGACTGTGGAGAGATTGTGGTTACGTACCTGGTTGTCTTCATGTCGACATTACTCTAGCGCTGATGAGGGACTGATTAGACGTGCCACTTGGCACATTGAGGTTACTTCAGATACTCGTTCAGACTATTGACTAATGACGTGGTGATCGAGGAGGGAGCCCGAAGCAGGAGTGGGCCTTGTATTCATTTCCTGTCCTTTGTCTAATCTTCCTCCTCTCTCTTCGTCTGTGGATGATTATCTCATCTCATTCTGTCTGGATACGATTTGACTATTAGTAATGATCAGCTGGTTGACATTCATCCGGACTTGCATTGTCGACGACTGTCTTCACGATCTGGGTTCATTGCAATTTGGTATCAGAGCAGTTCTCCTGATGACAACGATTGTACACGTGTGCTCGCGCCAGGTGACGCACAGGTAAGTGTGGTGCGCACGTGTGTTGAATAGGTGATGACGTGGCAAGAGCTATGCCGAGGATACTGACGTGGCGCAGGGTTCACGGGCGAGAAGACACCGCCGGGGTTGTTTCACTGGCGAGAGCAGATCTCAACGAGACTGCTGACGTGGCAGTAGGGACCGCGACCAAGAGATACCGCACGCCAGCCTGGATCGCGATCGTGACGTGGCATCGCGATCCCCTGCTGACGTGGCATATGTTGTGCCGCGTTTAAAGACCTTGTTGATGGATTGCTGATGTGGCATTTTTTTTTATGTTGCTGACCTGCGACAGGGTCTACTGCAGATGTTGGCGTGGCCTTGGGATAACAGGATTGGTTGCTGACGTGGCAGGAAGCAAGTCATCACACCTGTCTTCATGAGGTGGTGACTACCTGCTGACGTGGCATCGGTCTCTTTGGCTGACGTGGCATTGTCTGACTGGCTGGAACTGCGACGGTATCTCAACGCGACGTGTGGAAGTGGCACGTGGCTAGGGTCAGAGTACACATTTGCTGACGTGGCATCCCGCTATTGGTTGACTGGACATTGTGGTACAGAGTGCAGACGTGGCAATACATGCTATGTTGGCACTCCAGGGATGACACGTGCAGGCAGGATTACTGCCAAGTAGGAGAAGCATTCTGAAGACGACGACGGTACAGCTGACTGAATGACTATACAGCTGTAGTGCCAACTGTCTGGGAGAGTGCATCATCGCACTGACATCAAGAAGACACAGCGGGTTGAAGAAGGTTGCTGACAAACTGTTCGTGGTTGTTGTTGGCATACTTACCTTGTCGTTGCTGTGTTGTGGTGCTTGCGTACTTACTTGTGTGTTGTGTCTGATCACACGGGCCTGGCGTGGTACCTGTACACTCATAGGACGTCATCACACAGACGAAAGAACAACAATTAGTATAAATAGAGATCTGTTCCTTTTTATTATTTCTTTTTATTATTTCTTTTTATTTTTCTGTTCCATTATTGCAAATATTGTCTCAAACCTGATTTCCAAGATGTTTACTGTGTGGAAATTACTCTTGCTTCTTTTTCCGATGACCTTCTTAGCGGGTGAAGGATCTTCCGATCCTAACACTAGGAGACGGGCGGAAACAAGGAAACAAGAATTACTGGCCCTATGGAACCAGCTGTTGAATAATTTGCATCTGTCCGGACCGGACGCCGAACGACACGTTCGTAATCTGTTTGATTTGCAGACGGTAGAGAACCGTCTGAAGCAAGCAATTACGGCCTCGAAAGTTGTGGCTGCCGGAGCCGAAGTGTCTAAAATGATGGCCCAGTGTCGGAAAGCGCTGGACCAGTTTGCTATCAAATAGCTGGAATAAGTCATGGAGTTGTCTAGAAAAGGGGAAATCAGACCAGAAGTGACTGTGGCTACGATTGACGTGAACATCTAACAATTAAGAGAGGCGCTGGCTGCAGAAGAAAGGAAGAAAGAAGAACCAGCCCGGAAACAGGAACAGGAACTGAGGCGGGAACAGAAAGTGAAAGAAATCAGACAAGTGATAGCAACAGAAGGAAAGGAACAGACTGACATAACACAGACATTGTATCACATCATGACTTACCTCACCTTCTTGGAAGAAAAGATTGACAGACAACAAAGCCAGTTAGACGAAATTGTTGTAGGACTGTGAATTGTCACAAACATTGTGAAAGGAAAGCATCCAGTGGAAGTGAAAGAAGAAGAAGGTAAGGAAGACAAGAAAAAAGAAAAGAAAGAAGTCAAAAAATTGATGAGTGATGCGATGAAGTCTGCTGATCCTTAAGATCAGAAGACGTCTGGTGAAGGAGGGAAGCCGTCTAATGGGGGACGACCGAGTACGCCATCTTCTCCACTGAACACTCCTCCTTCCACACCTCCTTCCTCTCCACCTCCAAAGCCTCTAGCCTCTCCGCAAGGTAAGGTAAGTACGGAACTGGAGAAGCCGAAAGTGCAGATGAAATTGCCTTTTACGTTTTGCAACAAAAAGGATGAGAATTTGTTACTCTAGATAGCGGAAATTCAGACATAGTGTAGTACGACCCCTGTCGAACCCGAATCCCTAGTTGCTTTCTCCACTTCTTGTCTAGGGGGGGAAGCGAAGAAATGGGTATTGGCCGAAGCCAACGCTGCAGGTTTCAATGACATTGGTGAGTGGGCTGCGACATTGAACTGAAGCAGAACCTTGGCAAGATAAAGGAACGCTTTTTGGATACGACAACGACCGATAAGGCCTTTGATCAGCTCACCACCATTGGCCAAAGACATTGGATCTCAGTGGAAGCACTGTCTCGATAAGTTGATCGGTTGCTGCAGGTTTCTGGATTGAACCTGCAAGACAAAGTATAATTGTAGGCGGTTTCGCGATTTGGCTCTCCAGCGAGAGCAAATGACTTCACAAGTAAAAAATTATCATGCCTCTGTAGTAAAGTATGGCGGTGGAAGAGGCTCAGATGTAGGCAAGCGGGTACTCTGGCGCCAAAAGCGCCAGGACCACACCCTCGTCGTCTTTGATGACGATACCATGCAGAAGTGGCCATTGAAGGCCGAGGGTGTGGTGAACAGCAGTGATTCCGTGAAGGGGGAAGTCACTGCTGCCGTGTTCAACAAGGGAGGACCTCGACCACCAGTTAAGAAGAAGAAGTCACGCTCGTTCCCAGAGCATCCCGAGATTGCGGCCGAGAGGCCATGGGAAAAGATAGGAATTTCACAAGAATTATGACAGGAAAGAATGAATAATGTTCAATGTCTAAAGTGCGGTACCGCAGGGCATGTGATTGCTTGGTACCTACTTATTCGGAACTCAAAAGCGAGCAGCCAGAAGGAGTAGCATCTGCTCCTACTGAGTCTAAGGGTTTGGATCAAGATGAAGGTAAGGCGTCTACGAACCCTTCAACCCCTTGACTCGCACGACAGAGGATGGTTCTTTTTCTGTCCATCGTTCGGAACACCCTGAACCTGTCTTATGTACTGTTTCTCTGGACGACTCTCTTGACGAGCTTGGTAACGAGTTGCTAGCATTACGAAGCTCGTGGGCTAAGAAATCAAAGTCTAAGGGTGACCTACTACTCGCGGACATAGAGATTGCACATACCCGCGCAGGAGCTCTGTTGGACTCAGGATCCGCGCAATCCTACATATCCGAGAAAGCAATTCGCAAGTTGCATCTCGGAACGAAGGTAAAGGATTTGTCTCGACCAATCACGTTTATTCTAGCCGACAAAAGAACGATCACTGTCTCGCAATATGTTGATCGTGTGATGAAGGTAA
>BFEA01000266.1:2038108-2057949 GCA_003427395.1 Chara braunii | reverse complement strand
GAGAGAGAGAGAGAGAGAGAGAGAGAGAGAGAGAGAGAGAGAGAGAGAGAGAGAGAGAGAGAGAGAGAGGATGGGTGTGGTAGAAGGGCTGGTGGGTATGAGAGTAATTTGTGCCAACCTGTAGTTGGGTCTCGCTGTCCCCGAATCGAGGTCCTGGGGACCTGGTAGAACTGCAAGATGGCCCAGAGGAGAAATGGGGTGTAAGGGGCAGTTGAACAGGGTCCTGCATACAGAGGCGAGATATGCGGTTCGCATTCTTAAAGTGCGATTCCCCTCCCTTTCTTTTTTAAACCCAACTGATTTTTATTTTTTCTAGATTCTTCACAAATCGCAAGAACTCATCCTATCCAGCAGCCTAGCTCAGTTGGTAAGGCATGCAAGTGGCATTCGGGAGGTATTGGGTTCAATCCCCATTGGCCTCAGGTACCTTCCTGGGCGTCCACCACCTAGAGATAGGCCGTTGGTTCCCCTGAGCGGCGTTGAGCAGGGACTGCTGATTTTCGAAGGGGTAGGGGACCAAAGGGGAGGCACGGCAACTGGCCCATTGAAGAAGCTCGGCCCTGATGCTACCGGCTGACCCCTGGCCGGTATCACCCACCTGCACCAGCACCCACCTGCTGGTCGGTCCCCTCATGTTCCCACACTGGAGGCTTGAACTCAGGCTGAGACTGCTGTTGTTCGAAGGGTAGGGGACCAGAGGGTAGGCACAGCGACTGAGCAGAGACTGCTGATGTTCGAAGGGGTAGGGGACCAGAGGGGAGGCACAGCGACTGCCCCATTGAAGAAGCTCGGTCCTGATGCTACCGGCTGACGCTTGGCTGGCATCACCCACCTGCTGGTCGCTCCCCGCATGTTCCCTCGCTGGAGGCTTGAGCTCGGGCTCAGACTGCTGATGTTCGCTGGAGGCTTGAACTCAGGCTCAGACTGCTGATGTTTGTAGGGGTAGGGGACCAGAGGGGAGGCACAGCGACTGACCCCTTGAAGAAGCTTTGTCCTGATGCTACCGGCTGACCCCTGGCCGGCATCACACTCAGGCTGAGACCGCCGATGTTCGTAGGGTTAGGGGACCAGAGGCGAGGCACAGCAACTGACCCATTGAAGAAGCTCGGTCCTGATGCTACCGGCAGACCCGTGGCCGGTATCACCCACCTGCGGTCGGTCCCCACATGTTCCCTCACTGGAGGCTTGAACTCAGGCTGGCTGTTATCGGGGAGTCAGCCGGTATCGCCCACCTGCAGGTCGGTCCCCGCATGTTCCCTCGCTGGAGGCTTGAACTCAGGCTGGCTGCTACTACGGGTTCCCCGTAATACTACAGCGTTCATAAGATGACCTGAAAGGCCTTCCTTTCCAGATTTGACAGGTAAATTGAATGTGTTGGGCTTAAAAGAATTAGCCTAAAAAAGAAAAGAAAAGAAAAGAAAAGATTATCCTGAAATCTGAAGTCATTTTCACGGCTGGAGCGGAAGGAGGTATTCATGTCAAATCTATCTCCATCATCCATGTTTCTTACTCTGCAATGAATTATACAGAATATGGCGCGAGCGCGGTGAGCGAACCGGCCGGACACGCACGGATGCACTTCGCCCATCACAGAAGCGGTTCCTTCGGGAACGCCGACGGTGACCCTAGTGGTGCGATGTCCGTTGTCATGCTACCATGCACGATGGAGTAGGGGACGCTCTATGCAACCCTGTCTCGACACCGAAGAGGGACGACCTTGCGCGGAGATACGGGCGGCAGAAGAAGACGACTCCTGTGAAGGTAACACGAAGAGCGTGGAGGACGACGCGTGTGGGCGAAACAAAACGACACAGGCAGGGGATATAAGATCGGACGAGCGCGACGGTGGGAGGGTGGGAAGGAAGGGGAGCGAAAGGCGGCACAGAAGCGGTTCAGTCGGGGACCCCGACGGTGACCCTTGTGGGGTAAAGTCCATTGTCATTCCATCGTGCACGATGGAGTGGGGGATCCTTTGTACGACCCTGGTTTGACATCAGAGAAGGGGGTGAAAGGCGATTGAGACTTTGAAGAGGATACACGATTGGGTGGGCTCGACTGTGGGAGAGGGAGAAGGAAGGGGAGTGGAAGACGGTGGGAAAGCAGGCTACCGGACACAGATCATGGAAAATGCGGAGGAGAGAGGGTAATCGGGCAGAGGGACGATTTAGAGGACGAGTGAGAGAGACTGGGATCGGCAGAAATGTGGAGGATAAGGGCGATTGAGACTTCGAAGAGGATACACGCTTGGGGGGGGCTCGACTGTGGGAGAGTGTGAAGGAAGGGAAGTGGAAGGAGGTGGGAAAGCAGGCTGCTGGACACAGATCACGACAAATACGGAGGAGAGAGGGTAATCGGGTAGAGGGACGATTTTGAGGACGAGTGAGAGAGACTGGGAACGGCAGAAACGTGGAGGATCGAACACTCGACAAAAGGGTTGACACGTCGAGAATCACAACATGAATTATGACGAATTCCGACAAGCTAGAGGCTTTGCAAGTGTGCAGCCTGCCAGACCAGAGCAACTTCCCTCTTGTATGATTTTGTGCTTGCCTCACAGTAACTGTTCCACTTCCCCATTCACTGTCCCACCTGTCCGCTGCTGCCAATATTTCCTCCCCTTCTCCTCCCCTCCTCCTCCCCCTCCTCCCTCAGCTCCTCCCCCTCCTCCCGCCACTCCTCGCCCGCCTCCTTCTTCCCACCCTTCTACTTCCTTGTCTCCTACCCCTTGACATTTTTGTTTTGTTTTGTTTTGTTTTTGTTTTGTTTTGTTGGTTTTTTTTCTTCTTAACAACACCCCCCGCAGTGCTATTGCTGCTGGTAAAAGCAGGCATCACTGGCACCCGGGGAGAGGCTCCACCTATTGGTGGGGCAAGTGACATTTGTGTTTTTGATTATGCAGCTGCAGTGAACTTTTTTCTTCTTCTTCTGGAAGCAGCTGAACTCCATCATGGCTAACCACCAAAGAGATCCTCACACTGGGCCTCTTGATGATGATAGAGATGTAGGGCCTCACTCCACTAAACAACACTCTACAATGTCTACATGCATTCACACAATTTGTGGTGCCTATTACACCCTTGAGGGTGCGGGGGTGACTGTTTAGGGGGCGTGTCTTGAACTGGGGCCAAGTAGGAGAAGGGTGGCCCCTTTCGGGGGGGGCAGTTTAAACCACCAGTACTTGGGCACTGCGCGCCGCGCCCGCCGCCCAAATCTCGAAGCAGCGCGGGCTGTCGATTCGATTTATCGACGGCCCGCCGGCCGCGGAAATCGCGTAGCGTTAACGCTAAGGCGTCGCCCAAGTACTGGTGGTTTAAGGGCAGGAGGGATTGTTTTTCCTCTGAGGGGAGGGGGGGGATGTAAGAGGCGGTCCAGTGAAAGTCCTTTAGCTTGTGGTTGTTTGATAGTTGCCGGCAAGGGCCTCCTTTTCTCCTGGCAGAAGGGGTTGGTTTCCTCTCCTTTTCCCCTTTTGCTATGGAGGGAGGTAGCTTCGGTAGCTTCCTGTGCTGCAGATCCTTTTGAGGGATCAAAGATGTAGCCAGTTATTCGCCAGCTCATCGGTGATCTTGCTGAAGTGGTAATGGCGGACGCCAGATCAACACTGGGCGACGTGGGTGTAGCCAGGGCGAGGTAGCACAACCCTGTAACCTAGCTTAATGGGGGCGTGAAGCCTTGTAGAGAGATCTGGGGGACTGCTATGGGATGGCAGTTTCAGTGGTCAACGGAGGGTTGCGGCCGGAGCCACGCTGGCCGCAGCCTGGGCAAGGTGGCACAACCCTGTAACGCAGCCTATTGGGGGTGTGCGGCCTGGTAGAGATCCTGTTTTTTTTTTTGTTTTTTTTTTGTTTTTTTTTTGAGAACAACCCGATCAGGTTCTAGGTGTGCTGATAAGAGCAGGCACGTCTAGCACCGTCGGGGAGGCTCCATCTATTGGTGGGGAGTAGCACCTGCTGGAAACCGGGTCCAGCGTCCCTTTGATACATCATGCAACACAGAGAATGCTGTTTGTTGTTCCTCAAGGCTGCGGCCAATTCTATCTCMGCTTGGGGCTCCAAAATCCCATAGAGCTGCTAGTGTTACCCCTCCCTTCTTGGGAGCCCCCTTATCTAATAACCCAGCCCTGTTTCAGCAGCCCCCATTAAGCCCTTAATCCCAGAATACATTACAGGCTCGTTTATTGCTAGTCATGGTAAGTTAGTCACGCGGAAGCCAGCAGGGGCTACAGAATGCCAGCGGCTCTCCCACGTCTGTTGATGCTGTCATCGTCACGCCAGTATCAGGCTTGAAGACACTTAGTTATTCATGTCGTCCTCATGAAGTTTGAGRTCATTTCCACACCCAGACTTTGCAGAGTATAGCAGACCTTGATTAGKGTGGTACTTGTGCTGTCCTCATTCCCATGTGGCGGCGTCGCAGTATGACACGATGTTGTGCCGTCTCTCCTCATGTTGGGTACAGGATTCGTCACCACGGCATGGAACCKTCTCATTGCCCCCGTCATCAGGAGCTGCTAAAAAGGTGGTCAGGTGCCAAGGGATAAAGAMTAGGAGGACGGGSGGGTGATGTGGGAAAGGGGAGATCGCAGGTGGGAAGGGAGGCGGGCGGTGGTGTCAAGGATTTCAGGAGGGAGGGGAGGGKTCRGTGCCGGACGGGGGCAAGAGGCATTGTGCRGCCGGGGTCCTGGGGGATGAGCACAAAGYTAGTCGGAAGGWGCTGGACTTCAAAGTCGTCCAGGGGCTTCCTTTGCCATGAGGGCTCGTTCACTCTCCAGTTTTTCCATTGTATTTTGAGGWCGTCYAGCAGTTCGGAGAAGGCTTGGTGTGGGTCCTGCCAGGTCTRGCAGTAGGATTCTCRCAAAGCCTCCCTGAGAATGGGGTCCCTCTGTTCATGATATTCCTTTTTCATTGCCTTCCAGGCCCTTTGTGTACTGGACCTGATCTCTTCGTCAATCGCTTGTTGTGCTTGCTGAAGGCCAAACTGATGATCTTTYCTCTCAAAAGAGCACCTGGCTCTCCAGACTTGCATGAGCACATGCAGCCTCATGTACGAGAAGAGATTGGCTGCAAAGGGTGACCAWTGCGCCAGCAAGTGTTGKTTTTTACCGAGTAGGATGAGGCCCAGGTCCCAYGGTATATGGATGTCCGTGAGTGAATGGAAYGCTGCATCCCACCACCTCCATATTTGAGTGGCCATYGGGCACGCCAACAGGCAGTGCTCGAGTGTCGCTCTGGCCGGCTGTGTTGCCCTGCCACAATAGGAGCAGATGGGGGACAACAGGCCTTTCTGTTCGAGGTTCGTTCTTSAGACGAGCCAATCGGGAGTGGGAAGACAGCGGTGCAGGATTTGCCATTGGAGAGATCTGAGATTCACGGGCATTATTTTGGAGTACTTATCCCAGGGGAGGCTGTTAAGCAGCTGCGGGTTCAGCGGTGAATCACGCTCCCATYTGTGTGCGATTGTCTGTCCAACTTGCTGYTGTGGGCAAGATGCTTTATATCCCCCTTTAACCGTGTAGTCCCARATGTGCATAGATTGTTGGCCCGTCCATTCCCASTCMTCCGGGTCAAAGGGGAGGCGGGCAATAGGCTTKGCGGGTTCGTATACATGGTAGCCGTTATCGTCATCGCCCACCACTCTGACATTCATCAATCCCACCCACAATTCTGTGGTGTCCAAGTCTTCATTCCGGGCTAGTGGAGAGAACCGTAGACCCGGAGTGTGTGGGACGAAAGCTTTCAATGTGCACCTCCCCCCCTGAGTGTTGTGCACCTTGTAGACCACAGTCGCGCTGGGAAGATCGTTGTACTTGACCCCCTCAGTCTTGTCGTTGGATAGTCGGGCCAGTTTTGAGGATTTGCCACCAGGCCAAAGGAAGAGCTTCTATTATTTGACGGGCCTTTTCGGCGACATTCTTTACGAATTTCAGCTTAGTCTGCAACTGCTGCGGTGTGGCCCAGTTTTGCTCARTCGTGTCCCAGAGATCACCCACCGTGTAGATTCCTTTGTTAACCCAGGAGAGCCAGGGAGAGTTAGCCGAGAGCGTAAAAGGGTTGCCGGCTTCGTCCAGGATGTACGGATTGCCAAACAGAGGCTGCCGCCAAATGGAATGCCATCTATTGGGCGGGCACTTCTGTTTAGGGCCACATTTTCTCCATAACTTTATCATGCATGGCCAAAGAGGGTCAAGGGGGATGTCTTGTCTGGTGGCCAGCGCTGCACCTGTCGCATGCCTGTGCCGACGGGGGCTCGGGATTGTCCAATGGCTATTGGTCAACCATTGAAGAGGGTGCACCCGATTGGGAGGCTCAGCTTGAGGTGCAAGACAGGCTATCTGTACACAGGCCAGGGGGGCCCACGGGATGTCATTTCCGACGAGGAGTCTGATCAACACTTTGAACATCAAGGCCTCACTCTCTCTTTCGGGATCCAGTATCCCCAAACCCCCTTTGGCTCTTGGTTGTGTGAGGATGTCCCAACTGACCCTACTGATGCAACCCTCTGTTTCGGTGTTGTTTTTCCAGAGGTACGTTGTGAGGGCCTTCCTTAGCCAGGAGTATTGTTGTGGATTCAGTGGCCAAACTGCCAGTTTGTACCATATGGCCGCAAGGATAGCATTGTTGATTGCCAATGCCCGACCCACCAACGAAGTGTGCAGGCCCTCCCATTTTGTCAGGCGTTCGATGGCCATGTTTACAAGTACATCCCCATGGTCAGGTGGGGGTCCCAGTGCCGTCAGCCTCACTCCCAGAATCCTAATAACTTCTTCCTTTCTTGCCCATGCCACACATGGTTCCGGTGGAGGGGGCGAGTCCTGGGGGTGTAGCCACCAACCCTCTGTTTTGGAGCCCCAATTCACTTCCATGTCTGCAGCCAGTGAAAAGAGATGTATGGTGAGGGTGAGGGCTTGAAGGCTTTCGGCCTCTGCACGTATCAGGACCGTTAGGTCATCAGCAAACAACGAGGTCACTGGGATAAGGTGGTTCGGGATATCCGGGATGGGGACCTTGCTAATTTTTGGATGGGCTCTGATCATCGCCGCAAGGGCCTCCATGACTATAACAAATAGAAGGGGCGCGATCGGATCGCCTTGACGTACCGACCTCTGCAGTGTTATTGGCTGTGAGAGGTGGYCATTAAGCATTATGTTTGTAGTAGCCRATCTATGAAGAAGTTGGACCCWGYGGCAGAATGCGGGACCAAAATTCATTMTRGCCAGGCACATATCCAGGAAGTCCCAGTCAACGTGGTCGTATGCTTTCTCRAAATCTATAAACAGAATGGCTGCTTGGGCTTTACGTTGGCRTGCGTACTTGATAGTTTCRTTGACCAGGAGAATGTTGTCCTGAATATTACGGTTGGGCATAAATCCCGTCTGGTCGGGGTGTATCAACATRTTCATAGCCGGCAACAGGCGGATGGTGAGTGCCTTGGCGACCAGTTTGTAGGGGACTGGGAGGAGAGTGATAGGTCTATAGTTTCTGATGTCCTCTTTGTCACCCTTTTTGTRTAGGAGTGTAGTTACTCCTTGGCCAATCATGCCTCCAAAAGAGCCCTCCTTCTSGATGRCCTTTATGTATTCCATCARATCGTCMTTGAGGAGGTCCCAAAAGTGCACCCAGAATTCYTTGGGAAAGGAGTCAATGCCAGGCGTCTTTTCGTCTTCCATATCAAGCAAGGYTGCCCATATTTCGTCCTRTGAGAGTGGTTTGTCCAGGTCAGTTTTTTGCGCCGGTGAGAGGCGTGATTGCACGGCTTGAAGTAGCTGTTCTYTGGCCTTCYGAACTTCTTCCGTGTTCTTATTGGGGGTTTGAGAAGTAAACAGGTGGCTATAGTATTTAGCGGCGTAATCTGCTATGGTATACRCATTAGTAGCCACCTGAGYCGTGTCATCTAGGGGGTGTCKAAGCCTAGGAACARCAKAGGCTCTTGTTCGGGCTTTAGCCTTGTTAAAGAAGGACCTCGTCATTGTTYCATCTGATTGTTGTCGTTTAATTCTGGCTTGTATCCTCCATGCGTGCGACTGTCTTTCCAAATAGTCTTGGAGGTGRTCCCTTGCCTCTTGCAKCTTTTGGAAGGAGTGGGCGTGTATGGGATCGTTCATGAGCTCRCCATCCCAGTCGTCAAGTTCTTGCATAAGACGATCAAGGATCGCTTTGCGGTCCCTTGCACATTGTATGGAGAATTTTTTGGTCCTGTCTCTCATTTGAGCGATGCCATCGTTGAACCATACAACAGTTTGYTGARCTTCCGGTTGGGGKTTTGTGGACCGCCAGTACTGCSAGAATTCATGAACCATGTCTTTGAATTTAGTGAGAGGAAGCAACGAAGTGTTGAATTTATAGAACCCAGGCCCCCTTTTGATATGAGTATGGAAGGAGAGGCCCARCGTGATCATTCTWTGATCAAAWGACCTGCTAGGGCTGATTGGAGCTATCTCTGCAGTTGTAACCAGGCCCATCAGGTCCTTGGATACCRGAGTGAGATCTATTCGCGAGTTGGCCAAGCCCCGGTCTCCTCTAGATGACATGCATGTATATGCTTTTTGTGCAGGATGCAGTATTCTATAAGCGTCTTCTAGTTCCCTATCTGCCATTAGTTGTGTCAACATCAGCGTGTCCGGGCCCARGTCCGRCAGTGAAGGCGTCGTCGGTTCCGGMCGCCGGGAGGCGGACCTTCGGTCCAATGYCGGGTCCAAAGTGGTGTTGAARTCACCGACCATTATGGTCGGGGCGTCTTGYGGTATGTGCTGGTRTAGGGTGAGCCAGAGATCGACCCTCTTGGTTGGATCGTTAGGGGCATACACATTAACTAGATAGAATTCCTCCTCCTCATATGCCACTCTGAGACAAATCCACCTTCCTTGTTGGTGGTCATGCTGGACTGACACCGGTCTGAGTCTTGAGGACGACAGCAACCATATTGCTACCCCCGCCGATGCTCTGTCAACTGCAGGTGCTGAGAAAGTTGTGTAGGGCCAAATGAATTTGGCCTTTGCTGCGTGTTGCGGGCAGTCTTGGAGATGGGTTTCTTGGACGCACACTGCATCAGGCCAACCGCCGTTTACCGGGGACTTAATCATGTCCCATATGGCACTTTWCTTGTCTGCAGTTGCTTGGATAAGTCCATTGACATTAATGGAACGAATGTCTATATCTGCTTTGGCCAGTTGCGCCGCCCATTGAGGGGGTTTTCTGATTCTGGGGAAGACGGGGGGAGATGGGGATCGTGGCAGCGAGGGGTGGGCGAGAGCAGGTGGGGCTGTATCGATCTGCGGGGCATGTGTAGGTGGGGGGGCAGGTGGGGGCAGGGTGGATGGGAGTCGTGGCAGCGAGGGGTGGGCGAGAGCAGGCGGGGTTGTCTCGATATGTGGGGCCTGTGTAGGTGGGGGGGCGGACGGGGGTAGGGTGGCCGTTGAGCCTTGTTGCCTGCGAGCATTTGTCATATGGCACCTCGTGTCCATTTGTGTGGCCTGTGTATGTGGGGGGCCGAATGGGAATCGTGTGGCTATTGAACTGTGTTGTCCACGGGAGTCTGTCATTTGACTTGATCGGCTGACAGGCATAGGATGGTGATACGTTTTGCGTATTCAGCAATCCTCTTGTAGTCTCAGTCCTTGATTTTGATGGGAAGGACGAAAGAGGGGTCATCCCACTGGTTGTGTTCTTCCAGCACGTTATCCTCCAAGAGCACTTGCATGAAAACCAGGACCCTATTCAGCGTCCAGCTCATGTTGGTTCTGAAGCGAGAGGTACTCAGCTCCATGAGCTGGTGGTGGGTGAACCAGCTAAAGGTTGACTTTTTCTGCAAACGCACCTTCGGGTCCATGAGAAGTATGATGGGGATAATGCCTTTCGGGAATGAGAGCGAGGTTGGCAGGACGACCCCCAAAACACCTTCCGTGCTCGTCTCACGGACCCAATATTTGAGTCTTTTGAGGATGGCTGCCACTGAGGGGTTGCCCCTCCAGCCTTCCAGCGTCAGGCCGTCTGGAGGCAGCTGGTGTGATGGGGAGGTCTCCTGTGATGGAGGCCAAGCACCCAGTGTCCCCCTTTTTTTACTCTAGTGAGAGGGAGGATGACAACCCCTGGTGGCATGGTCACCGGGGCGCTGTCATCCTCCTGCAATCTCACCAGTTGTCTCAGTTTCTTGGGGGGGGGGTTAAGGCTAGCGTCGTCTTCATCTTCGGACCGGGTGTCGTCCTCGTCATCCTGGTTGTCACTGATCTCAATGACCCCGGGAGTGGGGGGGATGGAAGAAACGATTGCATATGAGTCGTGTGTGACAGCATTCTTTCGGTGGTCGTCATTTGGTCGCTGCGGCTCATCAACGGGCCGGGGCGGTGGGCAAACAATCGGTTGAAGCTGCAGTTGGGCTGGCTGCAGGGCTCGAGCGAGGCCCTCTGATTCTGTACGGGGGGCGCAGATCCGGTGGAGAGTGCAAGGATGTTGCTGGACATTCTCGTCATCCAGTTCTTTTGGCAAGGGTTGGTGCAGCCTGCCATCGTCAGAGCATCCCAAGGAGAGATGGACCACAGTGGATTGTAGTTGGACTTCCGTCCGTAGTGGAATGGAATGTAGTGTATTACAGAGTTCCTGTACAAGCTGCTTGGGCCAGGCCAGCCCTTTGTGAAAAAAGGCTTCTTCAGAAGACGCTGTATGGCCATGATTATTGTCGCCGCTATTACTGTCGAACAGGGTCTTAGCATAATTCTCGATTTTATCCAAAAAGTCATTCACCAAAGAACTATGGCTGCCCCCACTTCCATCCAGTCAATGGAGGCGACGGTGTGGTATTTTTCCACTGTGACGAGGACTCGGGGGCTGTACATGAGGACCCTCTTGGCTTCTCCCCAATTCTTGTTGTTGAGTCTGTCACCCGGTCTCTCCTCTGTGAGAGAGAATGTTTTAGCGAGTGTCCATTCAGTCAAAAAGGCCAGTTTTTGTTGGACTTCCTCATCAGCGGAGAGAGGGGGCGGGTCTGGCAGGACCGGTGGCGGAGACAGTGGCTGAACTGTTTTCATCTCCGTATCTTCCAGGGGGGCCCGATGTTGCTCATCCAGAGGGCAATCTGTAGGAGGGGAGGACATGTCCATGTCCTGGGGCTTCGGTGCTTCTTCGTACCAGTGCGGGAGCGCAGCAAGAGGGAACTGGGGAACGCCCTGTTGCTGTTGCTGTTGGTCATTTTGTTTGTGCGCCTCTTGCTGCCATAACCATTGTAGTTGTTGCTGCTGTTGTTGAAGGACCTGTTGTTGTTAGCAGCATAATTGCTGTTGCCATTGCAGGTGCAGATGCTGAAGGATCTGCTGTTGGAGTATGATTCTGTCGTGATGTTGCTGGTGTTGGTATTGAGCCAACTGAGCGTTCAGCAACGTTCGGAATTGCTGTTCACTGTCCATTTGCTGCGGACCTTGTTGATGGGGGTTGTGTGTGTGGACATGCGTTTGGTCCAACAACTGCATATGTATCTGTTGGTGCATTTGCAGCTGTTGTTGGTGGTGGTGGTGTTGGCAGTGGTGTGCCTGCAGTTGCTGTTGCTCCTGCATGAGTTGTTTGTTTTGCATGGCATGTGGGTGTTGTTGTTGTTGTTGGATCAGCAACTCCAGGTTCAGTTCATGGTGAATGTGTTGGGCTGCGTGATTGTGTTGTGGTTGGTGTTGGTGAGTGTGGTTGTGTAGGACGGAGCARTYTTGGAGATGTTGATATTGCGGATGGGGCGTCGTTGGCTGTTKCTGCTGTTGGTGTAGGTTCAGTTGGTTCTCCTCTTGAGGTTGCTGCGCTTGCTGTTGGTGCACGGTGTGCTTCATCATCAGGTCCAGCTGTTCCTGCTGYGCATGCTGGTGAATGTGATGATGGYCGTGCATCGGGGGGGGCGGCAGCRAGAGATCCTSAAATTCTAATTCCATTGCCTGCCATTGCTCAGGGCAATGGTGCTGGGGGGGCTGCTGGGCTGTATTGTGAGGCATATCCCCTGGYCACAGGTTGCGTTCGTGGGTGGCCATCTGGTGTGACAGCTCAGGTTGGATTCCCTTGTGTTCCGGGCAGTGAGCCTGTGGTTGGTCCTGCTGTTCCAGCTGCATCCTCATGATCTGCAGTCCTTCATGGTCCATTTCCAGCATGTTGTTGCCTCCCTGGTGAGAGGGAGGCTCGAGGAGCAGGTGTAGGCTCGCAGGCTGTACCATTTGTAGATAATTGTGCTGCGTGTCATGGTGCAGGCCTGACCCATCTTTCGTCAGTTCCATTTGCTGCTGCTGTTGCGATCGTTCAGTATTATCTCCCTGCGGTCGATCCGGACCGCCGGCGTGTCTTGGCAGGCCGTCTTGGGGTACAGCCTTCAGTTGAGGCAAGTCCCCAGGGGGGTGCGGTATCAGCGTGGCATTCGCGGGCTGCTTGGGTCGTGACAGATCCCAATGCTGTGACAAAGCCACGTCTTTAATCTTATTAAGTCCCTACATACTGTCTTATCTACCAACCCCCTCCCTTCTCAGAACCGGCCACCGATAACTATGTTCGATCCCCGGAAGACTCTCTCTCTCTCTCTCTCTCTCTCTCTCTCTCTCTCTCTCTCTCTCTCTCTCTCTCTCTCTCTCTCTCTCTCNGACATTAATGGAACGAATGTCTATATCTGCTTTGGCCAGTTGCGCCGCCCATTGAGGGGGTTTTCTGATTCTGGGGAAGACGGGGGGAGATGGGGATCGTGGCAGCGAGGGGTGGGCGAGAGCAGGTGGGGCTGTATCGATCTGCGGGGCATGTGTAGGTGGGGGGGCAGGTGGGGGCAGGGTGGATGGGAGTCGTGGCAGCGAGGGGTGGGCGAGAGCAGGCGGGGTTGTCTCGATATGTGGGGCCTGTGTAGGTGGGGGGGCGGACGGGGGTAGGGTGGCCGTTGAGCCTTGTTGCCTGCGAGCATTTGTCATATGGCACCTCGTGTCCATCTGTGTGCCCTGTGTATGTGGGGGGCCGAATGGGAATCGTGTGGTCATTGAACAGTGTTGTCCACGGGAGTCTGTCATTTGACTTGATCGGCCGTCAGGCATAGGATGGTGATACGTTTTGCGTATTCAGTAATCCTCTTATAGTCTTAGTCCTTGATTTTGATGGGAAGGACGAAAGGGGGGTCATCCCACTGGTTGTGTTCTTCCAGCACGTTATCCTCCAAGAACACTTGCATGAAAACCAGGACCCTATTCAGCGTCCAGCTCATGTTGGTTATGAAGCGAGAGGTACTCAGCTCCATGAGCTGGTGGTGGGTGAACCAGCTAAAGGTTGAGTTTTTCTGCAAACGCACCTTCGGGTCCATGAGAAGTATGATGGGGGTAATGCCTTTCGGGAATGAGTGCGAGGTTGGCAGGACGGCCCCCAAAGCACCTTCCGTGCTCGTCTCACGGACCCAATATTTGAGTCTTTTGAGGATGACTGCCACTGAGGGGTTGCCCTTCCAGCCTTCCAGCGTCAGGCCGTCTGGAGGCAGCTGGTGTGATGGGGAGGTCTCCTGTGATGGCGGTCTGAGGCCAAGCACCCAGTGTCCCCCTTTTTTTACTCTGGTGAGAGGGAGGATGACAACCCCTGGTGGCATGGTCACCGGGGCGTTGTCATCCTCCTGCAATCTCACCAATTGTCTCAGTTTCTTGGGGGGGGGGTTAAGGCTAGCGTCGTCTTCATCTTCGGACCGGGTGTCATCCTCGTCATCCTGGTTGTCACTGATCTCAATGACCCCGGGAGTGGGGGGGATGGAAGGAACAATTGCATATGAGTCGTGTGTGACAGCATTCTTCCGGTGGTCGTCATTTGGTCGTTGCGGCTCATCAACGGGCTGGGGCGGTGGGCAAACAATCGGTTGAAGCTGCAGTTGGGTTGGCTGCAGGGCTCGAGCGAGGCCCTCTGATTCTGTAGGGGGGGCGCAGATCCGGTGGAGAGTGCAAGGATGTTGCTGGGCATTCTAGTCATCCAATTCTTTTGGTGAGGGTTGGTGCAGCCTGCCATCGTCAGAGCATCCCGAGGAGAGATGGACCACAGTGGATTGCAGTTGGACTTTCGTCTGTAGTGGAATGGAATGTAGTGTATTACAAAGTTCCTGTACGAGCTGCTTGGGCCAGGCCAGCCCTTCGTGAAAAAAGGCTTCTTCAGAAGACGCTGTATGGCCATGATTATTGTCGCCGCTATTACTGTCGAACATGATCTTAGCATAATTCTCAATTTTATCCAAAAAGTCATTCACCACGAGAACTATGGCTGCCCCCACTTCCATCCAGTCAATGGAGGCGACGGTGTGGTATTTTTCCACTGTGACGAGGACTCGGGGGCTGTACATGAGGACCCTCTTGGCTTCTCCCCAATTCTTGTTGTTGAGTCTGTCACCCGGTCTCTCCTCTGTGAGAGAGAATATTTTAGCGAGTGTCCATTCGGTAAAAAAGGCCAGTTTTTGTTGGACTTCCTCATCAGTGGAGAGAGGGGGCGGGTCTGGCAGGACCGGTGGCGGAGACAGTGGCTGAACTGTTTCCATCTCCGTATCTTCCAGGGGGGCCCGATGTTGCTCATCCAGAGGGCAATCTGTAGGAGGGGAGGACGTGTCCATATCCTGGGGCTTCGGTGCTTCTTCGTACGAGTGCGGGAGCGCAGCAAGAGGGAACTGGGGAACGCCCTGTTGCTGTTGCTGTTGGTCATTTTGTTTATGCGCCTCTTGCTGCCATAGCCATTGTAGTTGCTGCTGCTGTTGGTGAAGGACCTGTTGTTGTTGGCAGCATAATTGTTGTTGCCATTGCAGGTGCAGATGCTGAAGGATCTGCTGTTGGAGTATGATTCTGTTCGTGATGTTGCTGGTGTTGGTATTGAGCCAACTGAGCGTTCAGCAACGTTCGGAATCGCTGTTCACTGTCCATTTGCTGCGGACCTTGTTGATGGGGGTTGTGTGTGTGGACATGCGTTTGGTCCAACAACTGCATATGTATCTGTTGGTGCATTTGCARYTGTTGTTGKTGGTGGTGGTGTTGGCAGTGGTGTGCCTGCAGTTGTTGTTGTTCCCGCATGAGTTGTTTGTTTTGCATGGCATGTGGGTGTTGTTGTTGTTGTTGGATCAGCAACTCCAGGTTCAGTTCATGGTGAATGTGTTGGGCTGCGTGATTGTGTTGTGGTTGGTGTTGGTGAGTGTGGTTGTGTAGGACGGAGCARTYTTGGAGATGTTGATATTGCGGATGGGGCGTCGTTGGCTGTTKCTGCTGTTGGTGTAGGTTCAGTTGGTTCTCCTCTTGAGGTTGCTGCGCTTGCTGTTGGTGCACGGTGTGCTTCATCATCAGGTCCAGCTGTTCCTGCTGYGCATGCTGGTGAATGTGATGATGGYCGTGCATCGGGGGGGGCGGCAGCRAGAGATCCTSAAATTCTAATTCCATTGCCTGCCATTGCTCAGGGCAATGGTGCTGGGGGGGCTGCTGGGCTGTATTGTGAGGCATATCCCCTGGTCACAGGTTGCGTTCGTGGGTGGCCATCTGGTGTGACAGCTCAGGTTGGATTCCCTTGTGTTCCGGGCAGTGAGCCTGTGGTTGGTCCTGCTGTTCCAGCTGCATCCTCGTGATCTGCAGTCCTTCATGGTCCATTTCCAGCATGCTGTTGCCTCCCTGGTGAGAGGGAGGCTCGAGGAGMAGGTGTAGGCTCGCAGGCTGYAYCATTTGTAGATAATTGTGCTGCGTGTCATGGTGCAGGCCTGACCTATCTTTCGTCAGTTCCATTCGCTGCTGCTGTTGCGATCGTTCAGTATTATCTCCCTGCGGTCGATCCGGAYCGCCGGYGTGTCTTGGCAGGCYGTCTTGGGGTACARCCTTCAGTTGAGGCRAGTCCCCAGGGGGGTGCGGTATCAGCGTGGCATTCGCGGGCTGCTTGGGTCGTGACAGATCCCAATGCTGTGACAAAGCCACGTCTTTAATCTTATTAAGGATGAAGCTCGCTTTCTGCCACACTTGATGTGACTTCAGATTTTTAGTAGTTTCGTCGTCTGTCCCCCGTACTGCGGATGGTTTCTTTGGGGGGGGCAGTGGACTCCCCGTCCCACCTGCAGTCCGGTCAAGTTTTTGGGTGCTTGTCAGTTGACTCGCAGTTATCAGATCTGTAGCAGCCATAGCCCTTTCGGCTTCATCAGCCTCGGTCTGTAAGCGGAACAGTCGGTCAGCGTTTGTACTTCCAAGTTGTTGGGGAGACTCACGCAGCAAGAATTTAGTCTACCCTGTGACTTCCGAGACGACTTTCAACAGGGCGTTCGCTCTCATCTCCGTCTGGTGTGTATCCTGTCCGGGGGGCTGTTGTTGGGTCTTCTCTGGCATCAGCTTCACCGATTGTTGGGTGTCAGGCAGCGGTTGCCGTGATCCTTCGCCATCCTCAGCGTATCCGGTCTCCGGGATCCCAGGCTTCTCCAGCTGTGGGTTCTGCGCTGAGGACCCAGGCTTCACTGGTTGTGGCTTCTGCTCTGGGGACCCAGCAGCCTGTTTGTCGTGTGCAGGCTGCGGTGTAACCGAGAATTGCTGTTTCAGCAGCGAGTTGTTATGTTCCGTCAGGTTCTGCCGGAGGGACTCTCGGGCCTGTATATCCTGTGTAGCAGCCCTAGCACCTGTGGTTTGGTGTCCATGTGAGCGATTCCCAGTTTTGGTCTGAGTCTTCTGCGCAGTGAACCCAACAATCTGTTTATCTTGTGCAGCCAGTAGTGCGACCTGGGTTTGTTGTTTCGGTTGTTTTGGCTCCAAATTGTCATGTTCTGTCAGGTTCTGCTGGGGGGGGAGTCGAGCCGATTGTCCCAGCTGTTGGGTCTTGTGGGGCAAAGACTCAGTCCTACTTTCGGTCCTTGTCTTCAATGGGAGGGACCCGCGGGCCTGTCTATCATGAGTAGCTACCGATGCAGCCTTGATTTGCTGTGCAGGTCCTGAGTTTTCGCAAGCCTCTTGCCCCAGCTTCCGGGTGTTGTGAGAGGAAGACTCTGTCCCACATTCGGTTCTTGACTTCAATGGGGAGGACCCACGGGCCAGTTTATCCTTTTTATCCTGGGCAGCTGCCATTGCACCCTTGATTTGTTGTCCACGTTCAGAGTTTTCGTGGTCCGTCTGCCGGGGAGAGAGATCTGTCGGTTGGCCATTTTGCTTGGGTTTATACTTTTGCCCCCGTGTGCTGTGTGGTGTGTGTCGGCTGTTGCCTTCCTCCCCGCCATCTTGGTTTGCCCTTTTGAGGGCATTCCCTTGCTGTGATGCCTCCGGGGTAGCCTGCGTTTTCTCTTTCTGTTTGAGATCTTTACTTATAACCACTCTGGCCCCAGAGGGGAAGAGTTTTGGCTGGGTCTTTCCTTGCCACAGCCATTTGCCTGGGCTGCCATCTGCATGCACATGGAGCTCCCAACCCTCAAGCTCCATTTCTTCAGGGAACCATCTCTCCTCGTCTGTGGGGTGGGGAATCACAAGACCCTTTATTTTCGTTTTGGTATTGTTTGGGCATGAATTGTCAGTGCACAGGTGCCCCTTGTCCTTACATGCATAACACCACGGATCCTGCTTGTGGCTGACAGGGACAGAGAACTCCTTCCCTCCATGGGAGTATCTCCACTCCTCATTAAGGGGGAAGGGGTAGGACTCGTCCCAGTCTACTGCCACCAGCAACGAGTCGTCGCGTTTGCTCAGAAACGTGGGCAGGTCCGTGATGTAGCCTTTGACATGGGTGATGTTTTCCAGATCTGTGAGGATCGCACCTTGAACGGATACTGGAGCGAATCTGAATTCAACCCAAAAGTAGGATTTCATGAGGTGTTCCCTGCGGTCATCTCCAAATTGCGGGTTGGCCGGAGACCATGCCGCCACCTGCACCGTTTTACCACGGAACTGCAACAATTTGTTTCTGAGAAGCAATTGCTTGTCAATCGAGTACAGGGCCAGGACCGTGATGCACTCCGCATTATCCACTTCGATAAGGAAGTGATCATTCACCAGTTGACGGTCTGGTTTAAACTTCGACAACCTGTCGCTAATCCATTTAATTTTTTCATTAATCGGATAAGTCGACTGGCACGGTAGGAAGCGGAATTGTATTGCTCTGTGCGAGTAAATAGTGTCTCTTGTGACCCTTGCCTGGGCAGGGAAGACCGAGTGTGGACAGATGTAGCCGTCCCTAACTTGAAACTTCCTCTCAGGCTCTACATACAACTGCTGTATAAGATGACTTTTCAGGGGAGCCATTGTATTGAGGAGTGATTCCCTGTGAGCATCCGATTGTGCAGGAGCGGAGAGTGCTCTGAGTAACTGCGGGGGCGGTTTGTTGGAGGGCCCGAGGGAAGAGAGGCCGGCGTTTTTGTGCACTCCGGGGTCAGCCACCATATCTTTCCACGTGTCCTCTTTTTTTGTTTTGTCTGCATTCGTGTCATTGTGGTTCGATCCAGAGGCTGTGACCTTGTCTTTCCACGTGTGATTAGCTTTATTCAAGTCATTGTTTTTTGCACTTTGTCTTTGCTGCTCTTAGACAGTGGTCAATCTGTCGTTGACCACCGTTCCACGTATTTCCCTTGCCGTGGTTGCTTTGCTCATCCCGGCCACTTGTTTGTTCAGTGCGACTGTGAGTGGTGGCCAAGAAGATGAAATTGTGGTAGTCATCTTGGTTTTCGTAACGCCCGGGGGGGGGCGAGGCAGCACCCGTGGGAAGGCAAGGTCACGTGTGTTACCTAATCTAACCAGTCCCAGGGGCATAGAGGTTATCCGTCCGCTGCCTGGCGTTTCGCTTGAGGCACTCGAATCCAACCTCTGTTTGTGGGGTTACTCTTGTGGCCGTCGATCTTGTCCGAGCCGCACAGAGCAAGTTGTGCCTGCCTGGCATCGGTTATGCCTACGATCGTGTGTTTTGTGTGCGCCACTGTTTCCAGGTGCTTAAGGCTATTCAGTCCGGGGAGCAAAACAGGGCAGGAGATCGACAAGATCGAATGCGGAGGGTGCGGGGGTCATTGGAGATAGGGGGTGCAGAGACAGGACGAGTTGGGCTGCTTGGGAGGGAAGGCGGGGCCAGGGTAGGAGGATGAATGGGACGATGTGGTGGGTCGAAGGGCGGGTCGATTTTGGGGAATCAGGAAGGAGGAAGGGGAAGGAGAGAGGGGCCCATGATGGGTTAAGCAAGTCGGGACGGGGGGAGGAGAGGAGGTTGAACGGGCCGATCGGATGGGGGGAAGGATGGGACCTCCAGGATTGGGTGGGTTGGGAGGGGGGGAAGGCGAACGGAGATGATGTGGCCGGGGGGGGCGGGATGATTAGTCCAATCGGGAAGCAGGGAAGGGAGGGAGGGAGGGGGCCAGGCAAGGTTGAGCGAGTCGGGCAGGAGGAAGGGTGGATGGGTCGATCTGATGAGAAGGAGGACGGGACGATATGGTGGGGCAAGGGGGTGATGGGGTATCACCGATGTATGACGCTTGCTGTTCCCGGTGTTACAATTGGTTGTTGCGAGTTGTCATCCTTGTAGCTTTTTGATGTGGTTACCTCCTATCCTATTCTTCTCTCAAATCTTTCATCATCTTTCAAATTCTTTCAATTCACCTTCACTACCTACCTACCACTACTTTTTTTTTTCCGGAAAACTTCATGTATGGGGAAACCCACTTAGCGAGGTGATAAGAGCATCCTCGTTAAGTGGGCTGCCGCAATGAAGGCTCCATCTGTTGGTGGGGAGCAGCACCTGCTGGAAATCAGGTCCAGCGTCCCAATACAATGATATGATGAGTGTCTGCTGGAAATCGGGTCCAGCGTCCCTATTCAATGATTTGTGTCGATGTCATTAGTGTGCATCTAATACTCTGTGATTGTTTTTTTTTGTCATTCTTAAAACTCAGAGAGAGAGAGTAGTCAGGAA
>BFEA01000266.1:2002457-2012496 GCA_003427395.1 Chara braunii | reverse complement strand
AAATATAAACATGAGATAATGTTGAAAAGCGGTTGAGATGAGTAAGAAGTTAGAAACAAAAAAAATGTAGTCATAAACGTTCTGTGATGTTATAATGTAAATTTTATGAATAATTTGAAAGGAAGAGTCTCGATGGTAAATTAAAAAACAACAATAAACTTAGGCCATTTTTCAGTAAATGGTATCGAAGAAAATAAAAACATGTTCGAGAATAATCAAGGTACGTATGATTGGTCTACATGGGGTGCTGAAAATACTCACATGCTTATGTGAAGCAAATTAAGTGTTATTGGGAGGGGGGTCACACTATGTATTTCGAATGAATATTGGAGAAGGAACCAATCTGATAAGAAGGAATAAAGCTGGCAATAAACATAGCATTTTTCCCACGGCACCCGTGCTATGCTATTCCGAATGACCTCCTCTCGCCTAGACCCGTTCCAAAAAGTCTTATTCTCTACCCCCTTTGTTGCTATCTCATCAAAGTCGCCCAAGAAAAAGAGGAGAAGAAAGGTGATGCCATCAACGGTTTGTCCGACATCGATCATTAGGAATGACTTTTCCTGGATCCACGACCTTCGAGACTGGCTGGGGAGAGGTGCGGCATGCCGCATAGACCCATTTATGGGTGTGGTGCAATGTTGTTGCGGTGAAGTCAACGCCTACTTCTGAGATCTGGGCCTCGTGCGCAGGCGAGGAGAATGGGTACTACGGACTACTTCCTAGCGATCGGGGCTCAGAAAGGTCGGCGAAGACATGTTACCTTTTTCAAATCTTTTGTGGACGGATGACTGACTTAGGATACCTAAGGCTGACCGCAAGAAGGAGTCACCTCGATTATGGTGGATTGGAGCCAAAAGAAATTCCGATCCTAATGACAATTTTATCCGAACAGGAAAGAGAGCTCTGCCAGAGAATGACAAAGGGTAAACGTGGTCAGACAAGGTATGTATGACTCTATCGCATGGGGCCCTGAAAAGACTAAGGGGCGTATAGGATCATAAATCTAACATAAAAAACGAATCAGGCATACGAACAAAATAGGAGGCATGTTAATTAACGTCAATAGGAGTTCAAAGAAGTTTCGGTCCTGATTAAACGTTGGCAAAAACATGAAAGTGGACCTATACATCTATATTTGCACTAACAAATAAATTTTGATGCTAATTTACATTGATTAATCTCGATAGACCAGCTGAAGAAAAAAAAAACGAACTGACTCCTTATTTTTTTTTATCGTCCGTGCTTCGCATTTTTGCTACGTTCTTTTTGTTGCACTACATCTTCTTTGTTTTTCTTTTTTTTTTCTTTAAATTCTACTTGACACTATATTATTTTTCTTCATATATCTATAGATAGATGTTTTGAGGTGTATTCTTTTGGTTCCGTTTTTTTTTATGCATCTTATTCCTCCTATCTGCCATAACGTGTCTATGTACAAATATGTACATACGTGCCCATTAATATGGCATAGAACCAAGGTCCACATGACGATTCAACCAACAGTAATCTATCCACCGTTCCAACATTCTCTTCACCTGCGGATACGTCCTTGCATGTTTCATGGAAGCGTCGCAAACGCCTTCGGCGTTGTGAAAGGGTTGTTAAGGATCCTCGGGTGTCTTCGCCAATGGTATCAGAGTGTACTGGGTGTCCTTCCGTTGTTCCAGGTCAAGTCGGTTTGTTTTCGTTAGACCGCCCTTCTTCCTCATGCAACCATGGATTGAGATTGGGTATAGGTTCGAATATTACTCTCTGCCGCTCTGCGAGTGACACACTGATGTCATCACAATACGAACACCGCAAACGCGGACCACCATTTTCCCAAACTCGTCGAACTCGAAGGTCTTTACAACAGGCGGTAGGTGCTGCAGGTGAGGGGATTGCTCCCACGAGAGATAAACAACCGATGGTAACTCAAGATGATGGTCCTCATTGTTCTCCCGAAGAACAATATAGTGATAGGTCTCTATCTTTTCGACAAACGATTCTATCGATGAATGATTTCACAAGCCCTGTGTTTTTCAAAAGAATGAGTCAAGGAAATATTCATTTTCGTACGGATCGCATTAGTTGTCATGAGAATCTTTCTATGACCTTGCAAAGTGAACGTTCACTTGAAATTCGTACGGATGTTGCAATAAATGCAGATTCCATTTCGTTGGTCGAAAGATCGGTTTTACTCGGTGATTTCCCTGTACACTCGCGACATGTGCACAATCGTTCATCGTCGACATTGACTGTTGATGTCCGACCAAAATATGTGGAGAGCAACTTTTCTCCCACTTTGACAAATGTTCATGCACATTCATCTTTTGCTGCCACGACCCAACCGAATTCACCTAACACATTAATTAGAAAGTTTATTGGATCTCATAATCGACGGAGAAGATTATTATTGTGGAAACCGATTCGTTCAAGGCGCAACAGACGGTACCGTATGTTGTTGATTCGACGACTACGTGCGAATAAAGTCGTGCGCCGTTTGGAACTTGGATCGTTGTCGTCGATGCCTCATCGTGTGTCATCGGGCTATGATGCAAGTACAATAGTTGTTGAAAGTACTGTAGAGGTTGGTGAAGGAACAGAACAAGTGGATGGAATGAATGTGAATGAACCGTGTTCTACGTCGCGTATAATTTCAAAACGAAGGAAAACCATGGAAGACGATCAAACTTTCATGTTAAACGTATGCGTGCATTGATAGCTGCGCTCAAGAATCATAGGAGGAAAAAAAATGTGCGTGCTCATAAAAATTTTGTACGGGGTGTGATGCGAGGTTTGTTCGATGTGAGTATCCTTCAAGAGATTCGAGCGAGCGCCTCTGCGCAATTGAAAAATGTATCTTCTCTTGCGAGACAATCGCGAAGTTAATCTTCTCGCGAGAGGCACTCGCGGAGTTTGTCATACCGAGGGAGACAACCGCAAAATTCATCCGTGAGAAATCGAAATTCAATGAACAATCGTGAAGACAGTGAGTCGAATAGTCGTGACGAAGAAATGAATGATTCTCATGATGTTCCGGCTCGTGATCTTAATGCACTCCCATCGGCACCCGTGGCAACAACGTATGAAGCGGTTGAGAACACCGTGGCAATTCTTGGGAATTCTAGCACTGTTGAACCATTCGGCGTTGGCGGTCGAGATCTGTGTAAGCATTGTGGTGCTAAATTGTGACATCATGAAAGAAAATGGACAAAAATGTGTTGCCGAAAAGGTACAAAGCGTTGTCCTTTTTGGGAATGATCTCACGAAGGCTCCCCTGAGCATGAGATTCTTTCCCTTTCGACGTCTTAAACTTCCGACGGTCGATTCCTTCGAAACAAAACGAGGATAATTAATAACAGTTTATCCCTCGCATCCTCGCGGTTGAAGCAACTGAGAGATGGTGTTCGAGGATTTCAAGGCCAACTTAGGGCTCAAGGTCCAATCTTTCATCTTGTCGGTGCATTGGTTGTGGGGGAAGGGGAACGTCCTCAGTTTGTGCAACTATACTTGCACGATCCTCAACGTTTGGACGATGCGATTGATCAAAGGGTAGATTTCCTTAACTTACCTGTACATACACCCGATGCCGAACTTGATCGAGCAAGTCGCATATTAAGAAGGTTTTACGAATAACTACAACGATGTAACAATTACGTGAAGGACTTTATGACGGTTGCTGATCTTCCCTCGGAAGCGTTGAACGGGACGAAGTTGGTCATAAATCCGGATGTCATGCCTGATCAGGAACATGCAAGGCGTTATAACCGTCCTATGGGTTTACATGAGGTGTGTGTTTTAATGGCCGATGAACTCTTTCCTCGTGAGCTGGAGATTCGTTTGCGTGCTCCTCTTTCGGGCGATCGGCAAACGGTTGTGGTTCCGGAATGTTCTCGAGCGCACGACTGCTTAAGGTTTATTTTACTTTTCCCGGAAGGAAATGAGAGTTGGTCTGTCCGACGTGCCTCGAAAGCTGGATGGCCGCCAGGACTTAGTGCCAAGGAGTATTATGCATTTCACCTTCCCTAGCGAAATGGTGAAAGGTCTTGCCTCCTTTATGCAACACCTCTCTTCCACGAGTTTTGTTGCATGGCGTACGCTAAAGTTGAATCTCTCCGCTTAAAATGGGTGAGATTCCACCAGAAAGAATTGCGCTCGGAGTATTATCAAGATTTACGAGACGCCGTGCAACAAAATCAACGTGGTGACGGTGTTGCGACCAAAGTGGTTTTACCGTCGACGTTCACTAGGGGGCCCCGATATATGAGTGAAAGATATCACGGTAGCATGACAATTGTCAGGCGATTCGAAAAACCAGATTTTTTCATCACTATGACATTCAACACTAATTGGCCGGAGATCAAACAAACCTTGTTGCCAGGTCAATGTCCTAACGACAGGCCGGATCTTCTGACGCGAATGTTCAAAGGTTATCTTGCACAACTTATTGATGATATAAAGAACAAACGAATCTTTGGTAGAGTGAGTGAAATGTTGTATGTGGTGGAGTTTCAAAAAAGAGGTCTACCACACGCACATATATTGGTTATCCTGCATCCGGATGATAAAATTCGGAATGCGAATGCTAGTGACAATGTGGTGTGTGTCGACATTCCTCCGGAAGGGGAATTGAGAGAAAGGGTGACGAAGTTCATGTTGCACGGGATTTGTGGTGCGGAGAAACGCGACGCTTTGTGTACGGAGGATGGAGAATGCACAAAAGGGTTTCCGAAAGACTTCATTTCAACAACAACATTCCAAAACGAACAAACATACCCTTCATATAGGACAAGGAAACCAAGTGACGGTGGTTTTACGATTATTCAAAATAGAGTCGTTTACGACAAACGGCGTGTAGTCTCGTATAACCTGTACTTGCAAATGAGGTTGAATTGCCACATAAATGTTGAATATTGTGCTAACATCAAGGCGTGCAAGTATGTGTATAAGTATGTGTACAAAGGGTGCGATCGTGCTATGGTTTGCGAACAAGATAATAATGCGGCCATCGACGAGGTGAAATTGTATCAAGATATGCGTGTTGTAGGTGCATGCGAAGCATGCTGGCTTATTTGAGTTCCACGTTGCGCAATAATAGCCCACGGTCGAAAGATTGTCCGTGCATCTCGAAAACATGCAAAAAGTGCAATTCGAACCTAGGACTGAGCATGTCGTTGTTTCGCAAGGGCCCCCGAAAACGAAATTGACGGCATGGATGAAACACAACTCTTTGAATGAACATGTTCCTAAAGAGGAGCTTTCTCTGTATGCAAAGATCGTTAATACTCATATGTGGGATAACAAACATAAGAAATGAAACCGAAGAAAACGTGATCTTCATGGTCGTCCCTTTAAAAAAATATCTCGGTTGCATCACGTGAGGATCACGGAAGGCGAACGATTCTATCTACGTGTGTTGCTAAACTATAAACATTTTCGTGATGTGTGTTCTTTTGCCGAAATTCGTACGGTGGACGGAGTCGAATACGATTCTTTCCGATCCGTGAGTCTTCGATTAGGCCTTTTGCAAACAGACGATGCATACGATCAATGCATCGACACGGCTGCCGTGCATTACATGCCTGAAGAAGTTCGTAAAATATTCGCTATGGTTCTCGCGTTTGGTCCAGTGAATGATCCGGTCCGTTTCTTCGAACGACATTGGGATAAGATGTGCGACGATTCTTGGTATCGCGCAGACAATGAAATTGTTCCCCCGAACATTTTACAATCGTTAGTGTTATTCCATCTCGACCGTATTTTGCAAGAGTCCGAAAAAAACATCCGTCAGTTCTTCCTTTATTATCCGACACCCGATGGGGAAACAATTGCTGAAAACATAACAAGACATTACGAGAACAGAACAATATCCTCGATTCTAAACGACGAATTGTCGTATGATCCGATTCAAATGCAACGCAGATATGACTCTAATTTTCGACGTATTCGTCCACGTCAACGAGTGTTGGTGGAAAGAGTCCTTTGGGTTGTGCAAGAGAAAAGACCGTTGCGTGCTTTTGTCGGTTCACCAGCTGGAACAGGAAAAACTTATTGCATTGAAACGATTTTGGAGGGCATCAAGTCGCGTTCTGCCATTGCATTGGTCGTCGCGTTTAGTGGGATAGCGGCTACTCTTTTGACGGAGGGTCGAACATTTCACTCACGATTTCACGCACCTTTGAAACCTGATAACACGCGTGTCGTTTTTATTATGAAACAAAGTGATATTGCAGAGCTTATCCGCCGTGCCGACTTGATTGTTTGGGATGAGGCTCCGATGAGTAACAAGTTTCACTGGGAAGCTCTTGATATTACACTTCGGGACCTCTGTAACAGTGACGAGCCGTTTGGTGGGAAAGTTCTACTTTTTGCTGGGGATTTTAGACAGGTTTTGTCCGTTGTGAAACACGGATCGCGAGCGAAACAAATTGATGCGTCCATGAAAAGGTCTCCTTTGTGGAAACTTTTTTAGGTTCATCAACTCATCGAAAATATGCGAATCTTAAGCTTGGGCAATGATGGAATGGCAAGAATATATGACCATTTTTTTATGCATATTGGGAATGATGATCATCCTCGTGTTATTCCAATGAACATGCTGCGGTCAGATTGCCACGTGAGATTTGTATGGATAAACCGATTGATGAGTTGATTTCATGAATGTTTGATGATGTGTCCAACCATGTGGGGGATGCCGATTATTTCTTGCCTCGGTTAATTCTATGCCCTACAAATAACGATGCCGCTTCTGTTAACAACCGTGTTCTTAACGGCTTTCCTGAGGAGGTGCGTGACCTTTTTAGTGTTGATTATCCTGATTCGGATGATATCGGACTCAGTATTGAGCGCGAGTTCTTAAACTCTCTCGACGAATCTGGCCTTCCACCTCACAAGTTACGCTTAAAAATTGATGCACATGTGATGCTTTTGCGAAATTTGTCACCGAAGCAAGGACTTTGCAACGGTACAAGGCTGATTCTAAAGAAGATTGTTAATGATGATTTGTTGGAAGTGACAATAATGCACACGGGTAAGACAACACTGATCCCCAAGATTGATTTGACAAGTGATGGTGAGACCACGGGGTTCAAATGGTTTAGGAGGCAATTTCCAGACCGTCTTGTTTTTGCTGTCACGATTAACAAGTCGCAAGGACAAACTGTATCGCGTGTCGGGTTTTGGCTACGCAAACCGGTTTTTGCGAATGGCCAACTGTACGTTGCTTTGTCGTGTGTTGGCCATCCCAACAACATCCGTGTTGCACTACCTGATAATAATTTTTTTACGAAGAATATTGTATATCATGAACTTTTAGGGTGAGTCATTTTTCTTCTTTTCGTCGAGCCTTCGCATTCCAAATAATTTCGTCCTATTCTTTTTTTGCAGGCGACTCCCGAATGCCGCATAAGTACGACACTCATGCTAAGAGGAAAGCAATGACAACCAGCAATACCACTCAATATGATACGAATGTTACATTAAAAGCTAGAGCCGAACATTCGGAGAGGTCGAAAAAGAGTGGAAATGATGAGATGCTGGTGAATCTTGGAAGTGAACATGCTCGAGGCGATCATGCTCCTCTTGGTGAAGTTGAACATCGCTGTTCAGGAGGGAATACCCTTGAGGATGCTGAGAATATGTTTGTGAAGGAGGGTGGTGATGGTTGTCGTGCAGATGGGGATGGTTCACGCAGAGGTCTGTCAGGTGGGCCTAATAACCTTACATTTCCCGGTGACCAGGATGATGACAGTACAGGTGATTCTAAAGAAGAGTACTTTGATTCTACATTCAAGAGGAAAAAGAGTCGTGGTAGGAAATCTAATCCTTTGGATTCGCCCGAATTGCTTGAGCCTACATTTGCTAATAATCAGGCAGGACGACAACCTGTTGTTGTTGAAACCGGAACACATGTTCTGAGAGCGCTGAATGTGTTTCCTCCCGATGCGCTTGGATCTTTTCTGTTTTGTCGACAAGTCGGTAGACTTGCACGTGCTCGTGACTCGTGTTTGCAATCTCAACGCATTGGACACGAAAAGAATGTTTGCACCACATCGAAACCACAAGATCGTTTGGGGGTTATTGTTGTGTCGGAGGATGACAATGCACGCAGAATCCGCACTCCGAATCCACGCGCTTACGTTGGTAGATTATTTAACGATGTGAAGAAGGTAGGCATTCAAAATGTCTTGACTGAGGTGTTTTTTTAAATGTTTGTCAAAAGTGTCACAGTCGTAAAAGATGCATGAATATGGAAAAACTTCATCGAGTGGAAAAGAAACAAACTCACTTATATGCGTTTGAAACAAAAATTCTCTCTTCCTTCAGACCCGCTGAATGTTTTGGATTTGGAGGCTTCTTCCATGTTGAATTCACTTTTGACCGATGAGTATGTTGCTCTCTCTAATGAGGAGGTTACTAGGATGACATTTGATTTGTCACATTGTCCGACAGAAGGGACCATTCCCCAACCCTTTCACAAATATGCACATATACAACAGCTTCTGAAAATGATTCCTCCTGTGGTTGCTTCTTCCGCTCCTCATTCCGCTCCGGTCCGTAGACTCTCCCTTCAAGCAGCATCTCCTCCAAATTTTCAATGTCTTGCGGATTATGCTCCACCCTCCAATATGTCAACGCCGATTGGCACTACTTCTGTTGTTGTTTCTGCTTCGCCGGCCGCTATGGCTACTCCGTCTCCTGTCAGTTGTGTTGTGCATTTGCATGTCCATACAGGACCATTGGAACAACCAAGACTTAGTTCTTCTAATTTTAACAATACCATTTATGACTCTCTTGAATTTGTTGGTCTCAAAAAAACACTTGCACACCTGTCCTATCTTGACAGTTCTCATAGGGTGCAGGATATTCTGGAAGCAGCAGCAGAGTTCAATACGAGCATGAACACTTGGAGATGCATTGATGCTGCAACTCATCTTGATTACAATCGGTAAAGACAAGATCGATTCAGAACTTTTGAGGAGTATCGTCGCAAAGTGTTGCAACAAGTTTCTGTTCTTGAGGTGCTGCAAGAGTATCGTTCCAGTGAAGGAAGTCTATCGGTCTTATAAGAGAGATAAGAAGAGAAAGATGTTGATTGGGTGGTCGTCCAAGCGTTGTCTTAATGACATATTTTTTTATGGTCAACTTCGGTTTCGGTTAAGTAATTGCCCTTAAAAGAGAAATAGGAAGAGAGAGATAAATAAATGGGGGGCCAGAGAGAGAGAGAGAGAGAGAGAGAGAGAGAGAGAGAGAGAGAGAGAGAAAGATAAGAAAATAATTTAAACTTCTTCTCTTTGTATACTGGTGTTGGTCTTTCTTTATTCTTTGCTCTTTTGTTGCTCTCTCTCTCTCTCTCTCTCTCTCTCTCTCTCTCTCTCTCTCTCTCTCTCTCTCTCTCTCTCTATGTCTCTCTCTTTTTCTTTCTTTCTATCTCTCTTTGTTTATCTCTGTCTCTCCTCGCCCTTCCTCCTACTTTTTTTTCTAATGATTTTCTAGCCTACCAGCCGGGCGGCCCGGTTCCCGGGTGGCCAGCCCGTGGAAGGAGCAGGAAAGGTCCCAGCAAAAAAAAAAAAAAAAAAAAAAAAATCCAAAAACTCCAAAACAGAACTATGTTATGCAGGAAAATTAAACTGAACAACTTTTGCCCTAGGTTTGCAGCGAAATCCTTCATCAAATTTAAATTAAAAATAAATAAATTAATCGTTAGTTAAACTTCGACTTCGTAGCCAATTTCGGGCTATTCTTTATTACCCTGTGATTCAAATTTTTTTTTTTTTTAAGTCCGTTTGAGTTTATGCAAGTGGTCTGTGTCAGGTTCTCCACAACGTTTCTTATTTTTACGGGCGCTTAGCTAGTATATATATATATGGGGTTGTAGGGATTTTTAAGCCCTGCACCCCTTTTTTTTTTTTTTTGGAAACAGATAATTTTATAGAATTATAAAAAATAAAAACCAGAAAAGGTGGAGAAGATAAATTGATAAATAAATTAAAAAAACGTTTTTTTTTGGGGGGGGGGATTTTTTGTTGGCAGTTCTTTGTATTCTTCGTTTTTA
>BFEA01000266.1:1988774-2001337 GCA_003427395.1 Chara braunii | reverse complement strand
AAAAAAAAAAAAAAAAAGCATGATCGAATGAATCTTCTGCTAGAACATGGAACTATACATTACTACGTGTGTGTGTGTGTGTGTGTGTGTGTGTGTGTGCATGTATGTGTGCGTGTGAGGGGTGGGGCGGGGGGTTGGGACGACCCCGGCCCCACCAATCAATCAATCAAATTGGTCAGAGCTACGAAAGACGGAACACTGAGATTGTTACTCGGTACGTTTAGACTGATCTTGGATCACAAGAAGATACGGACCAGAATCCCGGGGAAACTCCGAAAGGAGGACAGATGCCGACACCCCGAACCTTACGGCAGTAGGAACAGAGGAGCCTACAGTTGTAACTGCCCAACGAGCACTTACATTTCGGCACGCGGCATGACAAGGATAGTGTCCTTGCTTTGTTTAGTTATTTTATTTTATTTATTTATTTTATCTGAGTCCTCGCCTATGTTTTGGCCGAAGTGAAGGGACAAAGGAGAACCCGGGAAACGGATCTCAGATTCCCCGACGCTTCACTGTACTGCTTTAGTTTTATTTATTTATTTTATTTTATTTTATTTCAATGTATTTTTGATACCGCCCGGCGGCTCGAAAGTGACGAGTGGCTTTAGTCCACATTTTGACCATTTTCAGAACTAGGCATAGGCATATGAAGTTTTCGAAAGTTTTGGGAAAAAATATATATTACTAAGGAGGCAAAGGCATCGGCCTCTTTCGACAGCAGTGCTCGAGCAGAGCACACCTTCCTGATGAGTCCGCAAAGTGGGCGGACGAAACCGGTCGAAGGACCCGCTTTGTCGTTTTCAGAGAGTTCTGGCTATGGTGGCGTGAGGAGTGAGACATGTGTGAAGTGGGACTCGACGAGTTTGTTTGAAGCATTTATGAACTGAGCTTTTGGCAGTTTTCATGATTTCTATGGATGTTTGCATAAGCTCTGTTGTTCTCTAAGTATGCATGTAACTCTTCCGCTTACTGTTCGTCTCCCGACAGACTGTCGCCGCAGTCTGCCTTATGAGGGAACACAGTAACCGGAGTATTATTGGCCTTATGTTGGCTGTGTTAGCGTAGTCCAACATACTACAAACGCAGAACGTTATTGGAATGACCAGAAGAGACCACCACTGGAAGAGGAGTCGAAAGAGAGGAAGAAGAGTAGAACAAGTTTTAGAATCACTTCGAAGAATACGTCGTACGACCTATACGTTCAGAGTTGTTTTCGCCGATAGCAGACCAGGGTAAACAACGATTACATAGAAGAGTTGTATACCTGGCGGATTGTGATGGGGCAGATCTAGAAAAATGAACGACGGAGGAGGAGGTTACGGAAATAACAACAACGGATACAACGGGAATAGCAATGAGAACATTGGAGGGAATGGGTGGAGAGGAAACATCAACTGTTACGAATGTGGGAAACCAGGCCACATCGCCCGAGACTGCTGGAGTAAACGAGGGAAAGGAAACCAGAACGATGATGACGTACATAATTTTATGAAAGAACTGGTGGAGGAGAAGAAGGAAGCTAAGAAGAAAAAGGAGGAAGAAGAACAGAAGAAACTGAAAGAGGAGGAACGAAGGAGGGAACTAGACTTAGCAAGAAGAACGAAAGAGATGAGACTCCAACTTCAAACGGATATCGAGGAGAAATGGAAGAGACAACAGGAGGAAGCGCGTGCTAAGGCGGAAGAGATTGCGCGTGAAGGAAGCACGAAGTTACCGAGCCCGAAACTCTCGCCACGACAGAAGACCGTCACGAACGATAAGACAAAGAAGATGTCGCGCAAACCGAGAAAGAGCAAGAAGAAAGGACGAAGCACGAGGTCCTCGTCGAACACAGACGTTGAAGATAGTTCTACAACATCGACAAGCGACTCAGGAGAAGACACCGGGGAAGAAGCACGGAAGATCGCACAGCTACTTCGAGAGGAAAGACTGAAAGGAAGATCGAAGAGAAAGCAGATTAAAGGGAGGCAGAGGACTAAGACAATAGCTAGCACGTGGGAGAAGGGAGAATGCTCTACGCGCCCCGACACCCCGCCATCACAAAGACCGACAGACGAGAGTGAACCAAGGACACCGCTTACACGAGGGTACAAGGGAATCCCTGTCGAGTGCTTTCGTGAAGGCTTCATGGACTACACTATGAAGGTGATGGCGCAGTACTCGGCGAAGAAAGTGAACCAAGTCCGAGAGATATGCGAGAAGGAAGGGATAAAATCGGCCAAGAAAGATCAGATGGTGATGGAACTTGTGAAGAAGCAGACCGAGCGCGCCTATGGAGGTTTCTTCGACACACCTGTAAAGAAAACGGGGGAAAAGTTGAAGAACGAAGAAAGGGAAGCGGAAGATAGGACTCCTCCGGAAGCCATCAAGACAACCGTCAACACAAGAGGGAAGACCAAGATGTTCGTCCCACCGCGGAGCATCATCCGATCACCACCAAAAGACACCGATCTGGGTTCGGATTGACTATCCGTACCCCCTACAAACAAGGAGCTATGGATAGCTCTTAGAGCACAGATGGAGACAAGACGAAACCTGATGCGAGGAACCAACAGCGAGCAGTCTGCGGACATCGAACGAAGGATCTCGACCACTATGTTACTCCTAAGCATGAAGGGAGAGATCAGCTGGCTGAACAAGTTTACTGATAAAGCCGATCTGAACGAGAGCACTTTGGACATGAAGAGCGGAGGCGTATACATCATAGATAGCCCCTGGGCGAGGCGAGTATACGTGGGATGCACAACCAGACCGATTCTTCATCGGTGGCGGGAACACGTCCAAGCCGCGACATCAGATCGGAAGGGAAAAACACCGCAACTGTACCGCTGGATGAAGACTTTCAGAGTAGACAAGTTCGCAGTTCTTCCGATCAGGCACACCACTGCAGCCGACGATTTCGCCTTCGAAAGGTACCTGATACATGACATGTGCCCAAGCCTCAATACGATGGGTACGGGGAGGAAGCCAGCTACGATGAACCAGAGAAGAAAGGGAAAGCGTGAGCGGAATAGACGAGGGAAGATTTCGATCGGACTACCGGTGGTGAAGTTTTCGACTGACGGAGGAGAACGCACCTCACTTCTCAACTGGCTGCAGGAGAACGTAGAAGGAGCGAAGACTCCGAAGAACGTCCGTTTCTCGGCCAGACAACATTGGCTGGATGGTTGGAAGAGAATCTGTGCATTATTTGGAAGCTCTGAGGTACGAATCGAAGGGAACGACATGAGACTGAACCAAGCGAAGAAGCCGTGCCAAGAAGGGAGAGAAGTCGTATTTACCAGGATTAGAAGGACACCCACGACGACCGAGAGGAACAAACGCACGTTGCTAAGTCTGCTGAGGCATTCGAGACTGACGACCACACTCACACGATACTCGACAAACAAACTCGTGGGATTGTACAGGACGACTTGCCTTTTCGGCAGAAAGGAGACACGCTACAAGCTGAAGATTAAGATCGACCAAGCTATCCGACGGAAGACGAAGGTAAGCGTCCGAAGAAAGGTGACCGTAAAGTACCCGTTTAGTGCGTCTGTACTAAAGTCTGAAGTGAGAAGGAAGACAGAGACTGTGATAGAAAAGAAGGTGGCCGATAATGCTGTAGCAGACCTAGTAAAGAGGAGAGTTAGGGTAGTGTGCACAAAAAACAAGACAGTGGGTGAAATCATTCACAACCACAGGAGGTTTGCGAACACCGGCCAGGTAACATGCGGATGCCAGTCTTTTAAATTAGATAAGCACGACGGACACGTTCTCACCCGACTGTACGAACTGGACGACGTACCAGCTTTCGTTAAGAATGCGAGGAATGTGACGAAACCGACCGTCCAACACAATCGTGAGACCATTAGACAGAGCATAGGCGCAGCGACGACACACCTCAGAGGCAAAGTCATAGACGAACTAGATGTAGAATCGTGTCTCTCAAACGAGGACAAAGGGGTAGCTTGGACCGAACAGGATGTGAGAAGATGGGCTAAGCAGTTTGATGGGCTAGTTTTGATACCAGTTGATCGTAATCCTGGAGATACAGCGATCATCTGCCCTGTTCTGTACAGGCATGCATTTGGGAAGACTTTCACTTGGAACCCGGACTACAAGAAGGTAGACCGGACGGAAGAAGAAGTCATGAAACTGTGCAAACAAGAGTACGAGACTGTTGGCCTTACAAGTGTGGGAAAATGGAAGATAGATGGGAAGATAGGAAAAACCTACGTAATTCATAAAGATAAGGACCTACTGAGATTGAGACCAATCGCCCCCGCTTGCAGTGACCCTGCAGCGCTCGGACAACGAAGATGCGCTAGAGCTCTAAACTACCTCCTGAATCGGTTCTCTAGAAAGAGAAATTTCCACATCAAGTCCGCCTACGAAATGACGGAAGAACTGGAGGTAATCACCAAAAAACTGCAAAGCTCGGACTGTACGACGACCATGGGGAGATGCTATGATATAAAAGAAATGTTTTCTTCTCTTTCACATGCATCTGTCAAGGACGCGGTCTCCGACATGGTGACGTACTTCGAAGAGCAAGGGTGGAAGCAAGTCAAGGTCGCCACTAGAGGGAAGAAGTGTACACTGTCGAAGACCAAAAAGAAGGAGGAAGGGTATGTGACCGTGGAACTGGATACGATCCCCCAACTGGTTAACTATGATCTCAGGCACTCTTACATGAGGTGTGGTAATATCATAAAGCGTCAGACGGTGGGAATCCCTATGGGAAAAACCACCAGTCCAGTGATGGCAACGGTAACCTGTGCTATGGCGGAAGAGAGGTTCCTCTCGTCGCAAGGCGCAGATAGAAAACTGGTCGCAGGTTGGAGAATGGTAAACGATGTCTCGATCGTGGTGGTATGCAGCAATACAGAGGAGTCATGGAGAAAGGCAGGTAAGATACTGAATAATTTTCAGGAATCTTATGATAAGAACCTGAAACTAATCCGGAAGGACGCTGATGCTAACCACTGGCATTTCATCGGCGGACGAATGTATAGCGTGGGCGACCCTGTCCAAGTGCACTTCGTCCAGGAGACTAAGAATAGTGAACCCTTGAGCACCACGGGGAAGCTCCGCTACCAGCCCATGCAGGACTTCGCTAGCTACTTAGAGAAAGCAGTGAAGAAAGGCGTTCTGTCGGTTACGTTGAAGAGACTCTGGCGATCATCGACAGCGAAAGCACTATGCGTTACCCCTATTGCTTATGCGATCACTGAAAGCATCCTCCGGGGATACACCCCGGAAGTTTCGCTAGGGGCTCTGTCCAAATTGGCCAGAGCTACGAAAGACGGGATACTGAGATTGTTACTCGGTACGTTTAGACTGATCTTGGATCACAAGAAGATACGGACCAGGATCCCGGGCGAAACTCCGAAAGGAGGACAGATGCCGGCACCCCGAACCTTACGGCAGTAGGAACAGAGGAGCCTACAGTTGTAACTGCCCAACGGGCACTAACATTTCGGCACGCGGCATGACAAGGATAGTGTCTTTGCTTTGCTTATTTATTTTATTTTATTTATTTATTTTATCTGAGTTCTCGCCTATGTTTTGGCCGAAGTGAAGGGACAAAGGAGAACCCGCGAAACGGATCTAAGATTCCCCGACGCTTCACTGTACTGCTTTAGTTTTATTTAATTATTTTATTTTATTTTAATTCACTGTATTTTGGATACCACTCGGCGGCTCGAAAGTGACGAGTGGCTTTAGCCCACATTTTGGCCGTTTTCAGAACTAGGCATAGGCATATGAAGTTTTCGAAAGTTTTGGGAAAAAATATATATTACTAAGGAGGCAAAGGCATCGGCCTCTTTCGACAGTGGTGCTCGAGCAGAGCACACCTTCCTGATGAGTCCTCACAGTGGGCGGACGAAACCGGTCGAAGGACCCGCTTTGTCGTTTTCAGGGAGTTCTAGCTATGGTGGCGTGAGGAATGAGACATGTGTGAAGTGGGACTCGACGAGTTTGTTTGAAGCATTTATGAACTGAGCTTTTGGCAGTTTTCACGATTTCTATGGATGTTTGCATAAGCTCTGTTTGTCTCTAAGTATGCATGTAACTCTTCCGCTTACTGTTCGTCTCCCGACAGACTGTCGTCGCAGCCTGCCAATCAATCAATCAATCAATCAATCAATCAATCAATCAATCAATCAATCAATCAATCAATCAATCAATCAACAAAAAAAAAACGCATTTTTTTTTTTTTTTTTTTTCTTTGAGGGGGTGGGGTTGGGGTTGCGCCACCCCATGCCACTTCCCAAACCCCCGCCCCCCCTCCCCTTTGGCCGCCATGCGACCGCAAAGTCACGCGGACGTGACCGTTGATGGCCTCCTCCGAGGGAGATTCGTAGTATTTGTGAGTCTCCTTCAACGGGATTCGTAAAAATGTAACAAAAAAAATTGTCAGGTTTGCACGAAAATTTTTAAAGATTTTTATAGTACATTTTTCAGGTCTCCTACATGAACAAAATTATATGTGAAGTAAATTAACTGCAAATATATATATATATATATATATATATTTTCAGAGCCACTAGAAACGGTGAGGAGAGAAGCAAGTTTTCTAACAAAAAAACACTTCCTTGCAAAGCACCGTTTGTTAAGGAACTGAAAATCCCAGTTTTTTGTTTATCTTCAAAAATCATATTTATAGTTCTATAAGGTATGTAGCATGACGAACCTATTCGGGGGTTTGCCAAACATGCACGCACGTTCTCCTGTTCACGAATATGTTCTCTCATACATAGACAAATACATTGTTTTTTTGTGTTTTTAATTGAAATGTGTTTTCATTTTTTTTAATTTTAAATCATGGTTGGCTGATAATTGGAAGATGTCTCCCAAGCAAAATTTATTTGAATTTTTCTTTTACATAACATATATTATTTGACAATGTTTTTACAGTTCACTTAAAAATGGACTTATATTAATTTATAGTTTTATAAACCAGTGTTCACAGAGCTTGGTTTTTACCAAACTGTCGAAAACGACTTATAGTTCTATAAATGAGTATTCACTGAAAACCTTTTTTTAAACATCTTTCAAGTTTGTCTCGCAGTCCTTAAACATTGTCTTGTTTGAGCTATGTTTTTTGTCAATCTAATGAAAAGGATTGATAGTTTTATAAAATGGACTTTGTTGGAAATAATTTTCTTGCACATTGTGAGAATTGCTAGACGATCCCCCTTGCTCGGTGAACAACCTCAATGGATGAGAGTGTGTTGTGCAATTTCTCGTCTAATTCGTTGAAATAAATTATATACTCGACGAACTTCTGGTCCTTCAATAACTCTAGTGTTTGTTCTTCCATTGGTCTTATGTGACACTTGATGTTTTCAATGACTTTCTTTTCCCATCCTTCTACCTTTTCCCGATAGAGGGTGCAAGACATCATGAAGAAGTTCTTACTATACATAATTTATTATTTTCCTTCTATCGGGGATGACGTTCAGGTAGATTAATTAGATGAGTGGAAAAATTATTGTTTGTCTTGTGATCTTGTGACACGGTTTTTTTGTAATACCTTGACACTAGGTTTCTTTCCTGATGGTTACCATCGAGGTTTTCTCAGAATGTATTGGTACCTGGCTGCACAGTTCATGATGAGACGTTCGCCTCTTAGTAAACGAACTGTCATTAAGACCTCCAAAAAGAGTTTGTTGCATGAACCCTCAACAACAACTTATTGTAACCTTCTTACTAGTTGGAACCAAAGTTAGCAAGGATTCCGCTCACACATGTCACAAGGGGGCAACGATGCTCTACCTTCACTAGTATACAGCGCAGGTGAGTTACTGAGCTCTGCCTCTGTCTATGTAGAACACGCATAAGTGGTCGCGTGTAATCCTCATTTCGTCAACGAATAGTATATTACCAGGAGTAAGGTCAACTTTAAGATAATGCATACACTATATGATTCACTGAATACTGTTGGCGACAATCCGTCTCTTGATTATTGCACTGGTCCTCTCCCGTGGTAATTCTGAAGCAAATCGGTCATCTCTAAGTGTGGTAATAACGATAGAATTGGTGAAATTGGTTTAATGACTTATTAATCGAGTGATAAGGGGCACATCAGAAGAGCTTCGGTATTGGCTCACGATTTCAACTCACTGCTCAAGTAAGCTGCCTCATATCAATTTCCACCTTTTTAATACAACGGAAGATTGAAGCAAAATGTTGTCCGCTCTCAACCACATGATATAATTTATGAGAGGGGGTCGTCAAACACAACTATTGCTCATATTTTGCTTCTTAAGTGTCAGTTAAAATGTTGAAGGAAAATAGTATGTCTAAGGTTTTGTTACTAGTACGTTATGTTAAAAAAAAAAAAAAAATACTGAGGCAACTCGTTTCTTGTAACGATAACGGGATGGGGAACACCGTGCCCAAGGTTCGAGCAACGTAACCCTATGCACTCAGCGAGTCAAGTCATACAGTGTCCAGTCATCAACCGACTACTACTGCCACAGTGAGCGTCTGCCAAGCACGCGAGGGAGATTTTACAATCTCATAGTTCCCCGAGGACAATTTTGAGATTTGTCATAATATTTAAAGACTTTGCCTGCATCATTCCCAATTTGCAGGGTACTTGTAAGATTCGCACCAAAACAAAAAGTTTTTCCCATAACGCATTAACTGATTTGATCGTAAGGTCATAATACTTAGCAACTCTCTTTACTTAGTGACTAAGGTCATAGGCAAAGTATGCCCGTATTCCCTTCCTAGACAAGCTAGAGTTAAACAAGATAATAGGGTAATCACCTAATACGAATCCTCCATGGAGGCGGTCACCCACAGTCGGGGCACGACCTCGCCACGTGGCGACGTGTTTTCAAGGCCACATGGCGGCCAGTGGGGCGGGGTGGCGGAGTTGGGGGGGTTTGATTGGGGTTGTGCAATCCCAACCCCACCTCCTCGTTGAAAAAAAAAATAAAAGAAAAAAAAAATAATAATAATAAGCAAACAATCTCAGGAGGGGGTGGTTGGGGGCAAAAATAAATTTTTAAGGTGCGCCTCTCTTTCTTTATTCGTTTGGTATTGGACTTGCTTTCCCGCATTTGGTACCGACCCTGCATTTTCGGTCCACGTTGTGAGGCCAGCATGGATTGGTGGTGACAGCAACACCGCAGGCTATGAAGAATCGCGGCGACTCACAGTGATGAGCATGGTGCGGATTAGTGATGACACTCACATTGCAGCAACTCCTCGTTTGAGACACATGTGCATGGTTTCTATATTGCTTGTCAGTTCAGACATTCTTTGTTAACGCCTATTTGTCCAATCAATTGCTTTCATCGTTGTTTGACTGAACATGCTGCATGTGATCCATCTCATAGCTAACAGAGGTATGACCTCCAATTTAACTATTTCCTCCTCCCTCCCCTGCCCACCGCCCCACCCCCCCAAATTTCAATGCGTTTGCTAAAAACTAAAACAAAAAAGCAGTTAGGATAACGGAATGGATACAACGCTCTCATTCCAGGCCATACGTACTGTCCACGTCTCAAGCAGGTGGGGGGTGTATGCATGGGCAGTAAGCCACAAACTGAATTCGTGTTCGATGTCAGTCGCGAGGTCCAGACTTGAGACTTGAGAATTCACACGGCATTGCCTGAGGAGGTACTCATGCGATGATCCAACCTAACGAGTCCGGATTAACTACATCCATGAGCACGTGACAAACACTTCGATCGGTAAGCACATGCATTTCTAATTGGTTGGCATTGTAAAAGGTGGCGGTAGAATCATGTTTTTCCCCCCACCTTTATTTTTTCGATATAATTGGGAAACGCGCTTGATTGACACTTTGATTGGCGAGCACATGATTGTTGATTGATCAACATTGTGAAAGGGGGGGGGAAATCACATTTTTCCCCCTACTTTTATTTTAGAAAGGTAGGTGGAGAAACATGATTTTCCCCCCACATTTCATTATGAAATATAAAGGGAGCACATGAATGCTGTTTTTTTTTTTTTTTTTTTAAATGTCATATTTTGAAATGTTTGTGATAAGGCAATGCTATAATGGGGAAGGGATTGATCCCTCTAACCACAATATCCCAACGGGATTTGCTAGTTTTTATTTATTGAAAATCATAGGTTACCAATGGTCCAGGGGCCGGTCGTCTCCCCCGGACGTCTCCCCCATACGTCCGGTACCCCCGTCGTTCGGGGAAAAAAAAAAAAAAAATCGTAAAAAATATATATATATATTTTTTAGTTTTCGATTTTTAACTCATTACTGACTGTGAATTTGAACATAACTCCAAGGCAAAAGTTGCTTGTATTGTTATGTTACATAACATATATGTTTCTCAGATTTTTCTGATAAGTTTTTTTTTTTTTTTTTTTTTTTTTTGCGTGCGAGGTCGGACAACCGTTGTCCGGTCGGACGTCGGACCAGACGTCCGGTCGGACACCCCGGACGGTCAGGGGGGTCCCGGATGTCCGATCCAACAACCTATTTGGAAAGGTCGTGATAAACCAATGCACGTAGGAACAACGATCGAAGGATTGAAAAGGGATTGATCTCCCTCTCCCTATAGTATCCCAACGGGATTTGCGTTTTTTTTTTTTTTTAATATCATATTTTGGAAAGGTCATGATAAGGCGATACCAAGTAGGAACAACGATCGAACGACGGTGAAGGGATTGATCTCCCTCTCCTCACAATATCATATTTATGAAAGGTCGTGATGAGACAATTACACGTAGGAACAACAATCGAACGATGGGGAAAGGATTGATCTCTCTCTCCCCACAATGTCATATTTCCAAGAGGTTGTAATGAGTTAATGCCACGTAAGAACAACAATCGAATGATGGGGAAGGGATTGATCTCCCTCTCCCCACAATATCCCAACGGGATTTGCTTTTTTTTTGCTGAAAATGTCATATTTCAAAAAAGTCGTGATGAGGCAATGCCACACAGGAACAGCGATCGAACGATGGAGAAGGCATTGATCTTCCTCTCCCTACAATGTCATATTTCGAAAAGGTCGTGATGAGGCAATTACACATAGGAACAACAATCGAACAGTGGGGAAATGATTAATCTCCCTCTCCCCACAATGTACCAAGGAATGTTTTGTTTTATTTTATTTTATTTTTCTTCAAAATATCATATTTCGGAAAGGTCGTCATGAGGCAATGCCACGTAGGAATAACTCTCGAACGATGGGGAAGGGATGAATCTCTCTCTCCCCACAATGCCATATTTCAGAAAGGTCGTGATGAGGCAATTACACATAGGAAAAACGATCGAACGATGGGAAAGGGATTGATCTCCCTCTCCCTACAGTGTCTCGAGGGGAATTGCTGGTTTTTTTTGTTGAAAATGTAATATTTCGGAAAGGTCGTAATATGACAATGCCACGTAGGAACAACGATCGAAAGATGGGTAAGGGGTTGATCTCCCTCGCCCAACAATATCCCAAGGGGATTTGCTGTTTTTTTTTTTTTAATGTCATATTTAAAAAAAATCGTAAATCGTGATGAGGCAATCTCACATAGGAACAACGATCAAAAGATAGCGAAGAGATTGATGTTACTCTCCCCACAATATCCCAACGGGATTTGCTATTTTTTTGTTGTTGAAAATACCATATTTCGGAAAACGTGATAAGCAATGTCACAGAAGACCAGTGATCGAACGATGGGGAAGAGATTGATCTCCCTCCCCCCACAATGTCATACATCGGAGAGGTCGTGATGAGGCAATACCTGTAGGAACAGTGATCGAACAACGGGAAAGGGATTGATCTCCCTCTCCCCACAATGTCGTATTTTGGAAGTTTCGTTATAACTCAATGTCTGTAGCGGACCTCTGGTTGGCCTGTGAGACCAGCTCCTTGGCCTGTTCTCAACGACCTATGTTGTATTCGGGGTAGTCCAGTCCAGGCCGGTACCTCTATCGGTACCAGCCAATCCCATCCAGTCCAGTCAGTCCGCTAGGGTATACCCCAGCCAGAGTCTGTATTATCTGATCATTCTACATTCGTACAGTTTGGAGTACGTGCGTTGGAGTCTCCCTTGGGAGTTGCATTGTGCCATCTTGCTCCACTTTTATCCTCCATCTCCATCTCTATCCCAGGCGGAGCACCACACCTGGTGGGTCCGCCATACTGGTATCAGAGCGGGAACGTTCCCCGCTCCCACCCACCACACCGCACAGGAGGGAAAACAACAAAACTCGACAGTGGGATTTTTGGTTGTTTTTCGGTCGTTCGCAGCGGAAAACAACGGGAAAAAGGTGCAGCAGCAAATGAGCTGCCACGTGGCGAGAAAAGAACAGGCGGGTCACAACGCGCCCTCGCAAGTGCCAGGGCCAAGGCCGCCGTACACGCACACGCCACGCTGCCCCGCCCCGCCCCGCTCCCGGATTATTTATATTATCAAGATCCGGGATGCTGCTACCACCAGGGTTTGAACCTGGGAAGATGCCACTCATGCGCGTGTGTGGCTAGTGCATTAACACACTGGCCAAAGCGACAGTATGAGCTGGTACTATGGCTCACTAGTGTTGAAGAAGTGCCACGACAGCTATTTACCCCCCCCCC
>BFEA01000266.1:1916732-1929368 GCA_003427395.1 Chara braunii | reverse complement strand
CAAAGCTTAAGAAACCTGTGTACATCATTTCAAGTTGTGAATGAGTTCCAAGTGTACTTATATCTTCTGGACCTTGCTCGCCTGATGTGGATAATATTGAGTGCAATACATGCATTAAGTTTGAAGAAATGAACACGAGAAAAGAAAATCTTTTTCAGTAAAGGCAGAACCTTGTCAGTGGTATCGAAGTGAACTCTCGTTGTCTTTGACAAAGGTCGAGCGCGCACGTGTGAAGAAAAACGGCGCATTGTGGAGAGGAATGGCCCGCAACAGAGAGAAAGTATGCAAGGAAGGAGGAGGCGAGCGCTGGAAGAAAGGCGCGCGAAAAGTATAGAGAAGCCAACACGAAATGCAGGGAGGGCATCTGGTGAAGGACAGAGCATGAGCAAGAGAGAAAGGCACTTGCGGGTAAAAGAAAAGAAACCCAGCGCTAACGAAAATAAAAGCAGCCCACATGTGAAAGAGGTGGCCGAAGCAGTGAAAGAACAAGTGTGATCGAGAAGAAGAGCCAGCATGTTCGGAAGGACGGACAATGACAATTGTACAAAATAGAAAGCATATGGGATTGGCCAGGGGAGAAAGAGGTTGGAGGAGGAGAGAAATGACTTATCTGCAGTGCGGAGTGAGCTTGATCACTGCAGGCGACTTACCGGTGTCAGCCAACATAGAGAAGTCTTCACTAAGTTGGCAGTGAAGTAGACTTGTATGAAAGCGTGCATGACCTTGATTCCTCATCTGTTGGTCTATCTTGGATCGAGCTGCAATTGTCATCAATGGTGTTGATTTCCAGTAGGTCATCGGTATGTAGGAGGCTGCATGTATAGACAGGTAGGTGCAGCCTGTCGATGGCAATACTGTGATGAGTAGTTGCATGGGCATGAGTGGTAGATGTTCAATAAACAACCTGGCTAGCCCAAGGACCGGTATGAACTGGCGTGCAACTGAACTGTGTGGTCAGCTTGCAGATGGCTACACCATGTTAAGTAGCTGCACGGGCATGATCTCCGAGTACTTGTTAAACAACATGTCAAGTGCAAGGACCGATATTGACCAGTGTGCAAGAAAACCACATGTGCATGAGTGCTTTCCCGTGAAGGGAAGTGGATATAATAATTGTTAAGGACCTCCGGGCTGTCATTAAACAGCATGTGGCTATTCAATGGTAAGCCTTCATAGCCGTAATATAGTTCAGTTGATCCAAGGCGAATCAGCATTAAGTAGATTAATTTAGTGTTGCGTGGGTTAGTGTCAGTTGGAGTAAAAGTTTAAGTTAGGGGTAAATCTAAATGTAGGGGCTTGTGGAGCAGGGTCCCTTGTGGGCTAACTGTCGTACTAGTTCCTCAAAATGGACGACTATCCCAGGTTCGCTTTTCTGGCCATTTCTGTGCTCTTCCAACCCCTTTTTCATTTTTTTGTTTCCCCTGGATTTCTTGCGCAACGTGCACTTACCGGGGATAGAGCACCGTAGTGGAAAGAGACATCATAGCCATGGGATGCCGGCTATAACGAACTACAAAAGAAGAGGAGACAATTGGAGATCAGAGAAGGAGATAGAGGGGGAGAAGAGACTAAGAAAGATAGAGAAGAGAACAAGTAGGAGGAACAGGAGAGACCTCCAGCAGCGGCACCCAGGCCTTGGCAATTGGAACCAGCTCTCCCATTGTTACCATTGATGACCGCTAAGAAGAACCAGCAAGAAAGTAGGCGGATGCGAACAAGTCTTAGAGAAAGGAGGAACTAGAGAAGGCAATCCATAAGGTTAAGGAAGAGTGAGAGGAGATGCAAAGGTTGGGCATAGAACTGTCAGAGGAAAAGTTGTTGTTCACTGGACTAAGTATAAAAGAATAAAAGATGAATGGTCAGGTGGATGTGAATCGGGTGGCCACATTGACTCTCAACAATCCGTTGACGATCGAGGGGCTGCAGTGTCGACCCGAGGAGGTGAGGAAGATGATAGAGAACAATAGGATTCTAGTTAATCAGAGTTTTACTACCGGACGCTGGGCCCGGTTCCCAGTTTGTGCCAATTTGTGAGGTAAGGGTTGCATCTATGGGACACTGGACCCGGTTTCCAGCAGGTGTTGCTCCCCACCAATAGATGGAGCTGTTTTGTAAAAAAAAAAAAAGAAAAAAAAAAAGATGCCAGTCTGACAGCGTTGAATGAGGTGAGAGATTGGAGAGTGCAGAAAACCTTCAAAGCCGAATTTACAGATCTGAAAGATGTCACTTGCATTATTGAGGGATGATGGCCAGAGGAGAAGAAAGAAGGCATCGAGGATGGGAGATGGATGCAAAAGGAAGTTTGAGGAACCCCGTTATGAAGCAAGCGAGGACACATTCTGTTATAAGATGAAGATCCCTGACCTTTATCATGGCAACAAGGACGAGGGTATAGACTTGTGGATTGTAGAGTTACAGATGTTCACAATTATATACCAAAACCGACAACATCGCCAAGTAGTCTTTGTGTGAGTTGCACTGAAAGGTGATGTGAAAGGCGTGGGTAATGCAGCGGGTGGCAGCGAGCTGTTTTGGAGACCAACTAGGTTAGTATGGCGCTAGCAAGCTACTCCTGATTTCCTCTATGATCTGAAGGGGTAGATTTAAGGACCAGAATGATGGAGTTAAGATGGTGTACCGTATCATGAAAATCCATTATTAGGGCTAAGTGGCACAACACAAAAGCTTTGGACTGCCAGATGGACTACCTAATTGGGAAGTAGGGTCACGGAGTCAAACCAGCACAGGAATTGAACCAGATTCACCTGGTATTCTCGAATCTATTAGCTTTGTGCTAGCTGCAGGGATGGGCAAGGAAGGTTTCACTTATAGGAAGTATATTGAGCGGGCCCAACGGTTAGCGAACTGCAACAGGTTACAGGTACATGATCTTCCTTTCGCTTCTGAATTCAAAATGAATAAATTAAATACGTTTAAGGGGGAAACGGTGTGCAACACTGTTACAAGAACTTACGGCCAGTGACCACGTCTTTGTGTCCTTCAAGCTTAGGGAGGAGAAGCAGACTTAGTTTCTATACAAGGATGATGGGGATGGCGGCAGTGGCGGGTACAGTCAGGGAGGAGACTACTCTTCTGTGGTGGTCCGCAGCGGAGCGCCACAAGGAAGAGGTGGTGGTGGGGGAAGGTCTCCACCACAAGAGGTTTCCACCCAACCAAGGTGTGAGGAAGGTCATCCTTGGAAGCAAGCGAACCTCAGGCTGTTGGAATCCCCATGGTGCTAAACCTAGGACAACCAACAATGTTTCAAGTATGGCTAGAAAGGCCACATCACTCCCTTCTTTCTTTCAAACATCGGAGCTTCACTCCAATAGTCTGCCATAGCCACCTGCTCGACCAAGTAGGAGAACGGTGTAGGAGATGGCTATGGTGGACCCTTTGAGTGGTTGGCAGTAAGGGGAGGATTCGGACATTGGCGGCGGGGGGGAGGACGATGGTCCGCTGCACGCCGAAACCAGTCGTTAAATTGGGCGTGGGCCATGCGATCGGACGGATCAGCAGGCAGGGTGTGGCCCGCAGCGCTTTTCCACTGGATTGTTCATAGCGTGGCGGTTAGTGCCGTCATTCCTTTTGCCTGCAAAGAAGCTCCAATGTGACGATGGCCATCGATCCAGAGGAATATCTTCCAACGCCCATCATTGGATAGCAGGGAGCATGCCATGCTAAGAGGAAGAAAATGAAAAGAAAATAAAAGAAAATAGAAAGTGTCGGAAAGAGAAACGAGGAAACGACAGAGGGAGAGAAGGAAAAAAAAAAAAAAAAAGGAAACCCCAATGAAAATGATGTGCATGGAGAAAGAGGAAAGCGCACAAAGAGAGATGTGTGTGTGGCTCTGTGCCACCCACCCATCCACGCTCAGTCTAATATTTTCGAGTTCGTTGTGAATGGTTGCAGCTGGGGTTTGAACCTATGTGTAGATCTGGAATTACCAACTGCCTGATGAGATAGTTAAAAAAAAAAAAAAAAAAAAGGGCGACGGCCTTGAGATATTATCATTGAGCTGACCGGCCCCAAGCAATTCATTTGTAGTCGGTTTTACTCGTCAAGTTCCATCATCTGGATTCGAACGCCAGGTCTGTGGGTGTACCCACTGAGCTAGGCTCTTGGGTATGAGATAGTTGTTGAGGTAGACTGGGTGTCTGTCTCTGCATGGGGACAAGTTTAATATAAAAGGAAAAGGGAACCAGTCCATCTCAGGCGGCTGGCACGTCAGGATGTGTGTGTGTGTCCAAACCCTAACATTGCAGAGTGTGGAGAACCAGGTGGATGGGAAAAATGGAAAATGTGTCGAATTGCTGCCTTGATGCATTTTGTAGCCATAAAGATTTATGTATAAAATATTTTTCGTCGAAAGATCACAACGGAATCTACGGTCCCTGAAAATTTCAGATGTTTTCTTATATTCTTCTGAGCTTGAAAAATCAGTAAAGAATCTAAAATTGCAGTTCTTTTTCCGTTGGCCAACACCTGGGGTCTGGTCCCACCTATTCTCGACCCGTCTCCCCCCGCCTCCCTGCTCTCCCCGACCCTCCCTCTACTCTGTCACGACCCAATCCCGACCCTCCGCCCCCTCCCTCCACCCAGCTCGGCCACATCCCAACCCTGACCCACATTACCACGACCAGCCACATCCCGATCTGCCACCCCCCTCCACCCAGATCGGCCACATTCCAACCCCGACCCACATCACCACGACCTGTCACATCCCGATCCCGACGTGCCCCCCCCCCCACCCTCGGTACATCGCCTCACATCCCAGCTACTCTGTCACATCCTGCTCCCGACCTTCTGTCGCATACCATCCCCCCACATCACCCCGACCCACATCACCTCGACCCTGTCCCTGACACCCGCTAGCAGGACAACATAATAAATGATAGAAGCAACAGTATGCGGGTTCGTCACCAGCGGGCGGATAGGAAGATGGATTCCATGCTCCTTTACAGGGGGGTGGCGAGGCATTATGCCCAGAAACGGCTACTGGAGGATAAAAGAGGGGGGGGGAAGGGGGGGGGAATTATGAAGAATGGGATGAATGAGGATACTCAATCCAAAAGGGACGAATCACTGTTTGCCAGCAACATGCACCCAGGGCCTGCCAGCTCCGCTACCCACAACACTAAGAAGGACGTGACGAATGAGGAACATCAGAGAATCCAAATTCAAGGGGAGGAGTCACTGTCCACCAGCAGCAAGCACCTGGGGCCCTCGAGCTCAGCCTCCCACAGCTCTTCTGCCAAAACTTGGGCTGAGAGGGTAAAGGGGCCAAGCCCCCCGGACACCATCACAATCCAGCGGAAAAAGGAGGGGGAAAGTGAGGGAGGAGTGAAGGAACAATGGAAGATTCCCTCGGCAAATTTAACAACTGCAGGGGCCTTCTTGTCCTCCTTGGAAAAGAAGGTCCTGCACCAGGCAGGCAGAACCACAGTGGTTAGAACTCTCCCGGGAGACGCAGTTAGGACAAGAGATGCCCTGTACACCGCCCATGCTAGCAATTGGGCATTCCATGATGCTGCTGCCTTCAAGTCCACCAACGATAAAGTGGGCTGGATCAGAGAGCGTCTGGCAGCATTCAAAGGATCTACCTTAAAGGCCCGGGAGATGTTCCTTGTTCAACCCGTTTCAAATTAAATCATCACCATCCTTAGTGTGGCGGAGGAGGACAAAAAAACAATGGACGGGTGAAAGTCCCTCCGCTGCGACATATCAGAAGTCCGCATCTATCCCTGGGCCCCTCCGAAACCGCAACGGTCCGAGGAACTCAGGGATCAGATGATGAGGGAACACTTCTGGGTCGAGTTCCGCCACATTCCGGTCGAATCCAAGCAGCTTTCGTGCAGGATTTAGCTGAGAAATATGATGTAGTGGGCTTCATCAACCCCCTTCCCCCCCACATGGCTCGCAGGGATGATTACCTGATGCTGGCCATCAACCTTGCAGATGACCACATCTTCTCGATCGATGATGTCATCCCCTTCTGTGTGGGAGGGAAGCTATATTGGATCCATACAGCCCATAAACTCAGGCCGTGGTGCTTTAAGTGCCAATCCTATGGCCACTTATACACTGACACAGCGTGTTCCCGCCACCCATCCCGCACAGCCAAACCCACTGGACGTCTGAGGAAAGACCCCTTCGACGAATCCAAGTGGCGGACCGTCGATCCCGGGCATGAGGGCTGGGTCTATGTTAATGCACCTGATGGGAAGGGCGGGGAAGCCACCGGTTGGTCTTGGGAAGGGCAAGGGGACCCACAGCCGGGATCCCGACCACCAGCAACATGGGTACCTGCCAAGGCCCTGGAAGTACACTTAAAATCCCCCCTTGCAAAGAACAAAAAGCAGGAAACATGGGAGGTGGTGAGGAGGAGGAATAGAGTGCTGCAGAAAACGACATAGGAAATAAAGAAAATAGAGTAGGCGCGAACAGCAATCGTTTCGCCTGCCTGGAGGACAGCGGGAAGAATCTGGGGAACTGGGACAATCAGGGACAGGACCTAAAATAACTTAATCAAGTAGAAGAAAAGGAGGCGGTCCCGGGGGGGGAATCGGGCCCCAAGCAGTGAAGGAACGCAACGCCTTTGGGCCGCAGCAGATGGAGGTGGACACATCTCCCCCTCCCCCTGATGTGGAAATGGAGGAACCCCCACAAGACCAGGCAGACCCTGACGCCCCTCCCCATGAAATGGGCCTGGATCAAAAAATACAAGTAGTGGCGGATTGGATACTAAAGCATCTGCAATCAGAGTGCCCAGTGGAGGAAGAAGAATACTGGGATAAGTCGTATGTCGAACTGGTGGGACTCCTAACATCCGGCCCCCCTCCCCATTTGACATGGGCCGAGGCTTTTCAACGAATTTTGGCTGTTGCCCGGAGTCGTTTTCACCCCTCCTCAGCAGCACAACACACCGAAAAGGAGCAGGACCAAGCGGCGCAGCCAGCGACAAAGGGGGTGGAACAGTCCGATGGGGGCATGACCTCACGAAGACTTAAACTAAGGCAGATCATCGAACGAGGTCTCTTTGAGCTACCGCTCTCTATGCCAAATGCGGTATTAGTGATCCCCCTAAGAAAGGCGAAAGGGAAATGGGAAGTGGGCCTTTCCCCAGTGGGAGAATACGGGGGTGTGACATTACAGGGCTGGGATTTCGCACCCCAGGAAGGTCACCAGGGAGAGAGGGCCAGGATTTTCTCTAGCCAAATGACGGCTTTCATCCCTAAACACTACGCTCCTGCGGCAAATGCAGGCCTGCGATTCGAGGCCTGTTGCGATAAGCAGATGGCCAGAAACGACCTTTACCTGCGCTTCGAATCCAATAAAACTGCCAATCTGAGATTGTTCAGCCATAACGCTTTTCTGGACCTGCAGTGCACAATAATAAAAGCCAGTGAATATTGGTCCGAGGATGACGTATGCAGATGTCTGTGCCAAATGGCACGAAAAAAGATTCTACAGCTTGACAAGTGGGACATCAAGAAATGGCATCCATTATGAGAGGGGGGGGGGGGGGGGGTCATCAAGCAATGGACGATATAGATATTCTATATCCTAGGAACCCGGCCTGGAGGAAATGTGTTGACTCTGCCGACCTGGACCTTTGCTCCCTCAATGTGAACAGCTTGGCATCATGCAAACCGGAAAAACGCCAAGCCATATGGGATCAGCTTAAGGGCATTGGGGGAAGGCGGTGGCCGGACGTAATCTGTATACAAGAAACCCACTTGCAAAACATCCCGGATCATAATAGAGTTCAGAGTCTTGTCTGGCCTCACACGGCCATAAGAGCTCACGCCCCAACACCGGGTTATGTCGGGGTCGCCATTTGGATTCCCCCGGATTCTAGGTTTCAACCGGTTCATTGGGTGGTGGATGAGGAGGGGGGGCGGTGGGCCTCGGTCCTCGGGATGTTGGAACTGGAACTCCTCTGTATTATCTGTATTTACTCACCAAACTCAGTCGGAGAAAGGAGGGAATTCCTGGGGAGGATGGGAATGCAAGTCCCAGAGGGGATTCCTCTAATAATAGTGGGAGATTTCAATGCGACCCTGAATAAAAGCCTGGATAGATGGAACCCCCAGGAATCTCCCTCCTTTGCTGCGATGGAGGACGAACAAATGATAGCAGACCTCTGCGAGTCGCTTTCCGTCTTCGATACATTCCGACGGTTGCATCCTCAAGCACGCACATTCACGTGCCTCCGAGACAGTAATCCGACGCGATTATCAAAGTCTCGAATATATCTTATTTTGCTGTCCAATGACCTGGAGGGTGCTCTGCGATGGTCAATGATTCTCCCTCGAAGTCCACATCCGGGCCTTGACCATAAAACATGTGGCATCATACTAACAATGAGAAAAAGGCCAGATCAAGGGTCAGGTTTCTACAAACAAAATACATCTTTACTTAGGGACCCATCCTTTCCGCAGATGATTCGGCACGAATGGGACTTCTGGCACAAACAAAAACAAGTCTTTGACTCCTCCCTTGCGTGGTTCAATAATGACCTAATCTTTTTGGCTAGAAAATGTAAGGAGTTCTCCAGAGCCAAGGCGGCCTTACGACAACATTTGGAAATGACCACCCATAGTGAATTACTAACGTTGGAGAGGCAAGCAGAATCCACACATCCAACCTCAGAGCAAGATCCTCAAAATCTTATCACTTCTATCCAGAATTTAAAAAATCAACTCCTACAATATGCCTTACATCGATGGCAAGGAATAAGAATCAGAGGGAAAATGACCAAGCTCACCCATGAAGCCTCAATGGATACACAATTCTTCTCTTTAGCCACCGCACGGGCGCGGCGGACGGTCATCGAAGCCCTGTTCGACCCGGAGAATAACAACATCATTGCCACAGACACAGGACATTGCACTCTGATCAGTTGAAATTTTTTCAAACAACTGTATACCTCCCACATCCCTCCTTCCCATGAGGAAGGAAGGACCCAGGAAATACAAGACTTCCTACTTCCAATGGATCGACATATCTCTCCTCAGCAGCGGGACAATCTGGAGACAGCACTTACAAAGGAAGAAATATGGACCGCGCTCCTCCAAATGAAGGAAGATAAGACTCCTGGTATAGATGGTTTCCCTAAAGAATTTTGGGAATCCATGTGGTCGGACCCTAGTACTGACCTATGGGAATACTACCAAAAGGTATGGGAGGCCGGGAAAATGGGAGAAACAGTGAGGCAAGGGGTGTTATCCCTTCTATACAAAAAAGGTGATAAGATGAACATCAGGAACTATAGACCCATTACGCTGCTTGCGGTTGTATATAAAATGCTCTCAAAAGCACTTGCCAACCGTATGGCAATAGTATTGGAAGAGGTCATTCACCCAGCCCAAACTGGGTTCATGTCCGACATGAACATTCAAGAAAATATCCTGCTGGTCAATGACGTGGTCCAATTAGCACGACGTAAGCAAGCCAATGCGGCTATCATCTTTATAGACTTTGAAAAAACCTATGACCACGTGGACTGAAAATTCCTCGACATGTGCCTAGAAAAAATGAACTTTGGGCCGGCATTTCGGCGTTGGGTAAAGATCCTCCACAACAAGGCCACCACCTGTGTCCAGGTTAACGGGTCAGTCGCGCCACCAATAGAGCTCCAAGGGTCGGTAAGAAAAGGAGATCCTATTGCCCCGTACCTTTTCCTTGTGATCATGGAAGCACTGTCAGCTAACCTGCGCCAAAACAAGGACCTCACACGGATCCAAATATCGAATATCCCCACTGAGGCAATACCTATCTGTTCCCTATTTGCAGATGACCTTACCATTATGGTAGAGGCGACAATGACCAATATGGAGGAAATTCATAATCTTATGAATAAATTTTGCCGCATCTCGGATATGACCGTTAATTGGGGACAGAAGACTACCGGGTGGTGGTTGCATCACCAGGGGGGAAGACCTCCAGAATACCCTCAAGTCACATGGCTACCTCCTGAGGACCCCCTTAGAATCCTAGGGGCACTCATCACTGCTAAAGGCAGGCCAGCGTCTAACGACGAGTGGCTGACTGGACCGGCACAAGTTAAACTAGAAAAATGGAACAATAAGCACACGTCTATCTTTGGCCGAGCTCTCGTTATTAATAATGTGGTCTTGGCCACACTTTGGTACAAGGCCATCTTATGGCCAATGAGTAACGGAGGGCTCAAAGTACTTAAACGACAGTTAGCGGCCTTCTTATGGATGGGAGATAGCAACAACACCAATGCGATTAGCCGCGTAGCATGAGACTCAGTGATCCAACCTAAGAACAGAGGCGGATTAGGAATTGTGGATCCGGCTACACAATTTCAAGCACTCTCCATCCGTTGGCTTCAGCACATCATTTTCTCACCAACCTCCCCATGGGCTCCCCTTGCCCTGGCACAAATCGCCGACCTGGCCCCAGAATCCCCGCCCGAAATTGACCCCTGCACATGGTTGGAGGATAGATACTTGAGGCTAACCAGGAAATACGGAAATGGGGACCCTACAGATAGATTCTGGATCCGTCTTATACGTACATGGAGGAAGCTCCCCCCTCCTGATAAGCCGCCACCAGAGCGATGGGAAGAAATATACCAGCAACCCCTTTTCGGGAATCGTTTAATAACAGACTCCGGGGGGAGGGTGCGTAATGCCTCGGACTCCCCGTGGAAGGGATGGGCGAAACAAGGTATACATAGGGTGGGGGATCTTTGGGACGCAGAGGGAAGGGAATGGAAGAGCAGTGGAAGGATAAGAGCAACACTACGGTATTGCCACTTTACCGAGAGGGTATTGGAGGAGCTGATTGACAGTTTCCCCCTTCATTGGTACACCACCCTTAGAAAAGGACCGTGCGTAAAGGAAGGTGACTGGGTGGGACTCCCCGACCGAGCACAAGAAGTAGGCTACATACACCTCGTTGGTCACTCACGCGTCCTTATAGAGGTTTTTTTCATTTTGAATGGCGAGGAACTAGGAAGCAAACAGCAACCCTTCATATGGAAGAATAAAAAAGAGGTGTATCGCATCAGGGTCACAGAGAACGGAGGGCACCAAAAGGCGTTTCGCCCACGAGTGCCAATTGAGGACCTCCCCATGGACCCTGATGAATGGCTTTGGACCATGCACCCTCCATCGGGGACGAGGGAAGCAAAAACAATAACACTACAGAGTTTAAAATCCAAATCGGTGTACCGAATGCTCAGACCAAAATGTAATCTGCGGGATCGAGTAGAGGATAGATGGTATCGTCATCTTAACATTGACCGCAGAATCCTGAAACCCATACGATGGTTCGCACAGCATAGCAACAGACCAGCTAAAATCTCTGCCCTACAATGGCAAATCGAGCATAGACGCCTGCCGACAAATGACTGGCTAATAGACCATACGAGCCTGGAACAACAAGGGAAAGCACTGCCTTGGTGCAAAAAATGTCTTTCAAGCTACCCGGGGGGGAGGCGGGCTGAGACCATTGAGCATATCTTCCTCCAATGCCMCGYGTCGKTATTATTGTGGAGAAGCTGGGACAGGATATGGCGCCACATAGTTCCTGGCGCAGCTTGGCCATGGGACTGGAGGGCTCTTTTGTTGGGCTATTATCCCCCAATCCAAGGGCAAACATTTGAGGAAAACATGTTCAACCTGGGAAGAAGGAGTGTTCTATGGACTATATGGTGGAAAAAATGTTGTTATGAGATAGAAGGGGCGCAGGTGGAGGAAGGTGAAGTCCTGGACCAAATCCAGACACTGGTCCAGTATGAGATTGCGGCCCAATGGAAGACAGCCAAGGACAAGCTCGACCAAGCCCACTCCTGGCGGGACATGAACATAATTATTTCCACATTTAGCAAGAATTGGCTGGGGGGAGAAAGGGAGGGATGGGTGGCTGAGGTGAAATGGACTGATCGACAGCCAGGAAGGGAATCACAGGAAGTCCCCCGGAAAGGAACAAGAAGAGACTACCAACTGATCTTCCATAATTGGACTAAGATTGATCCTGGCTCCTTGCTACGGCCTGCTCCGGATTTTTCAGACCCCTTCCCGCCTCACCCGCTGTCTCTAGCTGAAATCCTCCCGGCCACGTGAGTCGGCGGGAGCGGAGGGCAGTAAGATGGCAGGAGATGGCAGTAGACGGTGGGGATGTGGTAATTAAGGGACGCTGGACCCGGTTTCCAGCAGGTGTAGTTCCTCATCGGTCCTTGACTTGCAATTCTTGCATTTCTTGTACTTCCTTCTTGCACTTCTTGCATTCTACATGCCGCTGGTAGTCCACATTCAACATGCATTCTGCATGCAGTGGCTAGTCTGCAATTGCATTCTCCCCCCCTCAGGGATGCTGTACTCGGGACAAGGGACGCTGGACCCGGTTTCCAGCACTGGGGTGTCAGACTTTCCACATGATATTGTTCTGTAAAATTTTTGTAAATTTTCTACAAAATTCCTGGACGCCATGAGGACAGTAGGAGGGGAGCAGGATCTAGGGGAGGGAGGGAGGCCCCACCGGTGCCCCCCTGTGGGTCTCCCGCCAGTACCCGACGATGCTACAGGATAAGAAGGAAGAAAAAGGTCAGATATGGGACGCTGGACCCGGTTTCCAGCCAAATGGCGTCACCCTCAAGAC
>BFEA01000266.1:1895622-1909113 GCA_003427395.1 Chara braunii | reverse complement strand
AACTGCCAACCAAAAATTCCCCCCAATTTTTTTTTTTTTAAAATTTATTTGAATTATTTTTCAATTTCTCTTCTCCACCTTTTCTGTTTTTTATTTTTTATAATTCTAAAAACGTATTTGTTTCCAAACAAATATATATAGGGTTGTAGGGATTAAAAATCCCTACAACCTTTTTTTTTTTTTTTTTTTTCTTACCCATTATTTAATTTAGGAAAAATATGGTAAATTCGCGTCCACGGCGCGGACGAGGTCGGTCGCGGATGCGGCCGTATATACGTCCGCCATCCAAGCTCGACCCCGCGGACGCGTCCGCAGGTGTTTCATAGCGTGCGATCATCCACAAACGGTCATTCGGCCATGTCAGCGGGTGGATCGTTTGGGGGGTTGTCGGGGTCAGTCGGGCTAAGTGTTCTAGAGCTAGAACACACCACGGACTCTGGGGGGCGAAAACGAGTTTTTTAATCCATTTTAACCATAATGCTGACACCTGCATGGTTAGGTCAATTATTCCCAGGCCTCCCCCCACCTTAGGCTGGATAATTGAATCCCACGTCACTCGGCTAATTACATTGCTCTGCTCGTCATCCCCTGTCCATAGAAAAACCGCTGCCTTTTTTCTTAGGCTCCTCAGGGTCGCTTTGCTCAGCGACCACGGTAAGGACTTGTACCATAATGTTGCAAAGATTATATTGTTAACTACTAGTGCGCGACCGAATAGGGATGCGTGTTTGTTTCTCCAATTGTTTAGTTTTTGTTGAGCCGGGCGCTGAGACCGCGGCGCATCATTACTTTGAAAAAGTGATCTCTTGCGAGCGCCTGCAAAACACTGAAGATTTGACGCGTAGTGTTGATAGCTTTGTTATGTTTCCAGGAAAAAAATTCTGTTTTTCGAATCCAGAAACCAGTACTACTAAAGTGGCTATACATACCAACTTTTTCACAGATCTCTATGCCTTGATAGGAACTGGAAGTTTTGAAACTGGTTGGTATACTACCATAATGAAGTTACTTTTCATTGTCATTGATTGGTGGGTGTCCCTCTGTGGTCATGGATACCCCTAGGATTCTTACTGGGGTCTCTAACGGCATCCATGTAATGTGTCGTGACTCTGGAGGGCGTTCCCCTTGGTAGTGAATCCACGATCCTTGTGTCTTGCTCCCGCAATTGACTGTCATGTCGGAAACCCTGACAAACCTTTCCATCATCTGTTAAATTTCCTCCATATTGCGGTGTGTGGTCTCTGCCATTATTGTGAGATCATCCGCAAACAGGGAGCGCACCGGGATTGCATCCTCCGGAATGCGTGTGATTCGGATTCTAGTCATGTTTTTGTTAGCCCGAAGGTTGGTAAGTAGTGCTTCCATAATGACCAGGAAAGGAAGGGGACAATTGGATCCCCCTGGCGGACCGACCTCTTCAAGCGTAGGGGCGACGCAAGGTATCCATTGACTTCGACGCAGGTGGTTGCATTTTGGTGTAGGATTTGTATCCAACGCCTGAAATATAGCTCAAAGTTCATTTTTTCCTGACATTTGTCCAGAAACAACCAATCCACATGGTCATAGATCTTTTTCGAAGTCGATGAAAATCAAGTCCGCGTTTTGACAAGAGTGTCTCGTGAGCTGGAGTCTTTCATGGACCAACATGATATTCTCTTGTATATTCCTATTCTCCATGAAACCGGTTTGGGAGGGATGGATGATGTCTTCCGTTACCGGGATCATTCTGTTTGATAAGGTTTTAGACAACATTTTGTACACTACAGTGAGGAGTGTCATTGGACGGTAATTTCTGATATCAAATTTATCCCCTTTTTTTATATAGGAAGGTCAGTATCCCTTACCCCACCCTTTCTCCCATCTCACTTGTGAGCCATACTTCTTTGTAGAAGTCCATGACATCCTCGATCAAAAAATCTCATGTGGTTTCCCCAAACTCCTTAAACAAGCTACTTGTGAAAAGTGGACCAAAAAAAAACTCCAGTTTGCGAACTCCATAATGTTTTCCATAAAAAACTATTTTCGGTCAAACGCAATGTGACACGAGGCTCATATGTCACCACAACTTTGAGGAAAACCTGTTTTTAGCAAAATGGAAAAGCTTGTTGAAAAAAAAAAGAAAAAAAAATGTTCTTCTAAAAATTTTGAGGATAGTCACTGTTGTGGTTATAAGAAGACGCATCCTTAATAGAACTGCGAAGACGACGAAACAGGAAAAGGGCCCCAGCACGCATAGGGAGGGGCGCATGCGTAGAGGTCTCCCAATATATATAGGGGGTCCACTATACGCATATAGGGCAACTTGCATAGGGGACCAGAGAGGGGTCCTCCAAGGACTCCCGCATATGGGGAGGGCCCTGCATGCATATTTAGAGGGGGCCCGTGCATGCAAGGGGGATGCCCAAATGAAGGGCCCTGACATGTATGGGCCCCTATGCACAGGGGAACCCCTTTAACCATTCATTCCTATATCTTGATATGGGTCGGCCCCATATATGAGGCATATATGGGCCCCCGCGCATAGGGGTCCTTCATGCTTGCATGACCTCCACACATGCATTTTTTCGGGGGGGGTTGCATGCATAGGGGGCCCCAATGCCCCCCATGTATGGGGGACCCCGTATACGCGGGGGCCCTCATGTAAGGTGCACATGCATGGCCCCCCCTCATGTATGGCGTCCCCCCAGGCGCATGCATGCATTGGGGGGGGACCATATATGCCCCCAATTCATATATCTTAAAGAGCAATAACAAACCAAAAAAAATTGATACTTGTAAAATGCCATAAGCTTGGTTTTGTTGTGATCCAAGGACAAGTTCAATCCCAAATTGCACAATCAACCTTTCACTGCCTTCAATCCCCCACCTTTCCCCGCCTTCCCCCCCCCGCCTTCACCTTTCTCGACTTTTTGGGTAAGATCATGTGTAGTATATGTTCTGATCGGTATAATATCTGATCAGTGGTCCATTGGGCCGCTAAAATAAATAAATAATAAATAATAAAATCCTGCCACCTTCCTTTCCACCTTCTCGCACCTTACCCCACCTTCCCTCCTACACCTTGCCCGCCTTCCTCTGCCTTGCCCCACCTTCCCTCCAGGCTCCCGTGCATTCCCCCGCCATGCCTACACCTTAAAGTTCCCCCCCCTTGCCCCGCCTTCCTCCGCCTTTTACCGCCTTCCTTCCCTTTCATTCCCCCACCTTCCGTTGTCGTCAATCCCCCACCTTTCCCCGCCTTCCCCCCCCCGCCTTCACCTTTCTCGGCCTTTTGGCTAAGATCAAATGTAGTATCTATTTTGATCAGTTTATATCTGATCCGTCGCCCATCGGGGCACTAAAAAAAATAAAAAATAAAAAAATCTGCCACTTTCCTTTCCCTGCCTTCCCCCACCTTGCCCCTCCTTCCCTCCCGCGCTTTCCCTCGCCTTGCCCCGCCTGCCCTCCCCTGCTATCCCGCGGCCTGCCTTCCTGCACCCTGACTTGCCGCACCTTTGTTCTCCCCACGTAATCAGTCGTTTTTTTAACTGACCGATTATGTAATCGGTCGATTTCAAGAACGACCGATTACGTCATCGAATGTTTTTGGAACTGGCCGATTACGTAATTTGTCGTTCTTGAAACTGACCGATTAATGTAGCTCAGTGGTAAGAGCACCTGTTGGAAATGTGCACTGTGGTATGAGGTTGCGTGTTCAAAACACGATTGCAACCTTGCGCATGGACACTGGCAGGGCGTTAGAATGGCGCATGGTTGGACACACATTTCCTTGGGCTGACGCACGATAAGCTTATATAGACACTGTCAGCGCACCAGCCAAGGGTTGTCTATGGTGTTGTATGTCGGGTCTTGATATTGCATGGGTTGCTTGTGGCTGTTGCTCGCGGTTGTTCTGTTAATCTTCTCAGTCAAACATATCACACACAGGGGCCGTTTGCGATTGTTGCTAAAATGGTAGAGTCTTTAGGTCACAAGTCATAGATCACGGGTTCGAGTCTGGCTGGGGACTTTAGGGGGGGTTCTTGTCCAGCTTGGCCTGTTATCTGGTCTGTTATCTCTTCAAAATGAACACATAGTTCCCTCTATATAGCACTTCACATATCTGGCCTTCGGGCACATACATCTCGCTGTATAGTTACACAGAGCACACATAGACTGCACATATCTGGCCTTCGGGCACATACATCTCGCTATACAGGTACACAAAGCACACATAGTCTTCGGGCAGATACAAAACACATAGCACTATGGGCTCATACAAACATACATAGTCTCTGGGCATACACACATACACACAAATTACGATACTGGGTTGGGGGGGTCTATCAGGTATATGACAAGGTCTACTCACGCATAGCTTAGCTCTATGGTAGGGGTAGGGATATTAGTCGCTCCAGGCTCCAGCTAGTCTAAGCTCCACCTAGCCTTGGATAAGCTAGGGGAACGGCGATAGGATGTGTCTGTGGTGTCGCACATTTTCCAGTCAGGCCTCTTTGGGCGACTGGAAAACTAACAGGCTGTCACGCAGGATTTTGAATATGATTGTAATAAATAGATTAATTAAATAATGCAAATCCATTCCTGTTGTGTGCGTCCGTCTTCGAGCAAGACCCTTCAATTGCGGTCTTCGCTGATCCCCGGTCTTAGGAATCTTTCATTTTGATTCGGAACAGCAGAGAATTATGCAAATAATAATCATAAAATTATGGGGTGCTATGCATGCATCAATTATGTCAATCTGATTTTGAGAACTTTGACAAAACATCCACGAAGGCAATCATCAAGCAAGAATAGTGCAGAAAATAAGACTGACTGACTCGAGCAAAGACAGGGGCAATTGAATGAGGGANTGACAAAACATCCACGAAGGCAATCATCAAGCAAGAATAGTGCAGAAAATAAGACTGACTGACTCGAGCAAAGACAGGGGCAATTGAATGAGGGAAGAATGAGAACTCRTAATAATCTCAGAAAGTACATGTAAACGGGTATAGCCAGTACCTCTCAAGAGTCCTCACTCATCCCTTCGGTCAGTCTCTCTCAATCTCTCTTTTCACTAATCTTTTCTGGTGTCGAGACCCACGCCCACGTACAGTCTGAGACTGAGGCTTCGTGACAAAATGCCACCTGTAGCCAGCAAGCTCTGAGCACGACCATCCGAGACACATAACACRGTAATTAACCATAGAGCAAAACTCCTCCCACAATGTAGGCAGTCCGTCCACCGAAAAGACTCCTCGTCTGAGGTAGGGATACTCGGTGGGCTCAGTCAATGCCTCAACGTCGATCATCGCCGGAGAGATGTACCTCTTTGCTAAACCAATCACATCCAACCAACTCGTGTCGTCAGTGAGAAGAGAAGGGACTGGAGGCCTAGGATAATTAGTATAAAGGATTGGCTCAAGGCTACGAATCAACGTAGTGCCACTCTCATCGAGTTCCCTCTCTCTCTGCTCAAGGAATTCGGTGTCCGAGATCCAGACTGGATCGAAAAGTTCATGAGCCTCCTTGCCCTTCTTTAGATAAGACCTCAGGTCGTGGATAGTGCCATCAGCAAAACTGGTATAGACAACGAAGATTGACAGATCTCCCTGTCTGAAACCAATGGCACTAACATACTGATAATGAAATACCTCTTTGCAAGAGATCCGATTGAGGTTGGCCAGCACTGACCTGCGTAGACTGAACAGTGTTCATGAGTACTTTTGCCAGTTCAAGCTGATCAGATGGTCCTGGAGAACTGGTTACCCAACTGATTGCAGGAAGCTGATTTGCTGTTTCTTGTTGCTGTTCCTAGTTGCAGTTCTCCGGTTGCCGTTCTCTGTTGTCGTTCGGACCAATTGACTGCTGCTACTKAGATTACTGCTCTGAAGAGTTGTTTCCCCAACTACTGACTGGTTGCTGTTCGGAAAACTGACTGGTGCTGTTTGGAAAACAGACTGGTTGCAGTTCGGAAAACTGACTGCTTGCTGTTCGGAAAACTGACTGGTTGCTGTTCCGAAAAAAACTGGATGATTACTGTTTTGAAAACTGGCTGGTTACTGTTCTGAAAACTGGTTGGTTACTGTTCTGAAAACTGGCTGGTTACTGTTCTGAAAACTGGCTGGTCACTCTTCTGAAAACTGGCTGGTTACTGTTATGAAAACTGGCTGGTTACTGTTCTGAAAACTGGTTGGTCACTGTTCTGAAAACTGGCTGGTCACTGTTCTGAAAACTAGCTGGTTACTATTCTGAAAACTGGTTCGTCACTGTTCTGAAAACTGGGTGGTTACTGTTCTGAAAACTGGCTGGTTACTGTTGAACTACTGCTGAAATATCGAGTCTCGGCTCACTTATGATTTGTCCTCTTATCTGGCCCGTTCAACAGTTTTCATCCACGAGCCAGTACTATGCGGTTTCCCACTCTTATCAGAGAAGACATACTCTACGTACTTTTCTGTCTTAATCCCTTGGACTGCACGTTTTCTCAGGAACGACTTCTGACATTTCATGCTCTAAATGGCTTTGTCCTCCCAGTTTTCATGCTTTTCTACGCTAATAGTACTTTTCATAACGAAAATCTCTTCGTCCCTCATGATGTCCTCACACCCAGATCGAACAATACTCCATGAACCCAGGTTGGATAGTATCTCTCAGGCTCCGAGTAGTTGGCGCCCACTCAGGTGCGCGATGGTTATTAAGAGGCCCTTGAGCAGGTCGCGCATTATCACTTGCTAGAGTTTACACCGATACTAATAATGAGTTTAACGGAGGTGACCAGACACCGACTTTTCATCAAGATGAACAGTTATTCACGCGATAACAGAGGCACTTCACTCAATATTATTTTCCATCTTCTCGGCGATAATTTGGGCTGAAGGTCATCACCCTTCCAAACCAGCACGGTGTAAGCTTAAACGAGGAACAAGGTCGGGGTACTGCAAGCCTATGTCCTTGTTCATGTAATTCAAGAGTATTATTTGCCTGCTGCAAAATTCTCATGAACCGCTAGGCCGAGGTTTGTCTTTGGGTACAGGCTTAGACTGCAAGGCCAATCAGGACCAAACTCAGTTCTGATGTAAAAGAAGATCAATACTCGTCTCTTGTAAAACCTGAAAGCTGTCGCGACGCGCTCTCGAACACCAGCGCGTCAAGTGACCTCTCAAAGAGTGTTTCGACTCAGTACACCGTCATAAGCACGACAACCTTCATAATTGAATAAATAGATAAATAAGTAGATGAACAAGCAGACATGTTTTGTTAATGTTTACCAGCCTCTTTTGGTCACAGCCCCAGGGAGGACTTCTCAAGTGAACCAGTCCCCGAACCGGTGTCACATTGTTAAGTACCAGCTGAGTACTAAGAGAGAAGTTACGTCTTGCTTATCTGAAATGTCATAGTTATAGGGTTTTGTTTCTGCTCACGTCCGGATCTCGACAGAACTTTGTATAACCGTGCCGTACTGTCTCACGTTGGGACTGCGATAGTAGGCGATACAGAGTTCAGCAGCACAAGAGTCCTTACTTCTACATAAACGGAGTTTGTATGCCCCTCGCAGAGAACTGGGCCCTCGTAGGTAAGCGACCGACGAGCAATCAGCCTTTCTAGAGACCTCTGAGTTCAATGACCGTTGCTCATTCCTTGGCTTATGCGTCCCATGACGAAACGTAATCAGAGTTTAGACATCACCTGCGTTTCTCAGCAGTTCCCCCCCCCCAATAATTTTCACTTTCTCTCAGCAATGGCAATGCGGAAGGGCATAAGCGTTAGTCCCCGTCCAGGAGGAATTTAACCAAGAGATAGACAACTCTTCTCAGGACTCGTAGTTTGCTGCCCTTCAACCCATCTGTCAAGGCCCTATAAATGTTTTCCTTCCATGCACCCGTTCCAAACCCCGTGCTCAAGTTCTCCGTTACTAACCTCTTAGTCGATATGCCTGATCTAAATTTTCAAGGATGCTTCCTCGGTTTGCTTGCTAACTCTGTCCAGTTATCGTTTTCCCTACTTTCCTTTTTTTTTATGAACAGGCGCATGCACTACCTCCTAAGGCTTTTTCAACTACCCGCTTCCGGACAAATGTTGTATGCAAGGGTTCCTCCGGTCACCTTCACTGACATCCCATAACGAACACAAACACACGGGTCTTACTTCTCTCAGGCGGAAGACAAGACTGAGGTTCTATCATGAGCGCATGCCGCTCAGATAGCACTGTGTTCTTCGGCTCGTTTACCCGATCCAAAGGTAGTCAGATTTTAGCGATTGTACACAAGGCATGAAACCTGAATGTATAATTGAATTCAATTTTCTTATTAAGGTAGAGCTTGAATTCCGGAAGGAGGGGCGAAATCAGGGAGTCAAGAACGACCGAGGGGAGGCGATGGAAACCAGAAAAATGAAGTGGTCTTCAACACAGCCCAGTCATGAACCTTATCCTGTGGTCGATATCTTTCGTCCAATTAGATGCGATCACTATTTCTTCCACTCTGAACCGTTGCTCCGTTAAATTTTCACTCTCCTTCGCACACTTGACTCATCAATTGGCCTGGCCAGATGCTACAGCTACCGATGGGGCAGGTGACCATGACTAGATCAGCCACTTCTGTAACCCCAAATCTCAATGTAACTACACTCAGTCTGTGCTTTATTACGGCTTCTCGAAGTGATTCAGCAATCAGCATCATTCTCAATCATTGAAATCACATCTCATAACCCGACTAGTCGTTGCCACAGACCCGCTCGACCGACTAACAGCAAACTTCCTTCAAACACAAGCTAACACAGCACTTCAAAGGTCTTGAGTTTTCATTGAGTACACTGATCAGGGAACAAAGCAGAGCTTTAGCGCGAAGACAAAGGCAAACGTCTTAAGGCAGAATATTCTCTTATTCATTTGGGAAAGCTAGCGTGAGCTCGTATGTCAATGATTACTTGCCCTTCGTGCATTAACACAGTCCATTCCATTACCATCCCCTTCTCTACTGAAATTTTTTTCTTACCTATGCTCTTCTCATCATCCTTCCTTACACTCTGATTCTCTCGTGACTACATGACCCTTCAACAAAATTCCTCCTCCCTTTTCTTTTATTTCTCGCACAGACGGTACTAAGGGCTGCATCTAACAGGACTCAAGTTATCAACCCCTGACGCTCTCGAGAGCCTTCGTCTGCTTATTGGAGTAAACACACTGACAACTATGCTCCCGTACTTATAGACGCTACCCACTATTCATGGTCAAAACCCGGATGCGAAAGTTATCACACGCCGATCAAGGAGGTACTTACGAACGAGCCCATTACGCTAAAGAACGAGCAGTTAAAGGCGAGAGGCGAGGTCAGTCAATCTTCTTTGCAGATCCTAAAACGATCCCGAGCTTCCTTGGAGACGTCTCGTAAGTCACTCTGCATGCGAGGAATCGACACGGTTCTCTGCAGTTGGTCATCTGAAGATCCTAAAAAAACGTACTCTAATACCCAGAGGATCACTCACGCCGAAGCTCATCCTAGCTCAAGTCACCACAACCAAGCAAGAAGGGCCCAATGCCCGCAAGACAATGGTGCTCGCGTCTGGTACTCCCGTCGCTCATGACACAGGTGCTTGTCCGTAGACTCTTTTCTCAAGGCGAGAGGAAAGTGCTTTCTCTCTAGCCAACGAGACGAACCAGCGATGACGGCAACAATATCACCACCTCCCCGTGACGCCCCGTAGGTAAGCTCATTACCTCGTGCGCGTGACGGAAGACGGTTGACGTCAACCGAGCTTGTCAAGCTCACGTTTCTCCCGTGCATTTCTCTTCTTGCCCTCGCTTAACCGACTCTCACGCGTTAGGGCTCCTCAGCGACGATCTCTCTCGCAGTGATTCCCCTCTCTGCTTATTTTGACAGCGTGTAGTCATGCTCCAAACGCACTGTGCCCCATCACCCACGAAGTGCGCACCGTTGACCACCCTCTCGTTCTTCAGGTTACGTCACTTGTCGCGCATGTGTCCCCCGCTCCTGTTTCTTGCCCCTCTGGTTTTGGGTTTCGTCCTGTTCACGCTCTCCCCTGCGCATTCCCTCAGACCCGTCTCTTTCCCTTGCTCGGTTTCTCACGCGTCCCGCGACCCGGGGGTGTCAGTTGTCGCGAGCTTGCCTCGGGTCCCTTTTCCACTGGCTCCGCGTTTCGGTGGTGCTTTTGGATCTCCTTGGGTCTTTTCCAGGACCTGAGATCCGTCTCTCGGTCTGCGTCGCTCATCTCACTCTCCCCTCCCGAGTCTCTGTCCTGGTGGATCTGCTCCTTGTCCGCCGTGTCCATCGAGGTCTCAGTTTCGTGATAGGCCACAGTTATCTGTAGCCTTGCCGTCACTCCGTCCCGTCTACAGCGTCTCTCAGCTCGGTTTCTCGCCTCCGAAATCGCGTCTTGCAACTTCGGGTTAGTTCGCATATCCCCCTCTCTTGCTCCCTCCACGTTGATCTTCAGTACCAACTCATCTCCACCGTCATAGTTGAGTATGACGGTGATCCAGGGCTCTTCCCCGGACACTGGCTTCCAACGGGCATGGTGGTACCAGTACCCGGGCCTGTACCCATGTAGCGTCATAGCTGCTCTCCCAATAGCCAGCGCCTGCCCAGTAAACAGTGCAGCATAAAGTCACCAGCTTCCAATAGCACACCCTTCTACACTAGAGCCTGCAGTACAGACTGCGTGCTACCAGGCGGCTGGCTGCCGACAATATCCCGACTCATCCTCTCTTATAGGGCTTCCCTCTCTGCGTTTTGAATGAAGGACTCAGATTAGTCCTTTTCAGACTTACCACATTTCAAGAATTTTAAAGCAACAAACTAATAATTAAACTTTTCTTTATCTTTATTTTTGGGGATAATATTCAATCCAAAAAAAAGACATTGGTTGATCGTGAACTAATACTGACACCAGTCCGTCCTAGACCCTAGCGATATGACTGCAGACCCGGCATGGCAGTCCCATAACGGAATACTAAGGGTCACATTTCCCCCTTTTAAAAAGCAACACAGGCTATTCCTCATCGGGTGCCCGTGTCCGATGGCAAGGAGGGGGCTTATCACCTCCTATAAGGGGGTGATGGGGTCTCTACCAATGCGGCCGAGGGTTGCCCCTCTTTTGGGGCCCAACCCCGCGGCACAGTCTACGCTCATTCTCAGATGGTATAAACGGGCCAACTCAGACTACAGTTCCGAATTCAGACCGTTGGCCTTCCCGCGAAATGACAAAAAGGGAAAGGGAAAGGAAAGTGGCGCATGAAAACTGGTAAGACAATAATGATAATAATAATAATAATAATAATAATAATAATAAATGCGGAAAGAAAGGACGGCGCTTCAGGTTTCTTTCGTGCCACAGCTTCGCCCGAATATTGGTACAAGTCCACGCACAAACCCAAAACCCGATTTTTATCCTTACCCCCTTTTCTTTCTTTTTCACGTTTTTCCCTTTTCAGACCTCACTATATCTACCCTCCAATCCAGCTACCGGGGTCCTACCACGCGGAGCCTAGACATGCAGACCTAGTACAGGTGACACGAAAGGTTGGGCCTGCTTAGGCCACAATACCACCACCCGAACTCGACGCCTGAGCCATTAGTCCCTCTACGAAAGGACAGGCCGAGAAGAGAGGAACCACGTYAGGTATCAGCTGATGGAGATGTAATAATAGTTATAATAGTAATAATAAATATAATAAATAACAGCTTTGAGTGATACATAACGACGAACGACTATAGAACGTCGAATTTCCCCGGTTAGCAGCCGTCAGTTCACATAGACTAGGCTCTCAACTATCATTTGTTTTCCTTTTTTTTTTTTTGCATTTCAGCATTTACTTTTATTTTCTTAGCCTTGTTTTTTTATGACAGTGACCAGTGGTCTGTGTACCTGACCCATAACTCAGTAGAGAGGCGCTTGGCGCGCAGTGTAAAAGATGAGCCAGACCTCCCACCTCCGCGTCCCAAGGCGAACCCGGCGACTACCACGGCCACGGGCCGGTTGTGCTTTGCTGTACAGCAGGGCGCCGAGCCTGCCTGGACCAATGGAAGTCCTGTGGCGCACGTCTTTTGCTGAGGGCTACGCCACCGGGACCTGTCCACACCGAGAAACGATCCCGGTACCAGAGCAGGAAACTGGTACTATGTAGAGACTTGGTACACAGGAGGGTCGGGACACCGTGCCCTCCGACAGCGGGCGCTGGCCTGCCTTGCTGAGGTAATCCTGYTGGGTAGACTCTCTGAATTGGGCYTGTARAAGATTGCATGAGCCTGGCATCCGAAGTTCCCGTACGGCAAGGTTCATCCGCTTCCGCTTCCATCAGGGCTGAGAGGCTGGCCCAACCTTGGTGCTTGTCACTGCTGTCTAGTCCAAGTTGCCCTCTATACTGGTAGGGTGATGGTCCTGAGTGTTGGTCACACTGAGGTAGGATAGTAGGGATAGGGGGTGCGCTGGGAGTATTAACGTGGGGATGGGTAGGGTAGGTGGCCTATCCTGTCAGGACAACCATTGGCTGCAACGACTAGCAATCACCGCGGGTTTGGTTCTTGTCCTCCACAACACCCTAGCCTTACAAAAAAAAAAAAAAAAAAAAAAAAAAAACCCAACCAACCGATTATGTAATCGGTCGTTCTTGAAACTAACCGATTATAATCGGTTAGTTTGAAAAACCACCGATTACGTGGGGAGAACATAGGTGCAGCAAGTCGGGGCGCAGGAAGGCAGACCGTGAGATAGCCAGGGAGGGCAGGTGGGGCAACGTGGGGGAATACGCGGGATGGAAGGCGGGGTAAGGCGCTGGCCTGCCTTACTTAGGTAATCCTGCTGGGTAGACTCTCTAAATTGGGCATGTAGAAGATTGTATGAGTCTGGTGTCCGACGTTCCCGTACGACACTATTAGGGCTGGGAGGTTGGCCCAGCCTTGGTGTTTGCCACTGTTGTCTAATTCAAGTTGCCCGCGATACTGGTAGGGTGATGGTCCTGAGCGCTGGTCACACTGAGGTAGGATAGTAGGGACAGGGGGTGCGCTGGGAATATTAATGCGGGGATGGGTAGGGTAGGTGGCCTATCCTGTCAGTACAACCATTGGCTGCCGCTACTAGCAATCACCGCGGGTCTAGTCCTTGGCCTCTACAACACCCTAGGCTTAAAAAAAAAAAAAAAAAAAAAAAAAACGATTATGTAATCGGTCGTTCTTGAAACTGATCGATTACGTGGGGAGAACATAGGTGCAACAAGTCGGGGTGCAGAAAGGCAGGCCGCGGGATAGCAGGGGAGGGCAGGCGGGGCAAGGCGGGAATAGGCAGGAGGAAGGGAAGGCGGGGCAAGGTGCGGGAAGGCAGGGAAAGTTAGGTGGCGAATTTTATTACTATTTTTGTGCCCCGATGGCCGACGGAACAGATACTATACTTGATCTTAGCCAACAGGTCGAGAAAGGTGAAGGCGGGGGGGGGAAATGGGGAAAGGGGGGAAAGGTGGGGGATTGAAGGCAGTGGAAGGTGGGGGATTGAAGGCGGGGG
>BFEA01000266.1:1818405-1847424 GCA_003427395.1 Chara braunii | reverse complement strand
CCCGCTACTTGAATTAAAAAAAAATATACATATATTTCTTAGTATATATAAAAAGCAAAACATTCATGCACACTTCTTAGCGGCCCAGTGCGGGTTTGGTGGGTGGTGAGTCAAGATCTTGACACAATGTTCATGATTGACTGGCCTCTCTGCCCTTTTACGTGCGGGCATTGCCCGCACCGCCCGCACCGCCCGCACCACGGGCGCTAAACTAGTATATATATATGTATATATATACATATTTATTATGTATATATATTATATATATACATATATATATATAATAACTGTTTTTTGCCCGCTCGATCCATCTCATCCCACCGCTCTTGCGGGTTTTCGACCTCCTGGTGCAGCGAGCAATGGACCCTTACCCTACCCCCTCACCCAATGCTTGTTAAGGGGTAGGATGTTAATGGACACCAATGAGGGCCTAACTTAACTTGGACACCCTTGTACTGCTGAAATATAGACCCAAATTCGAATCCTAATGCAATCAAATTAACAAAATAATTTTGAATTACCTGGGGTCGATAAGTTGAATCATGATATGATTGATATCCTAAGGTTAGTGCCCTTTTTAAAGGGATAAAAATAAGAGAATGTGGATAGACCAAATTGTTTGCATTGGTATCAGGTGAAGGTTTGTGTCTGGAGGTGAACGGTCTTCACGGTGAATGAAGAATCTTCAAGAGAGTGTTGATAGATCAAGTTATTTGAGATGGCATCATGTTTAGGTTTGCGTTTTCTGCTGAATGACATTTGTTTTGGGTTTGAAAGGTAGATTTAGATTCAGTCTTAGTAGATTTTGAGTGAGATGTGATATGTGGTTTGATTCTCCATACACTTAAGTTTTAATTTTTGGGAATGGGCCTGTGCTGTGTTGCAGGTCCTTTTCGATCATTTTTTATTCAAGATCTGATTAGTTTCAGCTTGATCCTGCAAAGATTGTCATTTGTTATCTTTTAATAGCAGATTGATTGTTCATCCGTCGGTTTTCGGCTCAACTCTAACTGATTCTCGCTACTCGACCTATGGCCTTAACCCCTGTGGGTTGAAATGTTTCTTTGAGTTTTTGTCAGAACTTTTATTAAATGACCATTTAAAAACGGTAGTGTTTTCTTTTGGAAGGTTGGACAAAGGTTGGGGCTTGTGTGGATAAGGAAAGGGATATGAGTGTAGGGAGTGGTTGAAGTTGACCCCATGTAGTGCGTGATCTGCCGATGTTCAATCTTTAATGTGATTGGAGGTATGTTCTGTGAGTTGAACTCCTGATTGACTTTGTCTGCGATCATGTGTATATTTCGAAGGGAGTCTCAATGTTGATTGTGAGAGTGATCGCCTCATGTTTTATAACCCCCTTATCTATGCTTTGTGTTCCTGTGCAGCCCACCTTTACCGTGCGTAATGATTAAACAAATTGAAATCGAGAAAAAAAAAGAGATCCCATTTTATTTCTGCTCTTTATATTTTTATAGTGAGACGTTCAGGTCCGTGGCGGCTGTCAAAGTGAAACTCCTTGACATGTTTCCAAACCTCTGATGATTGAGCCCCGTTTACCTGGTCAGAGGTGTTTGGCTGCCACAAACGGCGGAAGCATGCCTATCACTCACCTGCGCAGGGTGCAGAAGTGGGTAGGTCTCACAATCGCACTCGTGTTTGTCTAGCGTTGAAAGACTAACCTCTCAAGACTTGTGTTAGACGATATTTGAGTGTCGAAAACAACCCTTAAAGCCATTAAGGGTTGCTTGATTATGGGCACCGCATAGTACGCAATCATCGCAATTGCTTGCGTGTTCATGCATGGCTAGCCGATATGACAAGACCTACGTCACCTCGACATTTATTCAGAATTTTGCACATGTCTTTCGCTTATTTTGTTGTCAAAAGGTTATGGGCCGGATACAGAAAGGGATTAGGCGTGATTTACGAGTGAAACTTGGTTTTATTTTTTGGTGGAGTGTATCGCGTGGTTAGATGGACCGTCCTAGTTGACCGACGCAAGGTCGTGCTTGGGATATCAGCCCCCAGAGCGTCGGCTCACGTACGGGTTCGATTAAGGCGTTCGACAACACGTACCCCCTATGCTAGCGCACGAGAAACGCCCTTCGCCGGGCCACCTCTTTGACTGCACTCGCGAAGCTGTCGCATGTGGTTCGGTAGCTCGGTGGGGATACGCCTGTCCAAGGGTGGTGACAGCCCCTTGGGCAGGTAAGTTGTGCCTGGCATGGCCCCTATCCTATCGTAAGGGTCCGCGAGAGGTGCAGCTGGCACACTCGGCCCGAGCGGCGAAAGCTCCACTACGATACAAGTCCTGCAGAATCCTGAGTGACGCGGCCAGGACGGACCCCCTGCGGGACCGATGCACTCGACAGTGCACCCAGCCCCTCGTGCCCAGAAGGTGACGACAGTTTGGACCACCACGGCACCACGGCGCGGACCCACCGCGCAGTTGGTGCGAAGCAGCGTTTGCACATTGTGTCAAATAGGTCACATTCTATTATTTCTTTTCTCCTTTTGTTTTATGGCAGAAAATTGCAAACTTTTTGCTTGGTCTTCACCTTTTCCAAGACCCCTTTTCAAAACAGGCAGTGTCAGGCACCAGTGTTGCACCATCAAGAAGTGAGGCATGACCACCACGACGAGAAAAACTCACATTATCACCAACGGTTGGCCAACCTAGCCCGCAACAGGGTAAACGATCCTCATTGAGATTCGAATGTCCCTATGGATGGTAGCCTTGAGGACTGTCACAAGAACATTTACCCAATGTGCTGAGCCCCTGTTATATGTGCATTATGAAAGCGTGCATCATCAACGCTCATATGTGGAAGACATTTTGTTTCTGTTGTCACAAAAGAAAATAAACCAATTTTACCAGCACTGTGGCATGACACTAGGTCTAGCCCATCAGAAGATAGGTTTACAAGACAAGCAAAGGAAGACACATTTCATAGTCAATGGTCTGGGGGGGGAATGAAACAAAAGAAAGCCATTTGTTTTTTTTAGGTGTTTGGGAGTGGCAGTGCTCGACTCCTATTACATTTTGAATACATCGTGACCTCTGACAGGTTCAGAGTCTTCAGACACATTCACAATGTTGGCAAGTGGCGAGAGGTGCGGCAGACCCCTAGTTCCCAGGTGCAACGCACTCGACACACGGGATCGGAAATGAAGACTTAGGCAAAATTTAAGATGCATAGGACTTTATCAGCACCCCTGGCAGCTGATCGGGTTGTTTCAAAAAAAAAAAAAAAAAAAAAAAAAAAAAGGATGCATAGGACTACCATCTTCACCCGAATAGAACGCCTGGTCATTATGGCTTATCTAGACCAAACACTTGTCCAAATACAGCTATAATGACCGGGCATTCGATTCAGGTGAAGACGGTAGGTGTAGAGTTTCTTATGTTACGGAGCAAAGCACTTGACACCTGGGATCAGGAGTGGACTACTCCATCTTGCAGTTGGAGTAATGGCATACAGGACTGGGTGCTAATGGGGGCAAGTTTATGGTGCAATGCAGTTAGTGCATGTGCTGGCCAGTGGATGATGCTGTTTTTGTGTGCCGAGCCGCGGGCATACTAGATGGTTGTGGATGGTGCCGGTCTTAGTGTGTACAACACTGGCCGTACTCAATGGGCAGCGGATGGCACCAATCTTAGGGCGGCCTCCAACGAGGGGGGTGCTCCTATCACCCTCTTGGTAGTTGGCCGGCAACAGATGTCTGAAAAAAAAAAAGAAAAAGGGGTGTAAGGCACGGGCTGTACATGATGGTAGTGGCATATTTTAGGTGCAGGGCAGTGGGCATATTTGATGGGCAGTTGAGGACGTCGATTTTAGGTTTGGGTGAACAAGATGGGTGCTGGGCTGTTTCTTTTTTTCTCTCAACAAAAGACAAGACACCACCTATTCTGTGGGCGACAGTCCAATTGCTCATCACAGGCAAGCCCAAAATATGTGAAAACGGAAGCCATCATGGATGTTCGATGATCCCACTGGGAGCAGGAGAGTGCTCAAAGTCCCTAGACCAGCCCCACTCTCATCTCAAATAACCATATGCCACAACCACTACCCTAGGAGTACTAACAAACGTCGTCTCCGTAAAACTTGGAAAAAAACGTGTCCCAAAATGATACAGATTGCATGGCGGAAGGGGCTGGGCGAGGGGGGACAATGAAAAACTGCAACACAATACGAAAACAAAACAACATAAACAAGAAAAACATGGACAATAGCAGGAACAGATGACAACTCTCAGTTGATAAGGCACGCAAGTGGCATTCAGGACGTCTTGGGTTTAATCCCCATTGGCCTCATGTACCTTCCTAAGCAAGCTTGGCACTCACCACCTAGAGATAGGCCATTGGTCCCCCCGAGTGGGATTGAGCAGAGACTGCTGATGTTCGTAGGGTTAGGGGACCGAAGGGGAGGCACAGCGACTACACCATCGAAGCAGCTCGGTCCTCATGCTACCAGCTGACCCTTGGACTGCATCATCCACCTGCAGGTTGGGTGCAGCCCCTGCATGTTCCCTCGTTGGAGGCTTGAACTCGGGCTGGCTGCTATGGGGTTCCCTGATATACTATAGTGATAATAAAAAGGCCTGAAAGGCCATCATGTCTGTCCAGATTTGACAGGTAATTGAAATGGTTGGGCTTAGAAGAATTAGATTTCTTTCTTAAACAGAAAAAGAGATGACAACAATATCAATAGGCGGTATCATCAAAATGTAAGGACTTTGATAAGACACCACAGTGAACTGAATACACACCCAGATGCATGGACCAACTGTGAGCTGTAGTGGATGGTCTGAAACCGGCTCACTCAGGATATCAGCTGGGAAATCACACAGAGACGGGATACCCCTATGGTAAACCCTGGTAGCCCCTATCCCCCTGCTATTCCTCTGCCTATCCCCACCCTCGTCCCAATATTCTGAGCTCATGATCGGGTTGTGCGAATTCTGTTGTGGCTGTACCCCTGACGCCTGTACTGTCCTGTCTTTTCTCAGAGCAGACCATAGACCAGCCAGCGCACGTAGCTCTGTTGAAGACTCCGTGTCCTTTCTTCTGAGAAGTAGCCCCCTGGCTGGCTGAGGGGGATACATGCAGGAAGATGGGAGGAGGGGTTGCAAGGAGGGGGTGGGGGTAGGGAAGGGAGGGAAAAGAGGGCGGGGGGGGTTAATAAGGGGTCACACAGGAGGAGGACCGGGTCAACTAGAAGGGAATTAGTTGGTCGGTATTCTATGTCTTTTTTTTTTTTTTTTTTTTTCAAACAAACCCCCACCAGTGTTAGTGCTGCTGGTACGAGCAGTCACCACTAACGCCTGGGGGAAGGCTCCATCTATTGGTGGGGAGCGTCACCTGCTGGAAAACGGGTCCAGCATCCCATGTACAGAATATGTCCCATGTACCAAATATGTCTGAAAAACTGAGAGCAGTGATTATAAGACCTGCCAGCATTGATTACCCTGTAAGCCAGGGGATTGACTGAGAGGGTATATCTGGTATGTCTGAAAAATGAGAGCAGTGATTGTAGGACCCGCCAGCATTGATTACCCTGTAACCCGAGGGATTATCTGAGCAGGTGTATCTAGTATCCAGTAGCGTGGTCTTTTGTAGGCTTGAAGAGCAACCATTGCCTTCTATATCTCTTCACCCTCAAAAAAGGGCGCCAAGTAATACGATCCTGAAGACTGCTCCTCCAAAACTTGCTCATTGTCACGAATAGCGGACTCCTCCCCAGGGGGCTCCAGGGAGGAGTTCCACATGTGACCGCCAACACATTCAGGACAAAAGTTCTGCCAGTGACAGGGCATGGGGTGGAAAGGGATCCGGGAAATACGAGAGGGGGCGTAGTGGGAACGAGGGTTCTATATTTGTCCAGTCCTTAAAAACTAGTCTCTCATTTCTTCCAAATCCCGCGTCCCTTCTCCTCTGTCGCCACTCCACTCCACTTTTGCAATCCATCCTTCTCCTTACCCTCCTACCCAATCTGTGCAGAATGCCGTAATCCGTCTCCTGACGTCTCCAGTTTGCCTTTTTTTTTTCTTTTTTTTTTTTTCTTTTTTTTCTTTTTTTTTTTTGGAAACAATTGCACCGATGGTAGTGGTGCTGATAAGAGCAGACACCACTACCACTCGGGGAAGGGCTCCATCTATTGGTGGGGAGCATCACCTGCTGGAAACCGGGTCCCTTATACATTGTAAAACCAGGAGAACAGACACCCAGGGCCCTGGGGCCAAGGCACTAGCAGGACTCTGACTGTCAGGTGTGGAGTCGGCGGGGCTGGGAGTCTGGGCAGGGAACCTCTTCACCTCATGCTCGGCGCCAAATAAGAACTGCTATGTAACTAGCTCCTCTGCCTTCCTCCTGTCGGCTGTGAGTCGAATCACCCTCCATACCACTGCATTTCTACCAGGCTATGGGAGGGGGGGGGGAAGAAGTCAGGGAAATTTTCAGGGGGTTTTAAGGGGATGGAGATATCCACTTTCGTCCATTCATTAAAGATCAATCGGTAATCCCTTACTATCTCTCTTCTCTCCTGGTCCTCCCCCGATTCCTGATGTTCCCCTCTCCATTCTACCTTCCCTATCCTCSCTCCCTCGGGTCCCCCGAGCCAGCTTGAGCAGAATTCCTTTATTCTTTCTTGGATATCTTTTCGCCTGTCAAGGGTTCTGATTCTTGTTTTGACCCCCTCCCATTTCCCAGTGATGTCTGTTTGGATTTGTTGTTGTATAGTCTCCGTAAACTCAGGTCCTTCTAGTCTGGCACCTTCCATTTCGAATGTGCAACGCCGTCTCCAGAGTGCCCAGATTACCGCCCTGCGTCCCGTTCTGAACAGATTGTCGGTGAAGTCATCGAGCTGACTTGTGAGGCCTTTGGGCCAGGTTTCGAGTAAGATCGCCTTCCAATCCCAAGGCCTTCCAATCCCACGGCCACGGGGCCTTCGTCTCTAGCTGATCCCAGATTCTGTCCCACCACCTCCACAGCCAGAGAGCCCCTGGGCATTGCAAGAAGATGTGTTCGATAGTCTCCGGCCGTTTCTTGGTTGGGAACGAGTTGATGCACAGTTTGCACCAGGGGGGAGCACGACCTCGCTGCTCCAGGGAGGTTCTATCTATCAGCCAATCATTCGTGGGGAGGCAGCGGTGTTCTAGTTGCCACTGAATAGAGGCTATTTTGGTCGGCTTCACTTTGGCCAGCTTGAACCACTTGACTGGTTTTAGTTTTTCCTTTCCGACATTTAAGTGGTTCCTCCACCGCTCTTCTACCTGGTCGCGTAGGTCCATTGTCGGTCTGAGCAGCCTGTAGGTGGACTTAACTGTCAAGCTGTAAAGTGTGTTGGTGCATTTCCGTCCGTTCCCCCAGCGTTTTGTCCATGACCATTCCACCGGATCCAAGGGCAGAAGGGGGATCGGGGTACCGGGATGGAATGCTATGTATTGTTTATTTTCCTCAAGCACTCTGATTCTGAAAAGCCTTTCTCTTGGGCACTCCATAGAGACCTCCGGGTCAATCTTTTGGATGATGTTGTCCCGGCCTACATGGAAGAGGTTTACTGTCACTGTTCCTTCGCTGGGGCCGCTAGTCACTCTACCTACTTCTCCTTGTCGCTCCCGTAGTGCCACCCAATCTGACTCCTGCAGGGTGGGGCCTTTGCGAAGGATTCTCCACCAGTCCAGGGGGATCCTTTCCACTATGGTCTCCAGGGCTATGTGTGTCTTGTGATAGTATCTCAATTTTCCTTTAAGCAGTTCGGGACTTATTCAGTCACTTCTCTCTATGTCCCATATGTCTTTAACCCTTGTTACCCCACACTTGATCCATCCGCGCCAGGGGGAGTCCATGCAGTGGAGTGTTTGTCCTCTTGAATCTACCACCCATCTGTTTCCAAAAAGGGGTTGCCTTGCTGCTTCCTCCCATCTGTCCGGTGGGGGTTTCTCCGGTAGGGGGAGCTCTCTCCATGTTTTGAGGAGAGAAGGCCAGAATGGTTCGTTGCACAGATCAGCCCTTGCTGCATGTCTGGGGGAATGAGGGTCGGGGTCAAGTCGTGCCGGTCTTGCCCGCGGGATGGGTCAGTCCTTGTTTTCCAACCACATCCGCGGGTCGCTCCCTTCCTTTGTTTGAGGAGCCAAGCGAAACATCTGTTCCAGGGCTAGTTCTTTCCATGGGGTATCCGGGTTAAAGACCAGTCGCTTGATCCATTGAACTGCCAGTGCTTTAGTTTGTATTAGCGGGTCAATGATTCCCAGACCTCCTTTTGTTTTCGGTTGGATAGGTGGGTCTGTGAGCCATTCATTATTTGTGGGTGGCCTGCCATTGGCCGTCATAGATATACCTAGCACTCTGATAGGTGCCTCCTCCGGGAGCCACTTAAGGCTGGGTTGCTCTGGGGGCCTCACCCCCTGGTGGTGGATCCACCAGCCCTGGGTCTTATTCCCCCAGTTTACTCTCATGTCTGAGAGTTTGCAGAATCAATCCATCATGTGTTGTATCTCTTCCATTGACTCCTTGGAAGCATCCACCATCAAGGTCAGGTCGTCAGCGAAGTGAGCGAACCGGGATCGCTTCCGGGGGTATTGCAAATACTTGGATTCTTCTGATGTCTTTGTGGGTTCTTAAGTTAGCGGCTAGTGCCTCCATCACGATTACGAACAGGTATGGGGCTATGGGGTCCCCTTGTCTTACTGATCGTTGAAGGTCAATGGGAGGGGCTAAATTTTCATTGACCATAACCTTGGTGGTTGCACTCGAATGCAGAATCCTTATCCATCGCCTGAAATCTAGACCAAAGTTGAGTTTTTCCAAACACCTATCTAAGAAGGTCCAGTCCACATGATCGTATGCTTTTTCGAAGTCAATAAAGATGATGGTCGCATTGTTTTTAGACTGTCTGGATAGTTTAATCACCTCGTTTACCAGCAGAATATTGCCCTAGATATTCCTGCCTTGTATGAATCTCGTTTGATCTGGGTGGATGATGTCCGCCATTATTGGGGTCATTCGATTGGCGAGTGCTTTTGCCATCATCTTGTAAACCACTGTGAGCAACGTGATCAGCCTGTAGTTTCTGATATTCATTTTTCCCCTTTTTTTGTAGAGGAGCGTCAACACTCCTTGCCCTACCAATTCCCCAGTTTGTCCCGTGGCCCAAACTCCTTGGTAGTATTCCATAAGATCTTGTGCCATGTCAGACCACATTGTCACCCATAATTCTTTGGGAAACCCGTCTATGCCTGTTTTTTTTTCATCATCCATTTGCAACAGTGCTGTTCATATTTCCTCTTTGGATAGGGGTTTGTCTAAACTCTCCCTGTGCTGATCTACAAGGGGTCTGTTAAGCGGGCGTAAGAAGTCGTCAATGTCCGCTATGCGCTGGTGGATGGGTTGTTTTCCACATTCCGATGTGAACAGGGTCTGATAGTAGTCCCTTGCTATTTTTGTGCAGGCGGCTGTGGAGGTTTGCAGGGACCCTCGCCCGACCTGTGTGTCTACTAAAGCCTCGATCACAGTCCTGCCCGACTTGGTCCTGGCCATGGCAAAGAACCTGGCGTCCATAGCTCCTTCCATGTTATGTTTGGAGAGCTTTCCTCGAATCCTCACGCCGTGCCATTTGTACTCCATATAGTCGGCAAGACGAGTTTCTATGGTCTAAATTGTTCTAGCGAGTTCTTCTGGATCGTCCCCTGAGTCGGTTTCCTGTTGGTGCAGTTGGTGCAGTTGGTGCTGCAGGTTAGATTCGTCAGCATAGCGCCGTGCCGCGAGGAGTTTTGAGTATTCATTGCACTTGCGGCCCAAAAAAGTCAGGCCGTTGTTGAACCATATAATGTTGTCTTGGAATTGGCCTTTCTGCTCCTGACAATAGGACCACGCTTGAGCTAGGTAGGTCTTGAAGCGGTCGATAGGCAGGAGGGATGTGTTTAATTTATAGAAGCTGTTACCTTGGTGTTTTTTTTTTCTGAAGGCGAAGATTGTCACGCACATCGCGTGATCCAGGCCCGGATAGGGGCTGCGAGGGAAGATCTCAGTTATCTGAAGGGCCCCTTGTAGTCCCTTTGAGGCCAATATTAGATCTATCCGGGACTTGGACACTTTTTCTACACTGTTCTTACGAAAGTAAGTGAAACGTCGGGTGGTGGGGGATAGTCTCCGGAAGGTGTCGAAGAGATTCAGAGATTGCGATAGTTCGGTGATCAGTCTCTCATCGTTTTCGATATAGATCGGGCAGGGGGTGGGAATTTTCCACCTGTCCAACCAACAGTCCGGTGCCGCGTTGAAATCGCCTACGAGGATGACGGGGATACCTACCGGTAGCTTGGGTCTGGGGGACTCAAAGAAAGAGTGGCGCGCCGCCGGTTCATTGGGGGCATAAACGTTTAGAATGCTTACCACCTCGAGCTCCAACATTCCCAGTAGGTAGACCCACCGGCCCTCCTCTTGATCTGCTCCCCAGTTGAGCATCTCTATTTTGGAATCCGGCGGGATCCAAATTGCTACTCCCCCGCTGCCAGGGCGCGGGGCCTGCCCCCGGTAGGCTTGGTGAGCCCATATCTCCTTGTGCGTATGGTTGTCTCTCGGGTTATCCATTAGGTGGGTTTCTTGTAGACATATTACATCCGGTCAGGCCTTCCCGTCAACTCCCCTTAGTTGTTCGATTATTGCTTGTCTTTTGGGGGGCTTTGCGGCGGCCATTCCGTTCACATTGAGGGAGCGTATGTCGAGGTCAGCTTGCCGCTTGCACTGTTTCCATATTTTATCCTTCCCATATAGCGCATTAACCACGTTCATTGCTTTTTCCTTTAACCCGCTGCCCCTATATCTGCATCCAATTCCCTGTGTTCAAGAGACTGCCCTTCTGCCGTATGTTATGTTTGATGATTCTTACTAAGAATTCCCCAATTTCTTCCACCGTCCAGAGGTCTGCAGCCTTTATTTTCATAAGCTGCAGGTCTTTGAGACCTTCTTGGTCCAACCAGCGAAAATCGTCTGATTTTTTATGTTCATATTTCAGGTAAATGTCCTTGATCCCCAGTCTCTCTTGCCCAGTTGTGAGTGCCAGGGCTGCGGTGGCCCCAGCCGGGAGCACAGTTGGAGGAGGGGCAGCAAAGGCAGGCAAACGAAAAAGGCAACCCCTCCTCCAACCGTGCTCCCCCGTCTGCCTGCGGTTGCTGGCTTCCTTTGGGGTCGTCACTGCCGTTGTGTAGGCCCTGGTCTTGAGGGGGGCGGAAGCGAGCAATCACAATCCCCAGGAGTTTGTGGCAGATGTCCGACCAACTTACTCCCACCGGCAACCCCTGGAACAGGGCCTTGTGGAGACTGGCGCTACTTTCCAGAAGAGGGATGAGCTCCCTATATACCGTGTCCCAAAATTCCAAATTCCCGTTCCCATATTTCAGGTGCAAGTTCTCCATTATCCAGTCAGCCACTTCTTGCAACCCTACCTTGTGCAGTCCATTTTCTCCCTCTTCTGCCCCTGTTGGGACGGATGTGTGTGTTGTTTCTGCCTGTGTTGTTTGGGATGCGGCCTGTTCTTGGCTGTTAGTCATCTCCACCTCTGGTGGGGGGGGAGGTGGAGGGGACCCCGGGACCTCTTCTATCTCCATTGGTTTTGGTCCAAATGCTTCTTCGAACAGGTCTTGCTGTGCTTGCCCCCGCGGATATCCTTTTGCTTGGTCTGAGTGGGGGGGTCCAGAAACGGGGTGGGGGGGAACGCTGACACTTGCATCTGACGCTGGGCCTCCGTGTGTACTTGACTCCTGCCTTTTCCAGTCTATCTGTTTTTCTGACGGCAGGTACCCGTCTCCAGTTTGTCTAAGGAGGTCTAATTGTGACTTTGTGTCCAACCATCTATCTTTTCCATAGCCAGGGTGCATCTTTGCCACCAGCATGCCCATATCACCACCCTCCTTCTTAATCTGTACATGTTCTCTACAAAGGTTGTGGTTGTTTCTGCCTGCGACCAATGCCCAGCCAGTATGGCTTGCCATGACCAGAGTCAGGGGATGTCGGGCTCCATTTTTCGCCATATACGATCCCACCATCTCTATGTGAATTGAGCAATCGGACATTGCATGAAAATATGTTCGATGGTGTCCGCCTTCTTATAGGAAGGGAAGAGGCTTTGACACCGCTGGCACCATGGGAGCAGCAGACCTCTTTGTTCAAGGTTTGTTCAGTCTGTCAACCAGTCATTGGTTGGCAAACAGTGGTGAGCTATCTGCCACTGTAGGGAGGTGATTTTCATAGGTTTATACTTTTGTTCCTTAAACCATTTGATTGGTGACCGGAGGGTACGGTCCGCATTCAATTGTTTAGCCCATCTATCGTTAATCATATCTTTCAAATACCTTTTAGGTCTAAACATTTTGTATGCTGATTTGACTGTTAGCTGGTGCAGGCTGGTATGGCCTGTCTTGGCGGCTCCCCTCCTTTGGGGGGACTGCCAGGTCCATTCCGCCAGGTCCAGGGGCAGGTGCCCCTCCTTTGGGGGGACTGCGAGGTCCATTCCGCCGGGTCCAGCGGTAGATCCTGGATTGGTTTGTCTGGCTGGAACACCACCCTTTGTCCCTTTTCTTCTATAACTCTTACCCGGTATATTGTTGCTCTGTCTCTCCATTCGAAAGGTGCTCTGCTCCCTTGGAGAGTGTCTGCTTTGGTAATAGCGTAGTCTTCAACCAAGACTATTTGGGGTGAAACCATATGTATCAGGCCGACCTTCAGCGGGGTCCCTGTGTCCGTCACCCAGTCTCCTTCCTTCAACATGGGACCTCGTTTGAGGATCCGGTACCGTTCCAGTGGGATGATTTCGATAAAGCTTTCCAGTGACTCTTCTACGTGATGGCAGTACCTTAGGGTTGCTCGCATTTGGTCCCCCGTTTTCCAATCTTGCTTATCCTTGTCCCAAAGGTCCCCTACTCTAAGTATCCCATTTTTGACCCAGCTTTTCCAGGGGGGGATGAGCTTGTCATGACGCAGCCCCTCATGTCTGTCACCCATCTATTTCCAAAAAGGGGTTGGCGGTGGACCTCTTCCCAACTGTTGAGGTAAACCCTTTCTGTGAGCGGAAGATTACGCCAGGTTTGTAGCAGAGATGGCCAAAAGTTATCCGACGTCTTACCACCTCCTTTTGACTCCTCCCTTCCATGTGGGAGATTGCGTGGGATTGTCCAGAATCGATCCTCCAACCAGGTCAGCGGGTGAATCATATAGGGGGTTGTCGAGGCCAACCGGGCCAAATGCTCCAGGGCTAAAATGCACCACGGGTTTTGGGGGGCAAAGATAAGTTTTTTTATCCATTTTACTCGTAACGCCTGTACTTGCGTGGCAGGGTCAATTATTCTCGGACCTCCCCCTGCTTTCGGCTGGATAAATGAGTCCCAAACAACTCGGCTTATTGCATTGCTCTGCTCCTCATCCCCCCTCTATAAGAACGTCACTACCTTTTTCCGTAAACTTCTCAAGGCCGCTTTGCTCAATGGCCACATCAGGGACTTATACCATAGTGTTGCAAAAATCACGTTATTGTGAACTAGGGCTCGACCGAAGAGGGATGTGTGTTTGGTCCTCCAGTTGTTAAGTTTGTGTTGAACCAGGGCGTTAATCCACTCGTCGTTGATTGATGGTCATCCCTCTACAGTCATAGATACCTCTAGGATTCTTATCAGGGTCTCTAATGGCTTCACCATCCTTGTGTCTTAGATCCCCAATTCACTTTCATGTCTGAAACTTTAGCAAACCTATCGATCATATGTTGGATTTCCTCCATGTTGCGGTGCGTGACTTCTACCATTATTGTGAGATCATCCGCAAATAGGGAACATACCGGGATTGCGTCCTCCGATATGTGTGTGACTCTGATTTTAGTGATGTTTTTGTTAGCCCGAAGATTGGCAGCTAATGCTTCCATTATGTTTAGGAAGAGAAACGGGGCAATCGGATCTCCCTGGCGGACCGATCGCTCTAGATGTAGGGGGGGCACAAGATTTTCATTAACTTGGACGCATGTTGTGGCGTTTTACTGTAGTATTTGTATCCAACATCTGAAGTCCGATCCAAAGTTTATTTTTTTTAAACATTTGTCCAGGAACAACCAATCCACATGATCATAGGTCTTTTCAAAGTCTATGAAGACTAAGGCTGCGTTTTGACGAGACAGTCTCGTGAGCTGGAGGATCTCGTGAATCAGTAAAATGTTTTCTTGTACGTTCCTGTTTTCCATGAAGCCGGATTGGACAGGGTGGATGATGTCTCCCATTACTTGGATCATTTTGTTCATCAGAGCTTTAGAAACAACAATTTCGTCAAAACGGACAAATTTTATTTTTTGAACGAAATTAAAACCTCATAAATTAGAACGATTTAGGTGGAAATTTCAAGCCCTTGAGGGTCCGGCGTCCTTAAAACGCTGGACCCCTTGGATGTATCTGGACTTAGCTGGAATCCAGGGGGTACGACGTTCTGAAAACGTCGTACCCCCCTGGATGTATCTGGACTTGATTTGCATCCAGGGGGTAGGGCGTTTTCATAACGCTGTACCCTCAGGAGATGAAAATATCGACCTAAATCGGGCCAATTTTTTTGTTTTCAATTTCGTTCAAAAAATAAAACATGTTCGTTTTGACGAAATTGTTGTTTAGACAACATTTTGTACACTACTGTAAGGAGCGTTATTGGTCTATAGTTTCTGATGTTCATTTTATCCCCTTTTTTATATAGGAAGGTTAATATCCCTTGACCCACCATTTCTCTCATTTCCCCTGTGAGCCACACTTCATCGTAAAAGTCCATAACACCTTGGCTCATGAAGTCCCATGTGACTTCCAGAACTCTTTAGGGAATTTGTCTATCCCCGGGGCTTTTTCCTCCATTTGTAGAAGGGCAGCCTATATCTCACGTTTGGAGAGTGAGGCTTCCAGAGCATCGCGTTGTTCAGATGTTAGTGTTTTATTCACTGGTTCCAAGAATTTTTGTATTAGGTGGTCGTGATATAGTGCATCCGATTTGTCTATATATGAACAAAACAAATCTTTATAGAAGTCATATGTTATCTTTGTTCAGCGGGTTGTGCTAATGGTCGGGTCTGAATCCCTGACGTTAGGTTCATGAAGTGCTTCGATCGTGGTTCTCTGGGTTCGTGCTCTAGCCAACCTGAAGAAGTGAGGGTCCATTGCCCCTTCCATGGAGAATCTGGATAGCCTTGCCCTTGTTTGGGCTCTTTGTCATTCATATTGTGCATGTTTAAGAAGTTGATTCTTTAGTTATTGTATACGAACTTGTAATTCAACGGTCCTCTGTTCATGCCCTTGTGAATTTTTCTCCTGTTCTGCATTCACTAAGTTTTGCATAATTATGACTTCTTGCTGATGTCTCTGGGCAGCTAGTTGTTTGGAGTATTCATTTTTTTTTTTTGACATGAAGAACAACCATTGTTAAACCAGGCAGTTTGTGATTTTTGTTGTGGGAGGGAATCTTTCCATAAGTCCCAGGCCTGCTGTAGGTACCTCTGGATGGACTTAGTTTTAAGCAATGAGGTGTTTAGTTTATAGTAGCTGGCTCCCTGGTCTGGTCGTCCATGAAACGTTCATACTGCCATGCACATCTTGTGGTCTAGCGCAGTGTACGGGCTAGTTGGTAGTATTGCTGCCTCCGAAAGCCCCCCTCCCAGTTCTTCTAAAGCCAGGATGAGGTCGATATGAGATTTAGATAATCTGGCGGGATCATTGTTTTGGATGCACGTAAAGGCTCTTTGAGTAGGATAGTTACGTCTGAAGGTGTCAAAGAGCGAAAGGGGAGTGCACAATTCTCTCAACATTCGCTCGTCCTCCTCTGCGTTATGTGCGGTAGTATGAGAGACTCTCCATCAGTCGAGTCACCTGTCCAGTGCCGCATCGAAGTCTCCTGCTAATATTAGTAGAACCTCTGGGATAGGGATTGTTTCTATTTTTTCAACGAAGGTCCTTCTTTCATGGGTTGTGTTTGGGGCATATATGGCTACTATACACACGATTTCTAGTTCCAACGTACCCAACACTTTCACTCACCGTCCCTCCTCCGCATCCTTCTCCCAGTATAGAACTTCCAATCGTGATTCTGGCGGAATCGAGATTGCTACCCCTGAGCTCCCTGGACACGGGGCGAATGCTTGGTAGCTTTGGTAGGGTCCGGCTTGTTTGTGGGCCCTGTGGTGTTCGGGTGTGTCCATTAGGTGGGTCTCTTGCACGCATACCACGTCCGACCATGATCTTTTCCCCACCCCTCTCATCAAGTCCCATAACGCTTTAATTTTTTATGGGTTGCGTGACGCTAGACCGTTTACATTAATCGTTATGATATCTAGGTCCGCTTGCTGCAGAATGCGTTTTCAATTTCTATTTCTCCCATACACCACTTCTACCCAGTCCATCGTAGGTTGTGATTGTGTACCCTCTAGCCCTTCCTTATCTGTTTAGTAATTGCGCCCATTCTTGCGTCTCCCAATCTATTCCCCTGTTGAAGATGTTTTTCCTCAGTATCGTGCAAATGCATATGAGTATTTCATCGGTCGACCAAATATTACTCGACTTGATGATCCTTGATCTTTAATTGTTGGATATCCAGGAGCATGTTATGTGTGTACCATTGCAATCCATCCTCCTTGGTTTCTTCGAATTTCACGTAGAGATCCTTATAGGTCATCTTCAAGCCTACCATTGATACAGTGATCATGGTCATTGCTCTTGGTTTGTAGTGACTAACAATAAATTCCATGACTGTCTGAGTCCTAGGTGCCCCTTCCCTCTGGATGTGTCAATTGTGTAGTGTCATTCCTCCATAGGCAGGGGTATAGGTGTCCTCGGACTCGGCAGATGACAGACCCAACTCCCGTTTTTCGGCTTTCCTCCTGATCGATAATACCAGTACCTTGTTTCCTTTTGGCAAACTCTTATGATATAGCCCTTTTTCAATTAGGTGACGCAGTTTGGCCCGCTTTGACAGGCTTGTTTCTTCCGCCTCCGCTGCCTCTCTCTCTCCCTGTTCACTGTGGGCAGCGTGCATGGCCTGTTGCGTGACCTCATCGGGGGGAGACTGATCAGGGGGATATGGGGGCAGTTTGTCAGCACCACTCGAGGAGTTTACTGTTTCTTGGGACCTGGTGCGTGTTTCGGCAGTTGTGGGTGCTTCAAAAGTTGTGGGAGACTGTAATTTTCTGTGAACGATGTTCCAAATTTTGTTCAACACCTGTTGCCAATCGATGTCTAGGGATAGGCCTTGTTTCAAAGCCTGTTTCAGGCTGAGGCTCTTGTCCAATAGGGAGAAGAGTTGTACATAAGCCTCGTCCCAATATGTCTCTGCTTGGCTTATGTACAGAGCCTGGAGCTGGCCGATTAGCCATTCCGCTAGGCCCTTTAGTCTGGTTTCAGTATCTTCTTCCCCTTGCGACCCCCAGGCCTCAGGCGTGGTGTCCGTCATTTCCTCATCCGGCGAGATTGTCGGTGGTTCCCAATCCATGGGTTGGGGTTCAAAAGCTTGCAGAAAACGGGTCCATTCCGGAGGGGGTTTCTTCACTGGCTAGGGTCCCTTGGGAAGGGTCTGTTTGGGGGGATTCTTGGGTTAGGTCCGCATTTGTTCCCTCCCCTGGAATATGTTTCCTGGTCGCCTGATGGGGACCCTCCACCCGGGCCGGTTGCCTCTCCCTCTCTTGTGTCGTCCCAACGCCTCCCTCCACTCCCTTCCCATTCATTTGCTCATTGCTTCCTTCTCCCGGGGGGTTCCCTTCTCCCCCTCCTCCCCCCTTGATTACCCGTACATTGCTTCCTCCCCAAGGGGAATCCAGTCTTCCATGTCTCTTACCTTTCCCTCCTCCCCCTGTCTATTCCTGAGGTTCATGCTGTCCCAATTCTCCTGATTGTCGTGCTGCTATTTATTTGTCCTCTACTTATGTTGCCAGTACCTAAAATCGATTGTCTATTCCAGTTCGTTGGTTTGGCAGCTTTCCTTGTTTGTCGGGGGATGTTTTTTTCTTTGGGGGTGGAGCCTACCACAGTTCCCCTATGTCTGCCGAGGTGATGAAGTTTTGTGGTTTGGGCTCTGTTCGAGGCTCAATCCGAGGCTCAGACCCTATTGTTTCTGGCATGTTTTGTTGGTTGTTGGTTGGTGTGCTTTTCTCTTTTTGAGGGTGGGACTGTAAGGGGTGTGAGAGGTTGGTGGTCTTTCCATGTGCACGTCCACCGGTTTTGGGGGGATCCATTGGCCTGGTGGCTGTGTCCCAGTTTGCTGCTCCACCTTTCTCCCATTCCCACCCCCTTACCCCTCCTCCGTCCCGTGGCTCATCCATATATACCCAACCTTCATGTCCGACATCTACCGTCCTCCACCAGGTGTCCTTGAACGGATCGCGTAGCAGGCGGCCCGTAGACCTGATTTTTTTTGCCGGATGGTGGGGGCACTCCGAGTCCAGGGGAAGATGTTCGTACACCTGGCACTTGAAACACCAAGGCAGTGTCTTGTGTGCTGTATGGATTCTGAAGTCCTTCCCCCGTACCCGAAAGGGAATGACATCGTCGATGGTGAAGATGTGGCCATTGGGAATATCTAGAGCTATCATAAGATAATCGTCCCTTGGGGCCACGTGAGGGGGAAGGGGGTCGATAAAATCGACGATGTCGTATTTTTGGGCGAGCTCCTGCACGAATGCCCCTTGGATTTTTATGGGCACATGTCAGAATTCCACCCAGTAATAGTCTGTCATTAGTTGTTCCCGCTTCTTTTTCGGCTTTTGTTGTCCGAACCTCTGAACGCCCACAGGGTATGCTCCGCCATGAGTCCATAATTCGCTTGTCTAAAACAAACATGCAAATTGTTGTAAAAACTGTCGATGAGATAGGTTGGATTAGAAAGAAGTCTCGTGCACCCTCCTCTGATCCTTTGAGGGTTGCGAGACGCTTCCTGATCCACCCTACCTTATCGTTTGCCGATTTATAAGCGGCGTCATCATAAAACACCCACGTGCTTGCATGTCTGGTATAAATTGTGTCCCTTTCTTAAACATGTCGCTCGGGAGGACCTTTACTATGTGTTTCTTCCCCGCCTGATTAATTATCTTGTCCTCCGGGTTGGTCAGGAATTTTGCTAGAAAAAATGTTGAGGCCGTGGTAAGGTTACCAATGGGATTTCCAGGTTGTCCTCCCCTTCTCCTTTTCGTTGGACTGACAGGGTTTATCCTGCATACATCTTCTTGAGTTTATCAACCCAAGACTGAGGGGGTGTTTGTTTGCCTTCCTCTCCATTCTGCAGTTCCTTCATTTCTTGTATATCCTTCAACAGTTTTGTCGGGAAGGGAGATGGTCGACGGGGTGCCCCTCTGTGCTATCTGCGGGAGGCGGGTGGGAGGAGGAGGAAGCTCCATTCGTAGATTCTATCTACGTCCTCTCATGCCCACCCCGGGGTCTCCAGTCTATCGAGTGGTGACCCATGGCTCCCTGATACCAAATTATATGTGTTCGTCATTTTCCTTCCCTTCTTATTGCTTCATGCTTCAGGCTAGCCATGTTTTTTGTATGGGAGGGTCTGTGTTTTCTGTATAGGGGGTCTGTCTATCTTCCAGTCACTGCCGTGTGTCAATCAAAGTGGGAACAAGGAGGGAGGGGCGGGAAGAGGGATGGGGGAAGAGAAGTCGGGATCGGGGTCAAGGGGGGCAGGTAGCGAGGTCGGGCCTGGGGGTAAGGTCCCAATCAGGCAATCAGAATCGGGGAGATGGGGGGTCGGGATCGAGATCGGCATCAGGGTGGCGGGAGAATCAGGAAGCAGGGTCGGGGGGAACCCAATCAGGCAATCAGAATCGGGGAGAGGGGAGAGATCGAGAATCAGGTAGCAGGGTTGGGGGAAGGAGGAGAGAGGGGGGGTGGAGGGGGAGGGAGAGGAGGGGGGCAGGGGGGCCGAGTCGAAAGAGAGAAGAAGGGACGGGGGGAACCCAATCAGGCAATCAGAATCGGGGAGAGGGGAGAGATCGAGAATCAGGTAGCAGGGTCGGGGGAAGGAGGAGAGAGGGGGGGTGGAGGGGGAGGGAGAGGAGGGGGGCAGGGGGGCCGAGTCGAAAGAGAGAGAAGAAAGGGCTTAGATCAGGATCGGACACGTGGGCGGGAGATAGGAGGTGGTGTAAGCCAGCGGGGTGTGCCCTGATCAAGGGGTCCGAAACCGAAAGGAACTAACGGAGAACGAAGGGTCCAAATCGAGATCGGACCCGAGGGTGGGAGGTAGGAGGTGCGTCCCGATTAAGGAAACGGAGAACGGAGGTGGAGGGATCGGGGTCGGATGGATGTGTCCTAATCCGGGTGATCAGGGTCAAGGCTGGGATTGGGAGTATGGGGAGCAGCGGTGGAGAAGATGATATAAGGACGTGGGAGAAAAGTTTAGGAGTCGGGGGCGGGGAAGGTAGAAGCTGCATGGAGACTGGGCGAAGGGAGTCTGGGCGGGGGGATGACGGGGGTAGGGGTCGGGGGCGAAAGGGGGAAGATCGGGATCAGGCCTCGCCAGGGTAGCGAAAAAGAGGGAGAATCTGGTATGGAGGGCCAGGATAGTCAGGGTTGAATAGCGTGGAGTCTGGGGAGAATTTGGTATGGAGGGGCAGGACAGTCAGAGTCGAATAGCGTGGAGTCTGGGCGAGGGGGGTATGGGTGGGAGAGGATGACAGGAGTAGGAATCAGGGGCAAGATTGCAGGGGGCGGAGGTAGAGGGCGGGAGGCGGTGTATGGATGACCTGGGTCGGGGATAGCGTACGGGGGGGAGAGGGAGGGGGATCGGAATCGAACTTTATCTTAGGGCTGGTCATCCTCTTAGTACGTGGTCAAAGGATTGAGGCTGGCATAGCAATTCCTTAGTACGGGATGTCGGGAGTGTCAGGAGATAGTGCACTTTACTACAGGGCCGGAACGGGCTCCAGGGACATACTAGAGAACAAAGGATTGTCTGTTCTTGGATTACAACACAGGGCTAAGAGATTATCCAGGGTCAATACATACAGTCTATGATTCACGATTGAGGGTGGGCTATCCTCCTAGTGCGTACCTTAGAGTTGAGGCTAACATAGCAGTCCTTAGTACAGACGTCGGGGGTGTCAGGAGATACTGCACCTTACTCCGGGGCCGGAACGGGCTCCAGGGATATACGAGGGAACGGAGGATCCCCATCTCTCTACCATCAACATCATAGTACAGTGTAGTAAAAACTTAAAAAAGACAATATAAGGATAAAGAAAGAAACTCAGTCCATAACTCATGACCTAGGGTTGGCTGTCCTCCTAGTACGTAGCATAGGGTTAAGGCTGACATAGCAGTTCCTTAGTACGAGATGTCGGGGGTGTCATGGCCGGAACGGGCTCCAGGGACATACGAGGGAACGGAGGACACCCAACTCTCTATCATCACCACACAACTAAGCTAGATGGGAGTCACTGTGCACCGTCATGAAAATCTGTAGTAGCATGTTCAAACCTAGCTCCCGAAGTCCCCTTGCAATCAGGCTTGCACGACATCTGCTTCAACCAGGGCTGAGCAGGGGGTAGGCATCTCTACTTAGCCCCGGTGCCTGCAACCGCTGTCTGGTCAGGTCACCCCACCAAGATGGCAATGGGTGATGGTCCTGGGTGGTTAACACTAGGGTAGGACAGGGGGGGTGGGGGTGTGCCAGGGCAAAAAGATAAGAGGAAGGGTGGGTGGGGTCTTCAAAAGGGTTCATCTGGACAACCGAGTGGCCGAGTACTGTGGGTGACTGCCATCCGTCTAGTATCCCACCTCTACAACAACCTGGGCTTTAAAATTTTTAAAAAAAAGAAAAAAAGAAAAAAAAAGTAGAAAGGGTGTTGCACTCTTTGGCCCTTTTTTTATGAGAGGATCTACCCTTCGATACAGTTTTAGGTATGGATTGGGGAATGGAGGTGAAAGCAAATGTGACGATTGGCGATTGACTGAAGAAGTTAAGTGAACGACCTGCGGACGCAAACTGGGCACATAAAGGATATGGATCTTGGCTTACGAGAACTGCAAGAAGCTATCCCGTTAGCCTGGGTCCAAACCCTGAGGAAAGGGCCAGACATCAGATTGGGGGACTGGGTCATTCATGAGGACTCGGTCCTCCTTCCAATGACAATCTATAAGGTCCACCAATTGTAGGGTCCAGAGGCCGGTCTTCATGCCTACTGCCCGGTCTTCCCAGGAGAAAGATGGTCGGGACCATAACGCCAAGAGGACCTAGATAGAGGACACCCTACTGAGTCCCTCAAAAGAGTGAGAGTAGTGGAGGACCACAAACAGGGTCCATACCTATATGAGTCTTTCACCCCCATCCACTCCCTGTCATTCAACCCAATACAATGGAATGGAGATCGGCATGACCGAAAAAGAATGATGCCCTATGCTGTTAAGAAGGGGTACAGGGTGGCGCGGTCAGCCCGGAAACCTGTACCCACAATGGAACGGATATTGGAAAGATGGGAAAGGGATTCTCCCGTTAAGTATCATGAATTCCGATCATTCAAATGATCAAATTACTCTTATATTAAACCCACCAATCATAGGGCACTACAGTGGCAGATCATCCACCGCGGTTTGCCTACACCTGGTTGGATCTGTGACAGATCAAACCTCGATAAAAGAGGAATATTGTCATGATTGTGTGCTTACTGCACCAACACCCACCCTAGGAGAAGGGCGACATTGGAACATTGCTTGTTAGAATGTCAAATGGTTGTTCAACTATGGCAGTGGTGGGACGCGGCATGGCATTACATTACCGGCGAACACCTTCCTTGGAACACCTATAAGATGTTGCTTGGGGGGACACCGCCAAACGGGGGCGGATGACCGCCTTCATGATGAACGTTTTTAAACAAACCCGCCTTACGGTCTTCATGGCTGCTTGGAGGATGCGTTGCGCCTTCGAAAGAAAGCAGCACACCTTCAGATACATGGAAGATCAAGCGACCATAATAAACACCATCACAATAAAGACCCATAAGGCATGGAAGGACATGCGAGAAATGGTATAGAATAAACCGGATGAAGAAAGGAAAGCGGATATCCGAGCCTCCTCCTTTTTATGGACGGACAGAGACAACAGACTTTGTTGTTTGGACCACGAGGACGACCTGCAATGGCAGCACAGGCTGTCGACTGAGGAGCACTGGGAGCGATTACCCAGGCAAAACTTCGAAGTACAATACAATCCAACAAACTGCGTACCAATCCAAACTGGTCAGTAGAACCTCCCTGGAACATCTGCTTATCCCCGTTGTCCCTCCCCTTCAGGTCCCCCTCCATCACAGTCGCCACCGCCCACCTCCCACCTTAACCCTGCCCCTGCCCACATCCTCTGCCCCCCCATGGCCTCCTTCAACCTCAACCACTGCACTGCTAACCCATCCCCCACCTCCTGATGCCGACCAGGAATCAGCTCCCCCCACCCCTTCCCACCCACCCAAGACCTTCACAAGGTCAGGAGAGACACAAGCGGGGAGCAGAGCTGGGCACCGGGCGCCCAGAGCCGCACCCACCTGCACCCACCTGACCCACAGAGTGATGGGTCAGATTTAGGTCTATATGAGTTGTCTTGGGTGGGTTATGGGCGGGCGCAGCCAGCATGCCTTTCTGGGTGACGGGCGGGTGAAGATTTGACTTGGGTCACCCGCTGGGTGGGTGGCAGGCAGGTGATGGCTTGGCCTGGGTTCCCCGACCCATAGACCCAGGAGGACCCAAAAATTATGCTTAACGTTTGCTTAACGTGCATACATAGGTAGTTGGAGATATCAACACACCTCTGCATAGGGACGCTGGACCCAATTTCCAGCACATATATTCACATCATTGTACAGGGACGATGGACCCGATTTCCAGCAGTTGCAGCTCCCCACCAATAGATGGAGCCTTCGACGCCGGGACCTACTTACTGGGGATGCTTTTATCACCTCGTTAAGTAGGTTTCCTCTACACGAAGATTCGAAAAGAAAAGAAAAAAATGTTGGTTGCCCAGCCAAGAAGAAGAGGGCAAGACAAAGAAAATCTGCCAATTTCATTCGTTTGGATTAAAGTCTTTGTCCATATGTTAGATGCTCTCACGTTCTCTAGATACACTAATAATAAGTTAGTACGTTAAGTCTAAATGGTGTACGTGACACCTGAGAAAAGAGGAAACGAGAGTCAAGGGAGGAAGAAGGGTCAGTGTGCCACCCCAAGTTAAGACTCTGAGGTTGTTATAAGATGTGTCAATGGGACGTTTGACCCGGTTTTCAGCAGGTGACGCTCCCGACCAATAGATGGAGCAGCCCGACAGATAATCCCTCAATTCAGACGGTTCTCTTACCACCACCGGAATCGAGAGTTTAAGTAAGGGTTATTTCCCCCTCCCCCCAAAAAAAACAAAAAACGACTCTCAGGTTGTTAGACGAGTTTGCGGATGTACAAGAGGAACCAAGAGGAATATTTGTGAGGTTGGTCAAGCATCATATTAAAGCACTAGTACACTATACATAGGCCCGCGGGTGTCAGTGTGGAACCTGCATCACTTTGGAGGCCGCCAATGTTTTTTCCAACAGCACCTCGCGCCGCACGACCCCTCTGAGTTTGCTTGTGGAGACAATATTTTTTTGCACGGCTGGGGCCGTGTACTGGCCAGTAACACCATACATAGGCTAGCGGGTGTCAGTGTGGAACCTGCACCACTAGAGGCCGCCGATGTCGCACGACCTCTTCGAGTTTTGTTTGTAGCGACAAAAACTTTCTGCATGGCTGGGGGCGTGTACTGGTGGTTTAAGATAGGGCTCAACAACAAGATCAACCAAGAGGAATAGTTGAGAGGCCGGTCAAGCATCATATTAAGATAGAGTCCGACAGCAAGATCCCCAAGGGTCTATTCTACAAGATGATATTGCATGATTCAGAATAAGAAAAATAGCCTACACAAGTTCAATAGTTTCTCATGTCAATCCAAGCATAATGCCGCATTTATATTTATGGATTTCGACAAGGTTTATGATCATGTTGACTGGTTCTTCCTTGATAAATGTTTTGGTCCACGCATTGGAAAATGGATCCATATTCTTCATCATAATGCAACGAGTGTTATGGTGAATGGTAATGTGACACTAATAATTTCCTTAAAAAGATCAGTTAGACAAGAGGATCTAATTACTCCTTTTTTGTTCGTGATAATTATGGAAGCACAGACAACAAACTTGAGAAAGAATAAAGACATCAAGCGTATTCAAATGTCATTTATTCCAAAGAGGGTTATCCCGATATGCTTCTTATTTGTTGTAGATCTCTCATAATGGTAGAGGTTTCTCAAGCTAATTTGGATGCGATTAAAAAAATAATTGATAAATTTTGTCTTTTGTTTGATATGAGAGTACATTGGCGAAATAAGACTCTGGAATGGTGGATACAGTGCGAAGGAGTGAGACCCCCATAACAACCCCAAATAAGGTGTCTCCCATTAGAATCTCCTATCAGAGTTCTATGAATCTCCTTATCAGCAAATGAAAAATTTGTATCTAATAATGAAAATCTTACGAATCACACCAAAGCAAAATTAAAGCTATGGAAGGATATACATACATCAATTATGGGAAGAACATTGGCTATCAATAATGTTGTTCTGACTTTGATATGGTATAAATCTGCAATTCAGGCAATGAATAAACCTACTCTTAAAATCTTTCGAAGATAGCTAGGTTGAGCTAGCTGCCTTTCTATGGAGGGGAAATCATGAATTACATAAGACTATTAGTAGAGTGGCATGGTTATCAGTGATTCAACCTAAATCAAAAGGAGAGTTAGGAATAATCGATTCATCTACTCAAGCTATGACCTTATCCATACAATGGTTGAAACAACTTTTGTTCGACCCTCAGATGTCGTGGAACAACTTAGCAAGTGAGCTGATAAGGAGACTGACACCCATAACTCCAAAAACGGTGGATCCGCTAATGTGGTTAGAAAACCGTTATTGGTCTCTCCCAAGAAAGTCTCAGAATGAAGCACTACATCTTTATGAATCAGACATACAAGCGGTCACAAAAGACCTAAAAAATGATTCCCTCTGGATAAATATAATTAAAACATGGAAAAAATTACCACCTCCTAACAAACTTTCCCCTCAAAGATGGGAATAAGTGTGTCAACAACCCCTATTTAATAATGTTTTTTTAAGAGATTCTCAAGAATGTGTCTTACATTGTGAGAATTTTTCATGGAAAGGGTGGTTAAGAATGAAGTAATTAGGATTAAAGACATTTGGGATAAAGAAGAAAGAGACTGGATCTCTCTTTTAGATTTACATACTCGTCTTCGATATTGTCCTCATCTGGACAGGGCCCTGGAACAAATAATTGATATAATTCCTCTAGATTGGATTCGTATTCTTAGGAGCGGACCTAAATTATATGCTTCAGATTGGGTAGCTATAAAGGGTCTGACTGGTGTAGTAGGGAACGTGATTGAATATTTCAACACTGAGACAATTCTGTTAGAAATTTATGAGATAGGAATAGATGGGTTTGTGTTAGCCTCTCAAGAGAAAAACACAAGATGGACGCAAGAGATCCACGTATTCAGAATCGGGGTCTTACAGGTCAACGAGAAATGACTAACTTTCAAACCAGAGACCCCGATATCTTCTCTACGAATAGAACCAATCACATGGAGATGGACGAGCCAAATGGGGAAAGGTAGATCCTGCTCTATAACGTTGCACACACTAAAAGTCAAATCAACCTATAGAATATTGAGACAAAAGGTCAATATTAAGGAAAGAGGAGAAGACGGGGATAAGCTTGTCTGATGAGACCCGTTTTCGAGTTTGGATATATTGACATATTTTGGTAATCCTGCGTACGGCTTTGTGTTTTCCACTCGGATCAAACTCCATTTGACTTTGCTTTGTCTTCATCTTCTAGCCGTTGGTGATGAACACGTGGACCTTTCATTCGTTATTTTTTGAATACTTCCTTGTTTTGTTTTTTTTCTCCTTTGCGATCGGTGACAATGTCAATCAGAGCGCGAAGGCGATAAAAGCAACACAAGGATCCAATTTTTGTTGTTGGTTATTGCCCCATGTTTTGTTGTAATTGGTTGTTCCATTCGTTTTTTCTTTGCCTCTTTCGCCTTTCACTGTGTGCAAGTGGGTCGATATGACACACGGGAGTGGGGGCAGCCGCCGCTCAACCTACGTCCACGTGGGCGGCCTTATACGCAAGAGATTATGAACAAGGGGAATTATAAGGATGAAGATTAAAAAATGAATTCATTTTTTCCTGTTTTTCTTTCTTTTTTTCTTTTTTCTTTTTTTCCTTTTGCGCTCTGATATTCTTGTGATAATATATATATACATATATGCCTTTTGACTATGTGCAAGTGGGTCAATATGACACACGGGGGTGGGGGTAGCTGCTGCTCAACCACATCCACGTGGGCGGCCGTGTGCGTAAGACGTTGTGAACAGGGGGAGTTGTAAGTATGAAGAAAAAAAATGAACTGATATCTTTTTTGTTTCGTTCTGTTTTTATCGCTTATGCGCTCTGATAACTTCGGGACAATATTTATATATATATACATATATATATACACATATATATACATATTTATGTTTGTGACGATATATATATATATATACCGGGCAGTTCTATTTGACGATATATATATATATATATATATATATATATATCGTCAAATAAAACTGCCCGGTAAACCGTAGGCAGAGAGGGAGAAGAGGACAACAAACGAGGGGCTGTGACAAACTGTTTCGTCGGAGTTTATATATATACATATATATATACATACAGGGTAATCGGCGTTCGGGACAGGTCGAACGCCTGACCTCGAACGCCCGAACGTATGGGACCCCTTGGGGATGCGTTCGGCCGTTCAGGCCAAACGCGGACAAAAAAAAAAAAAAAAAAAAAAAAAAAAAAAAAAAAAAATCTGAAAAAAAGATATGTTATGAAAAAAAATAAATTAAACAAGATTTGACTGATCACTACATCCAAATTCCTTACGAAATTTGAAATAAAAATAAAATACGGAGAAAAAATACTAATAATAAAATTATAAAAAAAATAAAAAATAAAAAGAGAATTAAATTTAGTGAGTGCGTGACCCGTTTTACGACACCACCATCTTTGGCGATTTTTTTTTTTTTTTGGGCATACCTAAATGACCTGAGAATTTAAAGCTGTGTACTTCCCATTATGCAAAACCCACAAAAAAAGTTTCAAAAAATAATAAAATTGTTCGGACCCCGAACTAAGGTGAAAACAAGAAGTAAAAAGTGAAGAAACGTGTGGGCGAGCATGTTTTGACACAGCCATCTTTGGCGATTTTTAATTCCTATTTGCCTGAGCCAAATGACTTGAAAATTTATAGGCATGTACCTCACGTCATAGAGAACTCACAAAACACAATTCTAGAAGAACAACTTATTTTTAGGCCCCGAAATAGTTTCTGGCGGGGGCCGAACACCGCCGGGTTCGGACCTCGTACGGGACCCCGAACGTGCGTACGTAGGGAGGTCGGCCCAAGGACCTCCGTACGTACAGGCTGGTGACCCTATATATATATATATATATACGACCCCTTAAGGGTCGTGGGCCCGCGGTGGGGAGGTCGTGTTCCGCTGCGCGCCGGAATCGGGCCGAACTTTTGATTCGGCCCGGCGGATGAAGGCGATCGAGGGCGGGGGTGTGCGCAGAGCGGTGCGCGTACCCAATTGTTCACAGCGCGCCGGCAAACGAGAGAGCGCGCCCACAGGGGCCGAGAGCCGGCGGGCGTCGATTCGAGTGAATATCTTGAAGGGCCCGCCGTCGGATTGCAGGAAAAAGAGAAAGACAGAAAAAAAAAGAGAAAAAAATGTTTAAGATTCGAAAAAGAGGGAAAAAAAAGAAAAAAAAAAGAAAAAGAAAAAGATTTGAAAAGATTTAAAAAAAAAGAGAAAAAAAAAGAAGACCGTTGTCGAAGGGCCCGTCGTCGCATTGCAAGAAAAAAAAAAAAAAAAAA
>BFEA01000266.1:1786460-1798525 GCA_003427395.1 Chara braunii | reverse complement strand
GACCCCCGGAACCCCGGAACCCCGGCGGGGTCCCGGGGCCGGGGTTCGACAACCCTGCACGCAACCAATGGACCACCGAACGGTCCAATGACGTAACGCAACCACCCAACCACGCAACCACCCAACCACCCACCCAACCAACCAACCAACCACCCAACCAACCACCCAACCAACCACACTACCAGCCAACCACTTCACCATGCAACCACCCAACGACCTAACCAGCCAACCACCCGACCAGCTAAGCCGACCACCGAAGCAACCGTCCACCCAACTACCCAATCACCCAACCAACTACCGAACCACTTAGCCACCCTACCACTCAACCACGTAAGCACAAAACCAACAATGTGCCCAACGACCCGATCGCACAATCACCCAAGCGGCCAACCATGTAACAAGCCAACCACGTAATGACCCAACCACCCAACGGCCCAAGGAACCGCTTCACCAAACCACTTAACCGAACAACCCAACCAACCAACYACCCATYCACGCAATCACGCAACCAAACACCTAACCCAATCGCCCAACCAACCAACCGTCCAACCCCCCAACCACCTGAGTAGTGACTAATCGTACCACCCACTCTAGTTTCATTGTTAATATATTTGTTGTTGTTTTTTTCAAGGGGTTTCTTCAGCAACCAACCACCTAACCCGATCGCCCAACCAACCAACCGTCCAACCCCCCAAACACCTTAGTAGTGACTAATCGTAACACCCACTCTAATTTCATTGTTGATATATTTGTTGTTTTTTTTTTCATGGCGGTCTTGCAGACCAACAAGCATCTGGTGAGAGGAATCTGATGGTGGACTAACATGCTGAAGGAGGGATTGGCTGATTATCGCAGCGCGATTTGCATAACAGGCTATATGATGATAGATTCAATGATCCTGTCATTCGACATGACCTGGAGGAACAGTACAGTGAAAAATGTGCTGAATGGTACGAATACAACGTAGTAACTCTTCTTCATGACAAAAAACAACTGTCTAATGAAGCTCGGCCTGTAGTTCGGTATGATGTTCGAGGTAAGGTTCCGAGTGATTATGCGGTGAGAAGGGCGTGTGGTCGGAACCTCACGGAAAATGAAGGTCTTTGATGGACCCAGGAGGAGTTGTTGCAAATGTTGAAGAAGAAGGAGGAGGAAGTGGAGATGTTGAGGAATGCGTTTCAAAATGTGGAGTTCAATGCACAGTCGGTGCTTGAAAGTTTCCTTGCAGGGAAACGAAGTGAACATGTGAGAGATTCCTCCGTATCCGGCTTTTTGGACGTGAAGAAGGAGTTGCAAAGTAGTGAAGATATGAAAAGAGAATTTCAAACTCTGATTCAATTATCGGTCAAACATGATTTGTTGGATCAACTTTCCGAACTTAGTAATAGAGTTGACACACACCTGTTGCAAGAGTGTGAGAGTTTACGTCGGCGACTGCAAGAAGCGAAGATTGCAATAAGAAAAATGTTGTTGGCTGGTGCATTGTCGTCCATTGATCCTTCTTTTGCCTCCAACCTATTTGGAATTCCATCGACTGCGACTTTGGAAGGTCTTCCGAAATTGTCTCTGATTGCAATGTTACAGTCACTGCAAAGTCTTGGTTCCGAATTGGCACACAGGAATGCGTTTTTAGAGGTGCAAAGTGCAATGAAGTTTCCAGTGAGTGATGGCCAATTGAATTGTACAGTTATGCTGCTTGGAGATTTATACAAGCAGACACACGATGCATTGATGGATTCAATGTCCAGGGATAATTTTCCCGAGCTAACAGACGATGGATTGGGGAATGGGATGCTGCGATGTTACAAAGAGCAGTTATACACGATGAGAGTTTTGTTGGTCAATATCATTCGTACGTACTCGCCAATGGCATTTAGGAAGGATATGGAGAATGTGAAACGAGAATTGAATGCTTTGGCAAGCATTAATAAGCAACATGAGACGAGATTGCATGAGTTGGTGCTTGCGTTAGTCGAAGCGCTAAGGCATCGATGTCCTCGTTGTGGCCGTATGGGTCATTATGCAATAAGGGACTACAAAAAGGTGAACGATTTGATGGTTGTTCGACCTGGCTGTGATGACAACACAAACCTTTATGCTTTAGGAAACGTTGTCATTGATGAGCAACAACAGTTAGCAATGGAAGAAAGGAGAAGACAACTTCGCGGGGATAATGATGCACACGAGTAGTGAGTAGAGCAGAATAGACAATAAAGAGATAGACTTGAATAGTATTGGAGAAGTCTAGTTCTTCAGTTCTTAGTTCCCTGTCTTTCTCTATCTTTACATCTCTTTCTCACTTTTCCTCCTCTCGCTCTTTCTCTCTCCGCTTATCCGTCTATGTATGCATCTTCGTTTTCTTCAGTTCGTTGGGTACGATAGCTAGCTATAAGAATGTTTTGCTTCAAATAACATTGATAATGATTTTTTAAACATTTTGTATAAAGAACATTTAAATTTTGTTCTTTTTCTCGCTTGCTTTTCCATTAAATTCGACTTTTTGTGTTTGTTTTTCCATCTCTTTGTTCTTTTTTTTTATGTCTCTCTCTTCAATTCGACTCTTTAAATTTGGATCCTTCTTTTATGTTTTTGTTTTGATTTTAAAGTTTTTTTTTTTTTTTTCCTTCCGACATTATCGTCCCCAAACAGGATTGAAATTATGAAAAACTATTATTCTTATATTAAAACCGAATCTAAACTTTTGTTGCTAACTTTGTTGAAATTTTGTTTCTTCATGTTATATGGTTTCCAGTATGTGCTCTTATATTATTACACTTATTGGTAAAAATAAAAAAAGACCAACAGGTGAGTATACTTCAAGAAATATTGAGCCGAAAAAAAAAAAAGTTTTCAAATAATATTTGATGCCCCCATCACCCCTACCCCCACACCCTAAAAAAAAAAAAACAATGCGAATATTCCGTGTTATAAAATTCTAAGTTAATGAACAATCGTGAAAGAAAATCACTGATAGTTAATATAAAAAAACAAACCAACAAAATCAATCATTGCTACCGATGTCCTCATATTGTTGAAGGAAAGCGAAGCATACTTATTCCAAAACAAGGTACGCATAATTATGTTACATTCCACGCTGAAAACATTAAGGCGCTTATATGAAGGAAAGTAAATAGTATTGGGAGGATTGGGTCGCAATGTGTAATGTAAGGAATATCGGAGAAGGAACCCGTCCGATAATAAATAATGAAAGTAACAATAAATGTAACCTTTCTCCCAAGGCACACATGCTAACCCGAACGACCTCCTCTCATGTAAGCCTGTTCCAAAAAAATCATGTTCTTTACCCTTTTTGCTCCTATTTCGTCTAAGTTACCCAAACAAGGGAGGAGAGGGATTGTGAGGTCATCCACAATTTAACCGATCTCAATCGCTAGAAATAACTCTTCCTGGAACCACGACCTTCGAGGCTGGTTGGGAAGAGGTGCGGTACGCCGCATAGACTCATTTATGGAGGTGGTGCAATGTTGTTGTGGTGGAGCCAACGCCTACTTCTGAGATCCAGGCCTCGTGCCTGGGCGAGGAGGACGGGTGCTATAGACTACATCCTAGCGGTTGGGACTCGGGCAGGTTGGGGAAGACTTTTACCCTTCTTCGATTTTTTTGTGAACGGTGACTGACGTAGAATACCCAAGACTGGCCGCAAGTAGGAGCCGCCTCTACCAAATACAGCTGTAGTCAAAAGAAACTCCATTCCCAATCACAAACTTATACGAACAGGAAAGTGAGCCCTGTCGAGGAATGACAAAGGGTAAACGTGGATAAATGAGGTACGTATGACTCGATCCCATGGGACCCTGGAAAGACTAAGGGGCGTATAGGGAAAAAAAAAAACATCTGAAAAAGAAATTATCGTTTTTTTTACAAACACATAAAAAAAACATCTGAAAAAGAAATTATCGTTTTTTTTTACAAACATATAAAAAAAAATACAACGCACGGATAAAAGAAACAAAATGCAATTGGTCATCAGTTGCTTAACCTTTATTCCCCTTGACATAAATATTTAAAAAAAAAAGAACATCAACTCAACGTTTTCCTCCGTTCGTTTTTTGTTTTGTGTTTTGCCAACTTCGTTTATCCTTTGACTATATTTTTCTCTTTTTTAAAATGCTTTACCCTACATTTTTTTTATTACTACCATAATAACATCTGTATACAAACATTCTGTGATATATATCATCCTGCTGATTTTTAGATCTTCCATATTCCTCATAACCGTTGAATTTTACGTTCTAATTTTACGTTATAGCCGCCTAAGAAGAGACGCATGTACGCCCGTTCAGATGGCAGGGGATGAAAGCATAGATAAGGATTCACTCGACATTGATTTGTTTCCGCTCCGAACTCTGCTTCGTCTGCCGACAAGTCCTCGCACGTTCCATGGAAGCGTCGAAGACGCCTTCGCCGTTGTCAAAAACATGTTATCGCTCATTTGTTGTCTTCTTCAACGATACCTAACTGCGATAACTCTCCTGCCATTGATTCCACTCGAGTTCATTTCCCTTCAGTACAAAATCCTTCTTTTTCATCGAATGATGGCTTGGGATTGCGTGTACGTTCGGATATTACTCACTGTTGCTTTACGACTGAAACACGGGTATCATCAAAAGATGAACATCGCAAACGTGGTCGACCGCCTTCCCAAAGTCGGCGGACTCGAAGGTCTTTACTACAACCACTAGGTGTTGTGGGTGATGTGACTACTGACGGAAAGGGCAAACAACCGATGATAACTCCTGATCACGGCCTTGATTGTTCTGTGGAAGAACAATGTAGTGATAAATCTTTATCTTTCCAACAAACAATTTCATTGTTGGATGATATCGCAAGCCTCAGTTTTTTGTCCGTAGGAGTCAAGAAAATGTTGATGTTGGTACGAGTCAGATTCGTTGCCAAGCAAACCTGCCTATCACCTTGCGAAGTGCACGAACTGATGAAAATTTTACGCATAATGCAGTCCGTACAAATTTTGTTCGTACGATCGAAACAACCTTCCCATTTTATGATTCTTCTTTTCATTCGCCGCATGTAGAGAACAATTCGTCGTCCACATTCATAGAAGATGTGCAGCGATGATGCGTGCAACCTGATCCTTATGCTTCCATCGCAACTGCTCATGCGCACGCATGCTCTTCTCTCGAAAACTTGCCAAATTCACCGAACACAATGGTTAGGAAGTTTGTTGGATTTCATAATCGTCGAAGGAGATCGGCAATATTGAAACCGATTCGTTCGAGTCGCAACAGACGATATCGTATGTTGTACCTTCGGGCACTGCGCACCGGTAAAGTCGCTCGTCGTTTGAACCTTGGATAAGTGTCGTCCGTACGTCGGTCTGTCTTCCCCGACTTTGATGCACATGCGGTAGTTGTTGAAAGTACAGTGGTCGGTGACGGTGGAACAGAACAAGTCCATACGATGAATGGCGATGAACCGAGGTGTACATCGTATGGAATTTTCACTCGAAAGAAGAGGCTCCAAAGACGGGCAAGCTATCACGTTAAATGTATCCGTGCATTGAGAGTCGCGATTAAGAATCGCAGGAGGAAAGACGATATGGATACTCACAAACTTTTTTTGCGGAGTGTGAGGCAAAGTTTGACCCCTGTAAATATCCTTCGAGAGATTCGAGCAACCGCCTCTGGCCAGTCGCAGGGTGCATCTTCTTCTTCGAAGGAAACGCATCGTCATTGTTCTCGATCGAGGCAATGGCGAAGTGTGTCGGGGAGAGCAGAGCAGTCGCACAATCCGTGCGTTGTGATTCAAGATTCAATGAACAGTCGGGAACATGGTGAGTCGGATAATCAGGATGAGGAAATGAATGATTTAGATGATATTCCGCCAGCTGATATGAATGCACTCCCGTCTGTACCCGTGGCAACACCGTATGCAGCGGTTGAGAACACCGTGGCTATTGTTGCGAATGCTAGCACGTTACAAACGTTCAGCATTGGTAGTCGAGAACCGTGCAGGTATTGTGGTGCAAAGTTGTGGAATCATGAAAAAAATTGGACAAAAATATGTTGCAGAAAAGGTATGAGACGTTGTCCTCTATGGGAATGGCCTCGAGAAGGGTCCCTGGAGCATGAGATTCTTTCTATTTGGACGTCTCAGACTCCCGACGGTCGATTCGTTCGAAACAATGCGAGGATAATCAATAACAGTTTATCTCTCGCATCCTCGCGGCTGAAGCAACCGAGCGATGACGTTCAGGGCTTCCAGAGCCAACTTCGGGCTCAGGGTTCGATCTATCATCGTGTCGGTGCATTGGCTGTGGGGGAAGGGAAATGTCCTCGGTTTGCACAACTTTACTTGCACGATCCTCACCGTTTGGATGATGTTGATCAAAGAGTGGATTTTCTTAATTTGCCTGCACACACGTCTGATGCCGAACTTCACCGAATGAGATGACTATTAAAAAGGTTTCACGAGTTGCTACAACAGTGTAACAATTATGTGAAGGACTTCATGACCATCGTCGACCTTCCACCGGGAGCGTTGAATGGAAGGAAGTTCGTCATAAATCCGGATGCCATGCCCGCGGAGGAACATCGGAGGCGTTACAACCGTCCGACGGGGCTACAGGAGGTCTGCGTTCTCATGGCAGATGACCTTCTTCCTCGTGAGCTTGAGACTCGTTTGCGTGCTCCTCTTCCGGGTGAGCGGGCAACAGTTGTCGTTCCGGAGTGTTCCCGAGCGCATGACTGTTTGAGGTTTGTTTTGCTTTTCCCAAAAGGAATTGATAGTTGGTCTGTCCGCCGTGCCTCGGAAGCTGGATGGCCGACAGGGCTAAGTGCAAAGGAGTACTATGCGTTTCACCTGCACGAACGCGATGGTGAAAGACCTTGCCTCCTTTATGCGGCACGTTTTTTCCACGAGTTTTGTTGCATGGCTTACGCTAAGGTTGAATCCCTTTGCTTAAAATGGGTAAGATTCCATCAGAAAGACTTGCGGTCATAATATTATTAGGACCTTCGAGACGTTGTGCAACAAAATCAGCACGGTGATGGTGTCGGGACAAAAATAATTCTGCCCTCCACCTTCACTGGGGGACCACAGTATATGACCGAAAGATATCATGACAGCATGACAATCGTGAGGCGGTTTAAAAAACCCGATCTTTTTATCACTATTACGTGTAACACAAACTGGCCGGAGATCCAACAAGCCCTCTTGCTGGGTCAGTGTGCAACCGACAGGCCTGATCTTCTTGCCCGAGTATTCAAAGGTTATCTCACCCAGCTCATTGACGAGATTAAGAAAAAACGGATCTTTGGGAGAGTCGATGGACTGTTATATGTGGTGGAGTTCCAAAAAAGGGGTCTGCCGCATGCACACATATTGGTAATCTTGCATCCGGATGATAAAATCCACGATCCATATGTTGTTGACAACGTAGTGTGTGCAGAGATTCCGCCTGAAGGGGAATTGAGAGAAAGGGTTGTCAAATTCATGTTGCATGACATTTGCGGTGAGGACAAACAGGATGCTTCGTGTACCGAGAACGGGAAGTGCACGAAAGGGTTTCCAAAAGAATTCATTTCCACGACAACCTTCAAAGATGAACAAACTTATCCTTCTTATAGGAGAAGAAAACCAAGTGACGGTGGCTTTACGGTCATTCAAAATCACGTTGTTTATGCCAATCGTCGAGTGGTCCCGTATAACCCGTACTTGCTGATGAGGTTTAACTGCCACATCAATGTCGAATGTTGTGCTAACATCAAGGCGTGCAAGTATGTGTATAAGTACGTGTATAAAGGGTGTGATCGTGTCATGGTTTGTGAACAAGTTAATGATGCACCTGTCGATGAAGTCAAATCCTATCAAGATATGCGTGTTGTTGGTGCATGCGAGGCATGCTGGCGTTTGTTTGAGTTCGACCTTGCGGAACAGTGACCCGCAGTAGAAAGATTGCCCGTGCATATCGAGAACATGCAAAAAGTGGTGTTCGAACCGGGCATGGAAGATGTTGTTATTTCGCGTGGACCGCCGACCACAAAATTGACGGCATGGATGGATCACAACTCTTTGAATGCACATGTTCCTAAACACGAGCCCCCTTTGTATCCTGACATTATTAAAACTCATGTGTGGGATAATCAACATAAGGTGTGAAACAGAAGAAAGCGTGCTCTTCATGGTGCTCCTTTCGAAAAAATATCTCGATTGCATCATGTCAGGGTCACAGAAGGCGAACGCTTCTATCTCCGTGTGTTGCTACACCATGAGCACTCTCGTGGAGCACGCTCTTTTGCAGAAATTCGTACCGTGGATGAAGTCGAATACGATTCGTTTCGATCGGGGTGTCTTCGATTAGGACTTTTGCAAACCGATGATGCATATAATCAATGTATACAGACGGCCGCACTCCATTATATGCCTGCAAAGGTTCGTAAAGTGTTCGCTATGCTTCTGCTGTTTGGCCCGGTCAACGATCCTGTTCAATTCTTTCAACGACATTGGGACAAAATGTGTGATGATTTTCAGTATCGTTCGGGCTCTCTAATTCTTCCTCCGATCGTTTTGCAATGTTTGGTGCTCTTTGATCTTGACCGTATCTTACACGAGTCTGGCAAAAACATTCGTCTGCTCGGTCTTTATTATCCGACCTATGATGAAGAAATGGTTGCCGACGATATAAACATGCATTACGAGAACATGACTGTGTCATCGATTATAAATGACAAGTTGACGTACGATCCGATTGAAATGCGAACTAGATTTGAGTCTAATTTTCGACGTCTTCGACCGCGCCAAAGAGTGCTCATGCAAAGAGTTGTTCGGCCGTGGAAGAGAAACAACCGCTTTATGCTTTTGTAGATGCACCGGCAGGAACAGGAAAGACTTTTTGCATAGAAACGATTTTGGCGGAGATCAGGCTGCGTAATGGTATTGGACTCGTTGTGGCGTCCAGTGGGATAGCGGCGACTCTTTTGACCGGTGGTCGAACATTTCACTCACGATTTCGAGCACCTTTGAAACCTGATAACACGCGTCCCTTCAATATTCCAAAACAGGGTGATCTTGCCGAACTTATCCGCCGTGCCGACTTGATCGTTTGGGATGAGGCTCCGATGAGTAACAAGTTTCACTTGGAAGCTCTTGATATTACACTTCAAGATCTCTGTAACAGTAACCTCCCGTTTGGAGGAAAGGTTTTGTTTCTTTCTGGGGACTTTCGGCAGGTTTTGCCCGTTGTGAAGCACGGGTCTCGAGCGCAACAAATTGATGTCTCTATTAAAATGTCTTCTTTGTGGAAACTCTTTGAGGTTCATTGCCTGACTGAGAATATGCGGATCTTAAGCTTAGGGGATGATCCAATGGCGCAAATGTATGACGTGTTTTTGATGTGTATTGTGAATGGGGATCATATCCGTTTTCTTCCTAATGAACCTGCAGCGCTCAAACTGCCGCATGAGATTTGTACTTATAAACCTATTCGTGATTCGATTTCGTGGACGTTTGACGATGTGTGTAAACACGTTGGGGATGCTGACTATTTTTATGCTCGATTGATTCTCTGCGCTACCAATGACGATGCGGGGTGTGTTAACGATATGGTTATCAACGATTTTCCCGGCGAGATGCGTGAAAGTTATAGTGTTGATTACCTTGCTTCTGATGATCACGAACTTGCTATCCAACAGGAGTTCTTAAATTCTCTTAATGAGTCTGGTTGTCCGCCTCACAAACTGCGCTTGAAAATTGGTGCGCCTGTGATGTTGTTGCACAATTTGTCGCCCAAACAAGGACTTTGCAGTGACACAAGGTTAATTCTTAAAAAGATTGTTGATGATGATTTGTTGGAAGTGACCATAATGCGTATCGGTGAAACGACACTGATCCCCAAAATCGATTTAACAAGTGATGGTGAAACCACGGGGTTTAAATGGAGTAGGAGGCAGTTCCCCATCCGTCTTGTGTTTGTTGCGACCATTAACAAGTCACAAGGACAAACTGTCTCTCTTGTCGAGGTTTGGTTGTGCAAACCTGTTTTTGCGCATGGCCAGTTGTATGTTGTTTTGTTGCGCGTTGGTCATCCCAACAACATTCGTGTTGAGTGCCCGACAAAAAATTCATCACAAAGAATATCGTTTATTACGAAATTTTAGAATAATTTCTTCTCCTTGGTCGTATATATTTCTTTCGGACGAGTTGTCAGGACATGCGCGTCACTTTTTGAATGAGTTCTTCTCTTTTGTCGTATATATCTCTTCCGGCTGATCGGTGTTGAATTTTGGTAAACTTATTTTCTTTTTTTCCTCGCAGGCGACTCTGAACTGCACCATACCTATGGGAAACGCGCTCAAACGAAAAAGAGGAAACAAACCGTCAATAGCAATACAACTGATGGTGCTGTGAATGTTACATCTAGACAACAAGGGGCCCAGTTAAGGCGATCAAGGAAGAGCAAAAAACAAGATACATCAGATAATGAAAATGAACATACTGGTGACCATGATATTGTGCGCGATGAAGTTTAAGGTGCCCATCAACAAGCGAGCACCCTCGAGGATGCTGAAAAAATGCATGTTGACTGTTATGACGATGATTATGATCGGCGTGACATATCTGTGCCTAATTTTTCATTGGGTTTGGCCAGTAAGTATCTGCTCGATGATGACGAAGATGATAGCGATACGAGTGATTCTCAAGCGATTGATTCTACAGCCAAGCGTAATCTTGTTCCTCAGGAAAAGAATCTTGTGGGTTCAACTCCAATTGGTGAGCTGACCCTCCGAAATCATCACAATCATGAAGATGAATTTGTCACTCATGGAGTTGTTGGAGATGTGCATGCTCGTGATTCATGTTCGCAATCCCAACGCTCTGCACAAAGAAAGAAATCATCTACCGTTGCGGCAACTACAGTTCATGGGCATGCGAGTTCAGCAATTAACACAACTGATAATGTGTGTTCAGCTGGAATGCTCGAGCGTGCATTCGCAACGAATAGGGAGGAACGACAACCGGTTGTTAGTGAAACGACAATTCAGGTTTTGAGAGCACTGGATGGCATCTGTACCGATGAACTTGCATCTCTTCTGTTTCGTGGACGGCTCCCTGGACGTGCATGTGTTCACGATTTATGTTCGCAATCTCAACACAGTCAACGCGAAAGAGATATTTGCATCACATCACAACCACAAAATCCTTCAACTGTTATTGTGGTGCCTCATGATAAGGGTGCACCCACAATCGACACTCCGAATCCGCGCGCTTACCTTGGCAAATGGTTCGACGATGCGAAGAAGGTTGGCCTGCAAAAAGTCTTGACTGAAGTGCTTTTTGAAATGTTTGTCCAAACTGCGAGCGTTGCAAAGGATGAAAATATATGGGAAAATTTTTTGGACCGGAAAAGAAGCAAACTCACAGATATGCGGTTGGAACGAAAATCCCTTGAGACTTTTCCTTCAAACCCATTGAATGTTTCATGTTTGGAGGCTTCTTGGATGTTACAATCCCTTTTGCAGGACGAGTTCATTGCTCTCTCTGATGAGGAGATCGCTAGGATGGCGTTTGATTTGCCATATTGTTCGACATAAGGGCCTATTACCCAACCTTTTTTCAGATATGCACGGAGAGAACGCCTTTTAAAAAAGATTCCTCCGATGGTTCCTTCTTCCGCTCCTCATTCTGCTCTAGTCCGTAGACTCCCCCTTCCAGCAGCATCTCCTCCAACTTTTCAACGTCTTCCGGATTATGCCCCCCCATCCACTATGTCCACGCCGATTGTCACTACTTCTGTTGTTGTTTCTGCTTCGCGTGCCACTACGGCTACTCCGTCTCCTATCGGTTGTATTGTGCCCGCTCCCACGCCGTCGAGAGACCATCTCCATGTCTATACAGGACCCTTGGAACAACCAAGTTCTTCTAATTTTAACATTGCGATCCATGACTCTCTTGAATCTATTGGTCCCAAAAAGACACTTGCACACCTGTCCTATCTTGACAGTTCTTGTAGGGTGGAAGATATTGTGGAAGTAGCAGCGCATTTGAATACGAACATGAACACTTGGAGATGTGTGGATGCTGCCATT
>BFEA01000266.1:1766147-1783647 GCA_003427395.1 Chara braunii | reverse complement strand
ATTTTTTTTTGGCACAATTAAATGCCTTGAAAATTTACAAATATTTACTTCACATAATGGAAAACCCACTAAAAACGTTTCAAAAAATTATTAAATTGTTTAGACCCAGAACTAAAGTGAAAACAAAAAGTAAAAAGTGAAAAAAAAGTGGGCGAGCACGTTTTGACTCCGCCATATGTGGCGATTTTTAATTCTTATTTGGAAGAGCCAAATGACGTGAAAATTTATAGGCATGTACCTCACGTCATAGAGAAGTCACATAAAAAGTGATGCAAAAAAAAAAAAAATAGTCCCTGAAATAATTTTTGGTGCGGGTTGAACGCCGTCAGGTTTGGACCCCGTACGGAACCGCGAACGCCCGTACGTACGGAGGTTTGCTCGGGGACCTCAGTACGTACGGGCTGGTGACCCTGTATTTATATATATGTATATGTATTATACCTAGATTACCAGTCGTCCGATGGCCGAACGTCTCCCCAACCGTCCGGTAGGGGGGTTGTCCGGGACAACCACTTTTTGGCATTAAAAAAAATAAAAAAATAAAAATAAAAAATGAAAGTGTTGCGCATGCCATAGAGATCCGCCATTAAAGAATTCAGAATTTTCTGAGCATTTGGTGATAGGGTGCTATTTGGGGTGGGAGGGGGGGGTACGAGGGGTTTTGGTGGGGATAGGAGGGGTAAAGGTGGGGGTTAGAAACTTTGAAGATTTTTATCTTTTTTTCTAGTAGATCAAATGAGCCAAAATTTTGGTGGCATACACCTTATGCAAGGTAGAAGCCACATGATTTTTTTTTTTTTTTTTTTTTTTTTTTTTTTTTTTGTGCTAAGTCGGACAACCCCTGTCCGATCCGACGTCCGACCAGACGTCTGGTCGGACATCCGGGACGTTAGGGGGGTCCCGGACGTCTGTTAAAACAACCTAGTATTATACATATATATATATATTTATATATATAAATATAGAGCCATAAAAATCCCCATTAAAACAGTAGTCCCCCAACCAGGAGCAACTTTGCCATATTCGAAATTTAAAGGTTTTAAAATGTCACCCACATCTGTGCATCTACCTTTCGATTTAATAGTATCTTCAACGATTTTTGTAGCCATAAATTGTAATTTTTATTTTTTCATCAAAATTTGTTAATTTTCCATATTGTGTATTATAATAACTAAAAAACATTCTTCAAAGTTCACTCAAAGAGGGAATATATATGTATATATATATATATATATATATAATACTCACCCTGTTTCCCCGGACAGACCTGCTTTGTTTTTTTTTTTTTTTTTTTACAAGGGAAACTTTTATACAGGCGAGGAAACAGGCCTAACGTCCCTTACATATGGCCTGCTTTGCAAGGACTACGGAAGGTCCTACCATAAAACATAAGTGACTTTTATTTTATTATTATTATTTTTTTTCAAAAACCGTCATTGATCCTGCACACCCGGGCCGTCCGGAAAAATAGGGTGACCTCGGCAGGCCGACATGGTGTATATATATATATACATATATATATATATATATATGTATATGTATATATACATATATATATATGGGCCACCCATATCACCCTGCTCTCCCGGACAGACCTGCTTTGCAAGGACTAGGGAAGGTCCTACAATAAAACATACGAAATAGGAAAAAAAGAAAAACATTGTTAAGCAGAAAACAAACTCAACAACCTATGTTTCAGGGGCACTTCGTAATTCTCGAATGTAAGTTTATTGTGTCCCATTCGAAGTTCGCTCATCCACACATCGAATATTGGACCCGTCCGTCGAATGCAATGAAACGTCATGCTGTCTATACGTTTCCTTTCGCCGTGTGCCACGTCCATCCGCCTATCCACGGATACATTGATGTGTTTGCTGTTCAAATAGTCGTTGATGAAGGGTACGTGAGGTCGTCTTCCCTCCCATAAGCGATGTGTTCACGGTTCTTATATTTCTTATCTTTGTTTTCACAGATCAAATGCTATCGTTCCAAAGCCTCGTTGTGGAGATGTGTTCACGGTTCTTATATTTCTTATCTTTGTTTTCACAGATTAAATGCTATCGTTCCAAAGCCTCGTTGTGGCGTCTCACGATGGACAAAAAACAATGTCGCTACGCACGTGCACTGTTGTCGACTTCCTATTGGAAGATGCGAACGATTATGTCGTCCCTAAAGAAAAAAAACATAGAATTGGATAACCGGGAGGCTTTGTCTCGAATCTGTGAGTAACATTTGCAGTGTGAGGACGAAAAGTGCTGCAACATTTTTCTGCATACATCAACACATTATTTTGATGTGCCGGCCAACAACCACGACAGGATGGAAGTCAACCTCGGTTTTTCATTGCCACACACTACAACATCCCTTTCAGTAAGCACGACGAAAACGCCCAGCTCGTTGGGTGCATCCGAAGACAATTCGAGGTCGTGTGCCTCAGTGTTATCTCACGGTGTCGGCCATGACGTTAATCAAATCTTTGGTCAATGTGACAGGGAACATAAAGACGATGTGAACAAGCGAATAACTTTCACCCATGGCCCCCCCCCGCTTGAACTCTGTTGCAAATTCAAAGCGTAAAAACTAAAAATAGTACTATCATTTGTTATCGATCCCTCAAGCCAATGCAAGACTAGGGTCTTTTTTATTTGCCTCATCGAATATCTCATAGTGCATCATGGAAAAATCTCGTATTCTTTCTATTGCTTGTACTTGCTATCGCACTTATCTGTCGTCGTTTGCATTGTACAAATGTGTTGTTTTCCTCTCACGTTGTTGATATTCGTGAACTGCAACAATATTGTCACGCATGCCTCATCACCCAATAAACCCAACGTAATCCCTCATTCACAACCCCCCCCCCTCACACACACACACATACACACATAGTTATATATATAAAAAAAAACAATGTTCAGTACTTCAATAATCTCTCTCTCTCTCTCTCTCTCTCTCTCTCTCTCTCTCTCTCTCTCTCTCTCTCTCTCTCTCATATGTACGACGCACGTAGCGAACAAAACTCTATACATTAAAATTGCAGCAACGATAATGAAGCATACACAAAGTTTTGTTGCGGCGTATGTAAAAAAAAAAAAAAAAAATGAATATCAAATTGTATATAACGAGCATGTCTATTCCCATCCGAATGGCGCAATCACTCCCGCATAACGAAGACTTCGTGCGAAAGGACGGCGCCGTCGAAATGAAGGCGGTTAGCGCCACCGTCGCTGTCGTCGTTTCAGGATAACTCATCGTTAGGCAACTCATCGTCGGTTCCCCCTGAAAACAACATTTCAACACCTTTGGCTTGGTCACCCTCGGCTTCGTCACCGTCGCTACGTTCTCACCAACGATCGGGAGTCCGAAATCAGCATCAACAACGACGTGCTCAACGATCGGGTCATCGATGTTCTTTTGCTGCAACATATGACGGACCCAATCCCCCACCCGAGGAGTCCCAAAAACTTCAGTGGCAATCTTGAACCACCACGATGTATCCCGGGTGGCATAGATGTTGCGTCTTGTGGACTGCCGTCGTTGAGTCACGTTTGTTGGATTGCGGTAAACAGAGCCCAATGGTTTGATTGCTTTGTTTTTGTTCCACTCTAAAGTCGTGCAACAAACTCGTGCTTCATACAATTTCGGGAAGTTCAGTCGTTTGTGCAGTACTTGTTGATCACAGAATAAAAGCATTTGTTGTTGAAAGTCATCCTAGCGCGTATGTTGTACGTCATCTTCGTGTTCGAAGCGAACTGCTGCAGACAACAAGAAATGACCATAAGAACCCGACCTAGGCTCGTACAATGCCTCTCTATCTGAACCATCGGCCACCTTGCACAAGTTTGGCAACTCCTCACACAGGGAGTGATCCCTTGCCCAATAATTTGCCAAGTGTTGCACGTGAGGGACTAAAAGATCGTCGTCGTCGTCCCCCTCCCGTTCACGGAACCGGCAAGCGTTGTACAACCATTCTTTCGCTTCCTCAGCCGCATTACAATGCAACACCTATAATGCATCGATCTCGACGACGTCGTCAAACAATGGTTTTCCTGCCTCATCGGAAAAAAACACACCCAACTGACATACTATTTCAACAAGGTCATCCTTCTTTTTCGTGGTCACCCCCTGCACGCGTACCCCCTTTGAATCGAGCCACACCTCGAGCTCCTTCTTTGAGAAACACTTCAATTCGCGCACATGCTCACAAGCGCCAAGAACAGACGGTTTGAAAGTTTTCGTAGTATGAACGACCTCTCGCAAACGTTTGATCAAAGTCTTCGTTTTGTGCCACATGCACTTATGAGAATCAATGACATTGTTCATTCGTCGCAAGATGATGTCAACAAAGTCACATTCGTCATGTATGACCTCGACGATTTTCACGTTTTTTTCATCCTTCAACCGTTGTAGAAGTTTCTCAACAAACTGCGTTTCCAGTCGCCACGTTGATTCGTCTCCCCTGTGCATCGTCTTCCTACCCACGATCATCTCGGATTTAAAATCTAGCGCCGTCACCGTGCAATGTTGCGCATCACGGGATGAATCATAACGACCATCTACCAAAATGACAACAGGATCGTTTGATCTTCGCAAACGTGCGATGACCCTGTCGAAGCTCCTTTGTGTAACTCGTTCCACGTGACGTAGCCACTGTCGCGACCCTTTCCCCTCGTCACGGAAGAAACTGTGGAAAGTTTATTCCCTCACGTGCTTTATCTCTAGGCCCACTAACAGGTTGTTCAGTTGAGTGCACGTCATCCCTGCCGCCACAGTGGAGTGGAATAGTTGAGTTTCATTCCTCGACTCTTTCACTGCACCAACATTTTTTCCAGAACTCCAGTGCCACGTGCACCTTTTCGTGCATTCAAACGTCAACTTGCAAATGTGGCAAAGATAAGATATCCGCAAAATTGTCACCTCAACGTCTTTGCGATGCTGAGGACACGGTTTCTCAAACATGCCAAGAATTTGAATAAGTTTCACCGATTCAAGAAACACGACATCAGGCCGTGCTTTAGCATCCCACTTGCGCATGTGCTCCCTCACCGTCAACCTCTCAAACATCGGACCGATGTCCGCATACCCGTCTTTGCCGTCACGCCACTTCAAAGCATTGCTTCGAGGTCTACTGCCCTTCAACCACGGCGTGTCAGCTGACGCAGACCCGCGGCTGCAAGAACCTCCTTTGCCAGACAACTCCTCGCTCAACATGACTAGCACTCCACTCGAGCAGATGATCAAACACGTTCTTATAAGAACAATTTTTTTTGCATGTCCCCGTTGCTCTGAGCAATGGCCATGAACTTCTTCCCTATAGCCCTTGCAATCAAACTCAGCTGCAACTGCTAGTCTTTTCGAAATTGCACTCATTTGGCATCCCTTGTGTGAGACGTACTAGACCTGCTATGGGGCGACGTGGGTGAGAGACTCATCCCTGCTTTGCTATCGTTAGGCGTCGTCACGCCATCAGGGGTACAACCCATAGAGGCAGGAGTAAATGACGCAGCCCGCGGCACGTGGCCCACCGGTTGCTGCTCTTCTTCCATGACAATGGGATTCGAACCACAAATGCCCGTGTCGATAACTCCATGGACAATGTCGGGGGACGAAGAGCTGAACAAAGGCGGGCGAAGAATGAATGAAGGAGGCACCCCTGCTGCAGCACGGACACCCGCACTCACAGGGTCCGGGTGACAGGGAGCAACCCCATACAATCTGTCAGTTGCGGCTGTAGGCATCGACAACACTACAGCCAAAGACCCCATGGGTGACGAAAGAGGAGGACGAAAAGGAAGCACAAATGATTGTGCCAAAGGAGACGAAGCGGGATTCCCAGAAAATGTGAGGAGAGGAGGAATACAGGCGACGACACTACGCAAGTGACTTGGAAAAGGAGTTTGTGTGACAGTTGTCGAACTCGAAAAAGGAGGAAACGGGACGGGCGTCATCCTGTCATTTAGACGCTGTCTGATCAATGGCCTCGCAAGAATAACGTCGCTTCTACTACATCCGCGCGGATCCAAAACCCCTCGCCCTCGGCCGCGCGAGACATCATGGTACACTGGTGAGCCTTGTAGCGAGGAATGTGATGGGGACAACGATGCAAACTCCAAAGGAGTTGGAAGCAACGGGGATTTCGACGATGTCATTGCACTTGCAGGAGAGCGTTGGTGTGCCATGCCGACGTCTCACACAGTGTGTTATAGGAAACCCCTAAAAGACCTGCACAGGTGGAGGCTTATATTTACGGATCAAACGCTATATTTATTTGTTCAACGTTCCGTACGAAAACAAAGTGGGCCATTATCCTAGGCTCTCATCCTCACATTACTGGGGTTCCAATGCATTCAATTTCGGACGTCATCAACAAGAGTGTGGGTATATATATATATATATATATATATCGTCACAAATAGAACTGCCCGGTAAACCGTAGGCAGAGAGAGAGAAGAGGACAACAAACGAGGGGCTGTGACAAACTGTTTCGTCGGAGTTTCACCGACTCATCCGGAGGCTATATATATATCACGTCACCAGCCTCTGCTTACGGAGGCCCCGGCCGGATGTCCGTCATTTGGTCGTTCGGGGTCCCATTCGGGGTTTGAACTTGAAGGGGTTCAACCCCCGCCAAAAAGTATTACCTCACCTAAAAAGAACTATGTTTTTTTTAATTTGTTTTATGTTTTGGTTGTGTATGATGTTAGGCACATATTCATTTTGCGAAGAATGTCGATGTCAACCCGACGCAATATTTGTTCAATTTATTTTCCTTCCTGACGTTTTTTTTTTCCAGATTAGTATTCAGTTTTTTTTTTTTTTCTTCTTTTTTCTTCTGTTATTATCTTTCTTGGTCCTTGCACGGCCTGACCGCCCAGGAAAAAAGGTTGACCCGCATGTATTATATAGGAAAAAAGTGTGTGTGTTCTGTATGATGTCATGTGCACGGATATACATTTTGAAGTCCTTTTGTTTCCCCAAAAAATAGGAAACAATAGGTTGACTTGGACGGTCTATATATATATATATCGTCACAAACAGATATATATATATATATTCATTTTTCCAAGAAAGTCGATGTCAACTCGACACAATAGTTGTTCATTTTATTTTTCTTCACGACGTTTTTTTTTTTCAAATCAGTATTTACTTTTGTTCTTTTTTTTTTTTTTTTTCTGTTTTGACCTTCCTTTGTCCTTGCAGGGCCTGTCCGCCCGAGAAAAAAGGTTGACCTGGACGACCACTCTCTCTCTCTCTCTCTCGATATACAAGGTTGCCGGCATTCAGGACGGGCCGAACACCCGAACCCGAACGCCCGAACGTTTGGGAAGCCCTCTCGACGCGTTCGGACGTTCGGCCGAACGCAGAACCAAAAAAAAAAAAAAAAAAAAAAAAAAAAGTTTCCAAAACTTTTGAAAAACAACTATGTCATGCAGAAGAATAATCTAAACAACATTTGCCTCAACAGTTTATCCAAATTTCTTACCAAATTTGAAATAAAAATCAAATATAATAAATAAATAATATTAATAAAAATAAGGAAAAAAAAAACGAGAATGAAATTATTGCGTGCGCGAGCAAGTTTTTGACACCGCCATCTTTGGCAATTTTTCATTTTGTTTTGGTTTTGTAAAATGAAATGAAATTTTATACATCTGTATCTTACATCATAGAGAACCTACAATAAAGTTTGAAAAAATAATATTTTTTCTCAGGCCCCGAAAGGAAAAACAAAAAGTGAAAAGAGAAAAAAAACAAATTAGTAAGTGGGAAAGCATGTTTTGACACCAACATCTTTGCCGATTTTTCATTATTTTTTCGCACCACAGAATGACTTCAAAATTGAGACACAGGTAGCTTACATAACAGAAAACTCACAAAAATAAAATCAGAAAAACATAAAAAATTTTAGGTACCGAAATAATTTTTTGCGGGGTCTGAAGGGGTTCGGACCCCGCCAAAATTTGTTTAGGCACCTAAATATTATTTTTTTTTTTTGAAAATGTTTCTGTAAGTTCTTTGTGATGTAAGATATCCCCCTCTTAATTTTGAAGCTATTCTGTTCAGCCACAAAAAAATGAAAAATCGGCAAAGATGGTGGTGTCAAAACTTGCTTGCCCACTCACTAATTTGTTTTTTTTCTCTTTTCAGTTTTTGTTTTTCCTTTATTTCGGGGCATGAAAAAAACTATCATTTTTTCAAACTTTATTTGTATTTCATCTATATTATGTAAGATACACATATATAAATTTTCATGGCATTTGTCACAGCCAAAAAAAAATGAAAAATCACAAAAGATAGCGGTGTCCAAAACGTGCTCGCCCAGTCAATAATTTCATTCTCATTTTATTTTTACTAATTTGCATTATTATTATTTATTTTTATTATTTGAGTTTTATTTCAAATTTGGTAAAGCATTTGGATGTAACGATGAGGCAAATTTTGTTTAGTTTATTCTTCTGTATAACATATAGTTTTTTCAGATTTTTTGGAATTGTTTTTTTTTTTTTTTTTTTTTTGGGTCCGCGTTCGATCGAACGGTCGAACGTGTCGAGAGGGGTTGACAAATGTTCGGGCGTTCGGGTTCGGGGTAACTCTGTATATATATATATATATATTTTATATATATACAGGGTTACCTGACCAAACGTTCGGGGGCCCCCGGGCTGGCCCCCGAACGTTCGGGTGTTCGGGGTCCCGTTCGGGGGCCGAACACCTCCAGGTTCGGCCCCCGCCAAAAACAATTTCGGGGCCTAAAAATAACTTTTTTTTTTTTGAAGTGTTTTTTTGTGAATTCTCTATGATGTAACCTACACGCTTATAAATTTTGAAGCCATTCTGCTAAGTCAAAAAAACATTAAAAATCGTCAAAGATTGGGGTGTCAAAACGTGCTCGCCCACTTACTATTTTGTTTTTTTTCACTTTTCACTTTTTGTTTCCACTTTATTTCGGGGCCTAAAACATTTTATTATTTTTTGAAAAAAATTTAATGAGTTATTTATTATGTAAACTACATATGTGTAAATTTTCAGGGCATTTGTCAATGCCAAAAAATAAGTAAAAATAGGCAAAGATGGCGGTTTCGAAAAGGTGCTACCACACTCACTCATTTTAATTCTCTTTTTATTTTTTCTTATTTTTATCATAGTGTTTATTTTCTGTATGTGATTTTTAATTCAAATTTGGTAAAGAATTTGGATGTAGTGCTTAGGCAAATGTTGTTTAGTTTAGTTTTCTTCATAACATATGTTGTTTTCAGAATTTGTTGAAAACTTTGTGTTTTTTTTTGTTTTTTTTTTTTTCCGCGTTGGGCTCGAAAGGCCGAACGCCTTCCGAAGGGGTCCCGTACGTTCGGACGTTCGTCCCGTCCCGAACGCCGGCAACCCTGTATATATATCTGTTTGTGACGATATATATATATATATATATTGTTGGGGGGAGTGGTAGTTGTATTCATTACACACTGTGCTGATGTAATTTCCATAAAGGGAATACATTAACCATAGAAAGAAACAAAACAAAACAAAATAGAAACACGAACAAAAGATGTAAAACAAAAAATAATAAAGTTCAAAAAATAACCTATGTAGTAAAGAAAGATAAAACGACCAACATTTGCCTCAGCATTACATCAAATTTCCTTACAAAAGGTGAAATACCAAACGAAATACATATATACTAGTAAGAAAAAAAAAAAGAAAAAAAAAAGCGAAATTAGAGAATACGAAATACTGAGTGTGCAAGCGAAAAAAAAAAGTCGACTGTACGTATGTGAGGGATGCCGGGTCGGTCTCCAGGATTGTATAAGTTAGAGGTTGTGGCTATAAGTTGGTTTGTAGGCTTCTTAGTTGTTTTGGTTTGCAGGCTTTTCAGTTGTTTTGGTTGTAGATCTTTTTAGTTGTTCTCCTTCTGACTCCTGATATGGGCTTGGCCGGTGATGCCTCGCTTATAATCAGGAGCCAACTACACATATGTGAGGGACACCGGGCCCATTTCATGGCTTGTATAAAAGTTGCACATGTAAAAAAAAAAAAAAAAAAAAAAAGTAATAAGTGAAAAAATAACTTTGACTTGACAAAATGATGTACTTTGCATAAAATGCAATAGACGTTCACAACGATATCGAAATCAACAGTACGAAACAACATGGATACATCGTCACATGAATATCAGAGCGCAAAACAAAAAAAAAGGGAATATATATATATATATATATATNGAATATATATATATATATATATATATATATATATATATATATATATATATATATATATATATATATATATATACACAAATTTTTATATTTATGTTTTCAGTCGTCGGGCATCCGACGACGATAAACTTGAAGTTCCCCGCTGATGAAGTACACAACACAAGCCTAACTATTGCCAAGATGATGTACAAGAATGAAATAAACAACTATGAAATGCAAACAAACAAACAAAGTAAAAGTCGAAGATGAAGAAGAAGAATAGTGAAAATAGGGGTCAATTGCCTTTCCTACATAAACATCATACGTCTTCCATACATAACCGTGCGTACTAATCTCACGTCACAAGAAGAAGAAGAAGAAGTAGAAGAAACGAATAAAGAAGAAAAAAAGAAAGTAAAACACATAAAAGCAGGGGTTATTATATGTCGTCCAGGAAACAATAATATCTATGTCCCTCGAATGCGATGAAAGTAATAAATAAAGATATTCTGATAACAGATAAAAATGGAAACAAAGAAAGAAAGAAAAATTGAAGAAATAAAGAAAGAAACAAATCAAAAAGAAACAAACAAAGAAAGATGAACACAAACGTCATCAAAGGAAAGAGTGAAATAAAGAAAATAGAAGAAAACGACGAGGTAGAATAATACGAAGAAAAAAAAAAATGGTCGATTATCTCTCTCTTTCTCTCTCTCTCTCTCTCTCTTTCCCCCCATCCATCTCTCCCGTCGATAGCAACACAGTCGTCGTCTCCCTTGACCATGCTGCAGACAACCTTCATCAATATCCATCATCGTGATAACGGACACGATGGATCGCAGACGAGGTGGAAAAAAAAATCATAGACAGGAAACCAATATGTAAGAAAAAACTATCGAAAACCAAGGAACACAGAGACGAAAAAATTAACAAGGAAGAAAAACAAGAAAGAAAGAGAGGATAAACAAATTATAAGAAAGACAGAAAGAAGACAAGAGACGGGGGAAAGAGAACGGAATATATTAAAGGGGAAAAAAAAATCATGAAAAATCTACCGAATACCAAGGAATTGATAACGAGGTGATCAGAGCACAAGAACAAACGTCGACCGTTACACACACGCCAACCCGGACCACCACACACACACACACGTACACAAACCTGCACCGCCGAGGACGGACACGAACATGCAACACAACGAACACGGAAAACGCGCAGGCGCAAGCGCGGCGACGACTGATGCAAAAACACTTGAAGCGACGGAAAAGAGACGAAGCAACGCTCGTACACGCACACACGCTCTGTGAAAAACGTCTATGGCGTCTGGGGCAAAAGCGAGGCAGCAACACGGAACACCACGCACGAAGGTAAAACCACCCACGCAGCACCAGGCACGAAGGCACACATTGCAATGGAGCCTTAGCAAATAAACGGCGGGCACGCCACCGACGGCGGCCTTGCAGGAGGCAGGCAGTCACGGGGTGGGTACGACGGGTCGAGGGATGAAGAACACAAGTAGCCGTGGGGCGATGGGTCGTGGCGATGATGAAATGTCGTCTCAACATCCCCAGCGAAGCCAGTCTGACCACACGAAAAAAACCCTAGAGCACCGAACCGCACAATCTACGCGAGCAGGTGGTTTCCACATTCCTCTTTATCGAAAATGAAATAACATAGAAAAGAGGAAAAAAAAAAAAAAACGCGTTGCCAAATTTTCCGTTTCTTTTTTTCGCCCCAAGTCTTTCGTTACCGCCAACGACCGAAACTAGGACACAGGCAGCAGGTCGGCCACAAACTGGACCGGCCCGATCGTTTCGAAGGTTGTTGGTGCAATCAGCCGCCGTCCATGCTCTCCAGCATGGGCCCGACCCCTACTTGGCAGGAACCTCGGAAGATCGGCTGGAAGGGCCGCTACCTCCCTAAAAATTCGGCACTAACTCACAACGACTAGGGGTTTTCGGCGGTGGGGGGAGCGGTGGTTTAATAGTTAGTGCTTGTCCGAAAAGTGAGGTGTGCTTGTTGCGCTACTTGGATAATTTGTCTAAGGACGGTGCACTTATCTCTTCATCGTTAGTTGGTGGGCATCCGCAGACCATCAAAGACATCCCTAAGATCCATTGGGGGGCTTCCAAAGAAAGCCATTGTATGTGAGGGTTGTCGGGGGGTCTCCGCCCTTGATGGTGAATCCAACACCTCTGGGTTTTACTCCCCCAATTCACCACCATATCCGAGACCTCTGCGAAACGTTCCATCAACCGTCTCACCTTTTCCATATTCCCTTGCGTGGCGTCGATCATAATGGTTAGGTCGTCCGCAAACAGTGAGCATACCAGTATGGCATCACCCGGGATCCAGGAAATGCTTATCCTGGTCAGATCCTAAGATCCTTATTTGCTCGCAGGTTACCGAATAAAACTTACATACTGATAAGGAAGAAGAAGGTCGCGATGAGGTTGCCTTGTCGCACCTATCTCTCCAATTTTGTCGGTGGGGCCTAAGACCCATTGATTTGTACTCTAGTAGTAACATTCTGGTGTATAATCCTTATCCAGCGATGAAAGGCTGGCTCGAAGCCCAAATTTTCAAGGCACTTATCCAAAAACAGCCAATTGACGTGGTTGCACGCTTTTTCAAATCTATGAAGATAAAAGTCGGGTTTTGATTCGACTGATGGGTTAGCTGCACCATCTCGTGGATTAAAAGGATGTTTTCGTGGATGTGTCTGTGCTGCATAAGCCCTGTCTGCCAGTGTCTGGGATGGATGCGTCAAGTCCCCTAAGGCTGGGATCATTCAGTTTGCTAACACTTTTGCCACCATCTTGTAGCTTACTGTCAAGAGGGTGATGGGGCGGTAATTCTGAATGCTCATCTTATGACCTTTCTTATAGAGGAGAGACAACACCCCTTGGAACACTACTCCCCCCATATCACCTGAACGCCATACATCCGCGTAATAGTCCGTTAGGTCCGAGCTCAACTGGTTCCATGTTGTCTCGTATAATTCCTTTGGGAGGTCATCCAATCCAGGGTTTTTCTCTTCCTCCATTTGTACCAGGGCCGTCCATATCTCCTTTTTTGATAAGGGTATCTCCAAGCTTTCCCTTTGCTCCGGGGAGAGCGTTTTGGTCATAGGTTGCAGGAAGTCCTTAATCTGGCGCAGTCGAGTTCCTTCATCAGTAGGGGGGATATGTGAGGAAAATAGATTTGTGAAAAAAACTCTGGCTATTTTAACGCACCCCGTCGTGGTGAGGATGGGGTTCTCCTCTGTCCTCTTCAGGTCATACAAGGCCTCCACCATAGTGCGCTTAGCCCTGGCTTGGGCAAGCCCAAAGAATTTGGAATCTATTATGTCTTCCGTAGAATGTTTGGACTATTTCCCTCGGATTCTCGCACCTTGCCATCTATACTGCCATAATACTGGGCCTGTTGGAAAAACCTTGTTGATGGATTGTATCATTTTGTATGTGTTGCTCCGCCGTAAGCGGGTTGTGTTGTTGGTCCAGCTCGCGATGTTCCAACTCTTGGAGTTGAGTCATCAGGTCGATCTCGTGTTGGTGTCGTTGTCTAGCAACTTGTTTAGAGAATTCGTTGCATTTCTTGGCCAGGAAAAAAAGTCCATTGTTGAACCAGGTGACAACAAAGTCTATTTTCGAACGGCGTTCCCTCCGGTATGCCCATACCTGGGCCCAATACTGTTGGAATGCCGCGAGCCGAAATAATGAAGTGTTTAGTCTGTAAAAATCAGGCCCTTGATCCGGCCTTTTCCTAAAGGTCAGTGTTGCCATGCACATCTTGTGGTCCAGATCCGGGTATGGGCTAAGAGAAAGGATGGCGACTAAGGAGAGACCTCCAGTCACTACCTCCGATGCCAAAATCAAATTGATTCTTGACTTGGAGAGCCTGGTGGGATTGTTATTCCGAATGCATGTGAAGGTGTGCTCGGTGGGGAATGCACAGTGGAAGGTGTGAAAAAGCAAGAGTTTCCTCTTCTGCGTTTCATGTCATGGAGGGAAGGACCTTCCAACGGTCAAACCAGCGGTTAGGAGCCGCGTTGAAATCCCCCGCTAAGATCATCGGGATACCTTACGGAACCTTTGCCTAAATTTTGCCAAAAAACTTCTTCCGCTCAGACGCCGTATTACGTGCGTAGATACAAAAGATACAAATTACATCCAATTCCAGTGCCCCCAAAATCGATACCCAACGTCCGTCTTCTGTATCCTTTTCCGAGTGCAGCGCCTCCAACCGAAAGTCGGGCGGGATCGAGATTGTTGTCGCATATCTTATTGGGCCCGGCGTGTGAGCGCGGTAGGCCTCAAAGGACCAAACCGTTTTATGGGCTTTATGGTGTTCGGGAATGTCCATCAGATGGGTTTCCTGAATGCAAATCACGTCCGGCCAGGTGCGTCCCCCGACCCCCCGAAGCAGATCCCAGGTAGCCTGGGATTTGTTTGAGTTAAGAGTGGCCAACCCGTTAACATTGAGAGATCTCCGGTCTAGGTCTGCATCCCTAAGGGTGTTGTGTGAAGGACGATTGCGACCATATAACGCATCTATCCAATCCATATTCGTTCATCCATTTTGCCCCCTAACGCCCCCTGACCCTACAACAGGTGCCAACTTTGTTGATCCAAGGAGCAGAGACAAGTAAGGAGGTCAGTATGAGACCAAACGCGCCTGGGTTTGACTTTTGCTTCTTGTAAGTCTAGCAAGGTGGTATAGGTCATCTACGTGAGGTCTGCCTCCTTTTTATCGTCGAAGAGGATGTAAGATCATTGTCTACTATTCGGTAGGAGCCTTAGCCAACTCTGATCATGAATTTGGCTCCTGTCTCATAGTGAGAAGTAATGAATTTTTTGGCCTCCTTTAGACTGAAGCCTCCTTTCCCTTCTGGACCCTGATGCAGTCGCCGGCCGTGCAGTGTGATTCCCCCCCGCCCCTGTGCATAATCGCTTTGCTCCGCTGGGGAGAGACCCACTTCCCATCTGCCATTTTTTTTCCTTATCAAGATTGCTAGGACTTTATTTCCCACAAGGAGGGGGCCGTGCGAAAGACCTTTCTCGATCAGGTGGCGTAACCTCGGTCTACGAGGCAACTCCAAATCCTCTGTATCACCCGCCTGGGTATGTTGTTGGGCATTTGGTTGTGACAAGGGGGAAAACGATGGAAGGGGGGAAGTCGTCGCGTCCGGGGTTATGGAGGTCAGGGTGTTGGACAGGGGAGGGGTAGCTGGCGGGGAAGTTACAGATGTCGGATCTAAGGGCCCCTGGGGGGGGTTGAGGTGTCGTGAGTGCCGAGTCTGGGGGAGGTGGGTGGATGGGTGGGGCAGGGGGGGGAGGCGCACCTCTTCCTGGTTGAGGTGCAATCTCTGTTGAGGGAGGAGATCCAGCTAATGAAGAGGGGGGACAATGGAACTGGTTATGCACGATGCACCACACGCGGTGCCAAATCTTTTCCAGGTTTGCGTCTGGGGCAGCCCGTGTTCCAGCACGTGCCTGAGGCTCAGACTATCATTTAACATTGTGGCAAGGTTGATGTACGCCCAGAAATCCACTGGCAGGTGCGTGTACAGAGTCTTTAAACGGTCGAAGAGCCATTCTGTCAGGATCTTCATCCTGTCTCCACTCTCCCCTTGTGGTTCGGGAGGCGGTTCTGTCATTATGATGCCTGCATTGCCTGGGAGGGGGGCAGGGGGTGTTGGTGGCTCCGACGCTTCTACATCCATGGGTTGTTGTCCGAAGGCCTTTTGGAAGCGATCCCCTTCGTGGGAGAAGCCAAAGGCTGATGGGGTCTCCCCTCGCTCTTTGCTTCCATCAACCGATTGTTCTTTTTGCAGTGTTGTTGCTGCCCCCTCCCCTTGATCTTTACCTCCATTTGTCGACTGTTCTATTTGCAGTGCTGCTACTGCCCCTTCCCGTTCCATCCCAGCCTCTAATTGGCCTTCGTCAACCTGTGCAACCGCTATCTCTGCCTGTCCCACATCCATCTGTTGCTGCCCTGTTAATGCGCCGAACCGGTTCAAATTCCGCACCCCATTTTTTTTTACGAAAATACTTTCCTTTGCCTGGTTGCCTTTCCATGCCTGCGGTCTCTGTGTTGCAGGCAATTTTTTTATCGCGGCGGCTTTCTCCAATTTTTTTGAAGGGACTGTTTGCCATAGTTTCGCTGCATCCACCATCTCCACATAATGTTGGGGGCGTGGTTCTTGCAGCTCCCCGTTGGGATGGGGGGACGGGGGCTTTTGTTTCACCCTCAGATGCTCTTCGACAGAGTGCGGTGGTTTCTAGTGGTCAGGTGGTCCATTATCCAAGTTGGCTGCTTCTTTCTTCTCTCATGCTCACCCCCTGACTTGTCCCCCTTCTGCAGCCTCATCGATATACACCCACTCTTCGTGTCCCGGGTCTCCTGTCCCCCAGTGCGTTGTCTTGAAAGCAATGAGAAGGTCACGAAGCAGACGACCAGTCACTTTGATGCGTTTGGCCGGGTGGTGAAGACACTCTGCTTCGGAGGCACTTTGCCCGTATGACTGACATTTGAAGCACCAGGGGCGCATTTTGTGAACAGTGTGGATTTTGAGATCGTTACCTCTGATCCTGAAGGGGATCACATCATCGATTTGAAAGATTTGGCCTGCCGGTAGATCCAACGCTATCATCAAGTAGTCGTCCCGTAGTGCAACATACGGTGGTAAGGGATCGATGAAGTCAACTATGTCGTATTTTTGTGCGAGGTCTTGTACAAACGCGGCCTGGATTTCGATCGGGATGTGGCGGTATTCCACCCAGTAATGGTCAGCCACGAGTTGTTCCTGCTTTTCTTCCTTGTTTTGCTGGCTGTGGGGCGACCACGGATAAATTTGGACCTCTGACCGACCGCACCGCATATTGTGCCAAGTGTCCATCAGTCGTTTGTCAGCGTCACTTGTGCCGCCCTGTAACCCGTTGCAATACGGGAGTATCGGGCTAAGTGGAAGTGGCTGCTCAGGTCCTGCTACGGCCGGTCGGGACACACCCAATACACATCCAATAAAAGAGCTCTCAGGTTGAGTTCTTAGTCAGAATCATCATAGCTGATATTCATAATTAAGATGCTTATTAGGGTTGAGACCCTCAATTTCACAATATTTCCAGAGGCAAAAAAACTCTCAACATACCTGTCACAACATAAGTTCAATAAAGAAGCTCAATAAGTCATGATCATGACATATAATCTACAATAATAACTTCCATAACAATCTTGAATTACCCAGGGCCGGTCACCTGTGGGTATATCTCAAGACTCCCGTCCTTTATTAAAAAAAAAAAAAAAAA
>BFEA01000266.1:1712535-1725303 GCA_003427395.1 Chara braunii | reverse complement strand
AAATTTGACCAACCTGGACAGCCAGAAGAAACAGTTATGAGATGATAGCAATTCTTATCACACACATCTTTTAGCCCCTGCAATGCCTGCATGTTCATCCACTTTTTTTTTTTGGGGGGGGGGGGAACAAAAGCTCCAATCTATTCGTGGGGAGCATCACATGCTGAGAACCGGGCTCAGCGTCCTTTTGAAGTACAACTGAGAATATGTAACACATTTGAAATTCCGGGGCCATTACCCGGCTTCGGCTAGGAAAACAATCAGTCAATTACCTATGAGAAACAACTGCAGTTCTCAGAAAACTGCCTATGATCTACCCAACCACAATCCAAACCTGGAAACAGAAGATCGTAACTAAAACCCCTTACTGTTTACACCTCCCTTTCAACAAGCGAAAAAACGTTAAGTCCAAGCGTTTAGTCCTCGTACCAGAACTCGGCTGATCTCATACCCCCCTATGCTAGGGTTACAGAGCAACACAAACTTCCCCAGTATCGACCAGCCTGGTTCAGACGGCAAAGAGTGCCTTCCTCCCTCGACACTCTCGATTAGCCACACGTCCCTAAGTTACAGGGAAACCCCCCCGGCATCAGCTACGTCGGACAAACTGGTTATGCCTTCCTCCCTCGACATAACTCCACAGACCTCTTGCGCCCCCAGGTAACAGAGCAAAAGCTCCAGCAACGGTCTGCGTCGTCCCAACTTTGTCCTTCTGACCTACTTACTTAGACAGACGTCCCTTTCCATGTTGAACCCTCCTTGCTTCCTCCCATCTTTCAGTTCTCACCTTCTCCTTCCCCCCTGACATACTATCGACAATCTCCCTGATCATAGGCAGAAACCCATCTGAAAATTTCTTAAGAACTTAGACTAGGAACATACAAGAAAAGTCTGATTGGCCTAAAAACAAAAAAACAACAATCCAGCCCTCTCCTCACACCACAGAGGAAAGACCGTAGCCCAGATGTTCAGTCCTCCCACCAGAACTCGCTAGGTCTCATACCCCCCCTGCTAGGATGACAGGGCAACACCAACTGCCCCTGTACCGACCGAGCTGATTCTGACGGTCAGGAAGTGTCTTCCTCCCGCGACAAAAAGGTGAAATAGTGCAACTCATGCACCCAAAAGCTGGGAAACAGATGCAAACTACCGGTAGGCAAGGACCCCACCCCCTCTCTTTTTGGGAAATTCAGAGTTGAACCACCAGTATTTTTCCCTGGTACGCCAACGTCTGACATTAGGGTCATCATGAATGAAAACCAGACAGAGCTGTTGTTTAAAAAAAAAAAAAAAAAAAAGTCCTCACGTGGCAGCCCGCGCATCCCGATGCGTTAACTGCAGCACCTCTGGGAAGTGCTGGTGGTTATACGGGACGCCAACCACTTTGGGCACCTCCAGGGGTCCAAATTTTGTTCCAAATGTGCAGTGTGCAAGAGGAGGTAGGGTAGCAGGCAGGATGTGCCTGCCAAAACAAATGGATCTCCTCGCTGGATAGTGGGCGAGGACCCACTCTTGGGAAAAGAGCGGTTCTCCGGAGTGGTCGTCGGGAGTCTCATACAGGCAGCCAACGACAAATGAAAATCATGGTGTGAACCTAGGATTTTGTGGCTCATTTCTTGAGAGTATTTGCATGTGCAATCTGTGGACTCATGTTTCATGTGCCCAAAGTCAATGATTGTGCGCCAACTGTTGGAAATCGAGGGCGGAAGTTATGTGCGCCAACTGTTGGAAACCGAGGGTGATGTTTTTTGGGAACTCGACTGGTGGATTCCGAAGGCGGAAGTTGAAGTGGACATGTATGGTACTCACTACATATCAGGTCACAGAGCGCAACGATGGGAAGTTCAAGGACGAGCACGAGTACAAGTGGATTCGAAAGGGGTCGATAGTCAAAAGGGAAAGCAAAACCAGAGTCGTGGAACTTTTTGTTGTGCTTCTTCTTCTTTTTCTTTTTCTTTTTCTTTTTTTTTCTTATTTTGCAGCCTCTTCTAGAAAGGGTTCTGGTAGCTCCAGTCAATTGGTGGGGAGCTGCACCTGCTGGAAAATGGGTCCAGCATCCCTCTTTGATACATTGGAAACATTGGAATATAATTCAAATATTACAGGAAAGTGAAATCTTCAGGTGCCAGCATTGACCCCTTCTCAAATAAAGCTACTAATGTCGCGAGAGCTACTTCTTCACTCATGATATGAGTGCCATAAATTGCTACTGAAGTACTAGTAGGTCGCAGCCAGAACTATGGGCGTCGTTACACACTCCTCGGGGACGTGAACTCCCCAAGGAATTGTTCGTTCCACCTGTCCTCGGGGATTGAATCCAAAAAAAAAGTGAAAATGCTCGTAAGGAAATTCCTCGGGCAATAGGAATTTTCCCAGCCATTTCTTCCTTGTGCCCGAGGTCCCTTGGGCACAAGGAATCCGCGTTTCAAGGAGAGGAGAGGGCACATGGGTAGATAGACGTTACAGCTGAGAATCTGGATCATGCTGCCCCCTTCCCTCCCCCCCAACCAGCTGCTACTGAATTGCTGAGTTTGTTGCAGTATTTCAGATTTCATGAAAGAAATTTGACTCTCTTTTACATGATTCCAGTGAACAGTGATGTCAGTTTGTATTTGTTGTTTGATTGAATCAGTAAATTCAGGACCATCAAGTCTAGCTCCTTCAAGTTTGTAGGTACATCTCTTCCTCCATAGCTCCCAAAGAACTGCTCTCCTCCTCCTTTAAAAAGGTTATGAGTAAATATATAAGGCTGGTCTGGGTGCCAGGGTTCGCATAATAAAGCTCTCCAGTCCTAGGGCCGGGGGTGAGAGTTGCCCAGTTGGTCCCAGATCCGATCCCACCATCTCCAGAGCTAGATTGCCCCGGGGCATTGCAGGAAAATATGTTCTATTCTTTCAGGTATATTGCAGGAAGGGAACGTTCTCGAACAAAACTTACACCAGGGTAAAAAAAGCAATTCCCTTTTGTTTGCAGGGAACCACTTCATATGCCTTGTTGAATGTCTAAGGGCCTTGCCAGGCCACCACTCGGCCTCAGGCCGAAGGGGCAAAAGACCCCCCGAAGTCGTGCCAGGGCCTCAGCGTCGACAGTTGACTCCAGTCAACTACCTGAGGCCCAACAGTCAAAGTCAATATGGACCCAGCCCAGGCCGCCGGTCAGACACACACACTTGTTTGTATGCACATACCAATACAGCATCAGTACCAAGTGGAAGTCTGCAACTGTACGCAATCCAGGCCCTCGGCTGTGAGTCAATCTAAGCCACCGTGGGTGGGAGACCTGAGGCCGGTCAGCCTCGTCAAACATTACATAAGGCCTGGCCTCCAGGGAGTCAACATTCAGTCTTGCTATGCTGCCTTGACACTGGCTCGACGCTGGCTTGACGCTAGCTGGACGCTGGCTTGATGCTGGCTTGACGCTAGCTGGACGCTAGCATAGCGCTGGCTTGACGCTAGCTTGACGCTAGCTGTGCGCTACCTTGACGCCGGCTGTGCGGGCACTGTAGACGACGACGCGGGACTGAGGCAGCATGCTGGCGCCTTCTCTACTGAGCGCCAACCTCTGCTGATGTGGCGCATGCCACTTGTTTTCATTGCTGATGTCGTGCATGCCACCTGTCTTCATCGCTGATGTGGCGCATGTCACTTGTCTTCATTGCTGATGTGGTGCATGCCACCTGTCTTCATTGCTGATGTGGCATTGGCCACGCTGTCTACATTGAGTGACTGGAAGCGACAAGGAGGGAGATCGGGATCTGTGGATGATTGAGGAGGATCGGGATACTTACCTGAGGATGATGTCGATAGTGTGCGTTGTTGATTGCCTCCAACGTCTTCACGAGAGAATTGTGCTAAGTGGCGCTTCAATGTGATCAGAACTTGTCAGACTCGTTACTGGATACTGTTTGCTGACGTGGAGGTGAGGGGAAGCCCGGACGAGGAGTGGGAAATATTGGGCTACTCTCTTGGTGGTCATTGATGATTATTATCTCTTCCACCCTTTATTATGTCTATTCCCCCTCCACAATCTTCATCTAGTGCTCACGTGAAGCTTGTTGCGGGTGATGAAGGTTTGCGCATCAACACGATCTCAGGGTTTCAGTCTCAATAGGTTTCTGATTTGGTTGACTTTGTATTGCCTGTTTGCCCTCCCTATTTTGATTCCTAAATCCGCATGTCGTGATCCTTGATGCTCACCAAATGATGATGATCTAATCAGGTTTCCAAATTTCGTCTTCTCTATTCTGATTTCTAAGTTCGTATGTTGTAATTCTTGATGCTGCCAGTTTATCTTTTCTATGCTGTAATCCTAGATGTTCATAGGATAATTTTTCTGATTAGCATTTTCCAGATTTACGGTCGGAAATCGGAGTCGAAAGTCCGGTTGGACATCAGAATCATTTTTCTATTGTGTTTCCTTTGCATTTTCCAAGTCATCAAATCGTATATTCGGTCTGAGCGATTTTCCGTTGCCCAATCTTATCTGTATCTCGATTGATTTTCTGATTTTGATGCTAATTAGTTTTTACTTGTAATAAGTCTTAGCGATTTTTCTACTTCCATCTCATTTGTATTGATGGATTTTTTTATTTTTTTATTTTTTTTATTTTTTGAACAGCCTCTGTCAGTGCTAGTGCTGCTGATACGAGCAGACACCACTAGCACCCAGGGGTAGGCTCCATCTACTGGTGGGGAGCAGCACCTGCTGGAAACCGGGTCCAGCGTCCCATACACAAAACAAATACAGCTCATAACCGAAACAGTTATTTAGTGTGAGTGTGAGGCCTGCCAGCATTGATTACCCCGTCTCCCGGGGGATTGACTGAGCAGGTCTTGTGTAGCCCATGTAAAACATAGTTAGAGAGTTCCTGTCCTCTGTATGTCGTCTCCTCCCTGAGCGGGCTCCGATGAATCATGGAGCACCTTGTCCAACGTGTGGGAGGGTTGGTACTTGAGACTTGATTAAAACATGGGGTCCGCCTCTTCAGCTCTTCTCGTTGCCGCCAGATGATACAGGTATACCTAGCAGACCTCTCTTCTGCAGATTGTGGTACCAGTTGTTTGTCCTTTTGTGCACCCCTTCCCTCCCCTTATCCCTTCATGCCCCATACCATCCTAAGTCGACCGCACTGTATGCCGGGGGGGGGAATGGATCTGGGAAGTCAGCCATCGGTCACAGTGGAGTTGTAGGGTCCACCTTTGTCCACTCATTCAAGCGCAACCGATAGTCCTTGGTTCGCTCTTCCTTGTCTTGCTCTCTCCCCAATGCCCTGCTGGTTCCCCCCCGTTCCACCCTACCTATCCTTCCCCCGTCCTCCCCCCCAAGCCAATTTGTGTTGAAGTCTTGGATTCTTTGTTGTATTTCCTTTTGTGTGTGCATGTGGCAGATCTGTGTTTTGGTTGCTTCCCAGTGTGTTGTTATGTCTGTTTGTATTTGCTGTTGTATCATTTCTGTAAACTCCGGCCCATCCAATCTCACTCCCTCCATTTCGTATGTGCAGCGGCGTCTCCAGAGTGCCCAAATCACTGCCCGGCGTCCCAGCTGGAAGATGTTGTGAGTGAAGGCATCCGCCTTTCGTCAGACCATTTTTCTAATAGGAGTGCTTTCCAGTTCCAGGGCCAGGCTGTCTTTGTTTCCAGTTGATTCCAGATTCTGTCCCACCATCGCCAAAACCAGATGGCCCCTGGGCACTGCAAAAAGATGTGTTCTATTGTTTCTGGTCTTTTTCTAGAAGGGAACGAACTGGAGCAGAGCTTACACCAGGGGAGGGCCCGTCCCGTCTGTTCGAGGGACGTCCGGTCTATCAGCCAGTCATTGGTGGGTAGGCAGCGGTGTTCCATTTGCCACTGAAGGGAGGCCAGTTTTGCAGGTTTCGATCTGGTCAGGTGGAACCATTTAACCCCCCGGAGATCTCCTTTACTGATATTTAGGTGTCTCATCCATCTATCCTCAATCTGGTCCCGGAGATCAATTATAGGGCGAAGAATTCGATATGCTGACTTGACTGTCATACTGTGAAGGGTCCTTGTACGAGGTGCCCTTCGTCCCCCCTGAACTGTCCATGACCATTCCTCTGGGTTAAGGGGTAGCTGGGCAATGGGGGTGTCTGGGGAGAAAGCCACCCAGTTGGTTCCATCCTGAAGGACTCTGATTCGGGACAGTTCCTTTTGTTGGTAAACACGTATCTCTTCCGGTGTTGGCCGGTGCAGAAGATTCTCCCGGCTTATTGTAAAGATATCAACCATCACCGTGTTTTTGGAGCTGTGAGATACTACGTTTCCAATTACTCCCTCGCCGCCGGGGATCTGCACCCACTCCCCCTCCTGCAGCGTGGGTCCTTTTCTGAGGATTGTCCACCAGCTCAAAGGGATCCGCTCGATGATGTCTTCTAATGCTCTTTCCAATTTGCGGTTGTACCTTAGTTTTTGCCTCAGTAGGTCCTTGTCAATCCAATCCACCTTCTCGAGATCCCATATATCCCTTATCCTGATCACACCCCTTTTCACCCACACTCTCCAAGGGGAGTCTCTGCAGTGGAGGACCTGGCTTCTGGTATTGATAATCCTCCTATTGTCAAAGAGGGGTTGTCGAAGCACCTCATCCCACCTCTCTGGGTGCACCTTATCCGGCAGGGGGAGGTCCCTCCATGTGTTCAGCAGAGATGGTCAGAAGCTGTCGTTACGCAGGTCGTTTTTTGCTCGTGCTCTTGGCGAGTCCAGGTCAGGTTGATGCGGTCTAGTGTTTCCTCGTGGGATTGGCCAGCCCCTATTCTCCAGCCATGTTAGCGGGTGTATTTGTGTCACTGTTTCCGGGGCCAGCCTGGCGATTTGTTCTAGGGCCATCCCCCTCTATGGGGTGTCGCGGTGAAAGATGAGGCGTATGAGCCATAGCAGGGTCAGGGCCTTGGTTTGAATTGTCGGGTCAATTATGCCCAGCCCCCCTTTGGCTTTGGGCTGGATTATGTACTGTCATGCCACCCTGTTGATTACTTGGGTTAGATCTAAGTCGCCCCTCCACAAAAATGCAGCAATTCGGCGTTTCAGGGGACGAAGGGCTGGTTTATCTAGGGTCCAGATAGCTGACCGGTACCACAGGGAGACAAGGACTACATTGTTGATTACTAGAGCTCGTCCCATCAGCGAGGTGTGTCGGTCTTTCCACTGTGTCAACTTTTCCAAGGTTGGTTTAGAGATCCATTTGTTGTTCCCTGACGGCCTACCGTTTGCTGATAATGCAACCCCCAAAACCCGGATGGGGGCTTCATTTGGGAGCCATTTAACCTTTGGGTTCTTTGGGGGTCTGACGCCTTGGTGGTGGATCCACCATCCCAGGGTTTTGTTTCCCCAATTGACTCTCATATCTGAGAGGGTGCAGAATCTTTCCATCATTTGTTGCACTTCCTCCATAGATGCATGGGACGCCTCCACCATCAAGGTAAGGTCGTCAGCGAAGAGTGAGCACACCGGAACTGCGTCCTCAGGGATAGAAGAGATTCGGATTTTCCTAATGTCTTTATTTGTCCTCAGGTTCGCCGCCAGGGCCTCCATTACTATCACAAACAGATACGGGCGATCGGGTCTCCTTGCGTGACAGATCTCTGGAGGGAAATTGGTGGCGCTAGGTTTCCATTGATTCGATGCTATTTCGTTTTTACTTAGTAATTAGTCTCAGCAAAGGTGTCTCAACCTGTGATGTGTCAACACCTTTGGACTCTCTAGTTTTAGTCTGTTTTGGGGGGTATGGAAATCTTGAGGCTCAACATGAGCTTTGCAGGGCTTGGGCTCACAAGTATTGATCGGGGTTGTTTCCTCAGGATTGGGGCTCCTCCCTGCGAGGGCTACACAAGGTGGGAGGTGTTGTTCTTAAGAGGGTAGGGGCGGTACTTTGGGATTGTCCTTTTCTGGGCCGTGCTGATCTTTGGGTCGGATCAGTATGGCGGTTGGGGAGAGTGGACAAGGGGTGCTGAATTCAGCAAGATGGGAGGTAGAGAGGGTTGTTTCACTGGGAGGGGGTGAGACAGGAGCAAAGGGGGAATTCCAGCTCTGCGGGGGCATACTCTAGGAGGAATTGTGTGCTGTTGAGGAAGCGGGAATGGTCGTTTAGGGGGTTGTTCTTAACTGGGGCCGGTGTGGTGAGGGAGCACCTTCCGGCGGAGGCAGTGTATGGACAGAGGGACGTTTTTGAGGGAGGAGTAATCTCCGAAATTTTTTTGGTGAGTTCTTCCTGATTGGTTGAGCTTCGAATAGACACCGGAACCGCTACAAGATGAGGGGTTATTTTTCCCTCCCTTCCTCTCGTTTCGTGGAGGTAGAAGGGGTTTTCTTTGACTTTGTCTAAGTCAAATTTCTCTGAAGGAGGATGGGGGGGGGGGGGTTAGAACCCGAGGATGGAATTTAGTCAGGAGGTTCTCAATAGAGGAATGATTGTTAGGCAAGTAGGTCAGAAGAACGAAGTTGGGACGACATAGGCCGGTGCTGGAGTTTTGGCTCTGTGACCCAGGGGGAGCTTGAGGTTTGTGGAGTTATGCTGAGGGTGGAAGGCTTAACCAGATCGTTCGACGAAGAGGGCGCCAGGGTATTAACCCTGTAACCTGTCAGGGGCTTGCCGTTAAGGGTAGTGTCGAGGGGGGAAGGCACTTCCTGTCCGTCAGAACTAGGTTGGTCAGAACTGGGGAAGGTTGCGGTGCCCTGTTACCCTAGCATGAAGGGGGTGTGAGATCAAGTGAGTTCTGGTACGAGGACTGAAAGCCTGGACAAACTTTCCGTCTGTTGAGGGGGGGTTTGATAGTAGGCTGTTTCATTTTTGACCCCCCGCTCTTATGGTTTTCCATTCCTTTCCAGATATTTTCAAAAAACAAAAAGACTTAGTAACTGCGGCTTGAGTAACCTAGCATTAGGTCGGCAGGTCAGCAGTTATTCATGGTTTTCTTAAAAACTCTTCTGAATTTATTTCGAGTTTTTTTTTTTTTTTTTTCTTTCGAAAACAACCCAAGTGGATGCTAGAGGTGCTGATAAGAGCAAACACCACTAGCATGCTCGGGGAGGCTCCATCTATTGGTGAGGAGCGGCACCTGCTAGAAATCGGGTCCAGCGTCCCTCAACAATTATAACCTGGTGATCCGTAAACCACCCGAATTCATATCAATGTGCCACGTGTCCATCCCACAAAATGCAAACGTAATCAACCGAAACGGCTCGCTGACATACTCAACCATATGATGAGCAACATTGATTGCCCTCAACCAAGGGGATCAATTGCGCATCGTAGTTAAAACGAAATTCCTACTTCGAAATCCTCATCGTCCGCTTAACAAAACGTTCGCAGCACCATGAAAAGGAGAGGTAATCGGAATAGGAAGTTAGATCAGCTATTATGGCTAATTCCGAGGTCGTCACGAAGTTACTCTCACAGGACATTCGGAAATCACCATATCCCCCCAGAATCCTCATAGTCAGACGTGAAGCCAAAAACTCTTACTGTGTCACAAGAAGGAGAGACACTAAAATCAAAGTCAGATTACCTACAACGGCCTCCCCCCACAATCCTCACAATCCATGAGGCCGCACAAAGTGGGGAGCACCAAAACAATTAAAGTGTTGTCCTCCCTATCCCACCCCTTCACGCCACCATCCCACACCCCACATCCCCGCGTCACCTTCCTGTTCACCAAACATTCCCATCACCCACCCCTGTCTCCCCTGGCCCCAATCATTCCCCACAACAGACAAAAGGGGAAGCGGGATGACAAGGGGAGAGAGGGGGGAGAAAAACCAGCGAAGCCCACTTACTTCTCCACAAATGTTTGCGCCAGGTTTTTTTGTTGTTGTTGTTGTTGCAGGTTTTGTCATTGCATACTGTATCGTTGTTGTTGTTGTTTTTATCATCAAGAGCATCAACGATCCTGGCCGCTTCTCCAATGGCGATGCTGCTGTCCCGAAGGCCGTCCGCGGTATCGTCGTCATCGTCATCATGAAGTCGGTCCTCGAACTGGCTACAAAGCCCCTACCCCTCCTCAAGGGCCTTACAGCCACGCCGCATCTGCGCATCCGATCGTGGCAGATTCGCGAATTCCACATACGGGGGCGACCTTCTTCCAGCCCCCATGCATCATGACCCTGCTCAACCGGCTTCCGTTGCTGAACATAACCTGGAATACTCGATGATGTCGCTGCTATGGATAGTGGTGTCATTATTATGGCTGTTGTAATTGGCAATATGGTCGTAACGACCTCTGTTGGTGCGGTCGTTGTCGGTGCTGTTGTTGCTATTGTTGATGATATTGATGTTATTGACGATGTTGTTGATGATGTTGCCTCCGACCCCGAAACCCTAATTTCAGGATCATTCATCGTTACCCAGGGCCGAAAAGTGGGGGTCCCCGTTAACCACTTGTGTGTCGATGTTGTCCATGTCACGGTGTCTGGCGGACCACTCGCGTGTCTCCTCGCTAGAAGGCCAACAAACATATCTTTGACCTGCTGCAGCATCCCAACACAGTCGTGGAGAGCAGTAATAGCCCATGCTCTGTCGATCGCATCCCGCTGTCGAAGGGAGATCTGCTCATAAAGTTTCTCCTTCCACCCACCGTAAATGGCCCCGGTGTTACAAACTGATGTATGTTCATATGGGACGCTGGGCCCGGTTCCCAGCACGTGATGCTCCCCACGAATAGACTGGAGCTTCTTTCTGTCAAAAAAAAAATAAAAATAAAAAAAAATCCACACCCTCCAACAGAACCTCACATGGCAGATCGCCATGCTCTTGACACAGTGCAGCATACATCTCCTCCAGCTGCTGTTTGTAGATGATCACAATCGACATCGCGGACACTTCCTCCTCAGTCTGCAGGTCAAGAGGGGTTCCCCGCAGCCCCCCTTGAGGCAAAGTCTCCATACCCTCCCCCATCATTGTTGTTGATATTGAAAGTTGCCGCCACTATGCGTGAACGTGTCAACAGTTCCACGGCCGGCGTCACCCCTGTCAGCGCATCGTGGGACACCTACCTCTCTTTTACTTTTCTTCTATTTTTCATTTTGCTTATTTTTTACAGACTGTTCTTAGCTGAAATTCTTAGTGTTCTGAGTCGGAACCAGTAGTTATCTATGGCTTTCTTAAATGTCTCCTACAAGATTGTTCTTAGCTGAAGCCAGGTAATGACCCTGGTATTTCGAATCATTTGTATCATTTTATTTGAGACGCTGGGCCCAGTTCCCAGCACGTGTTGCTCCCCACGAATAGACAGGAGCATTTGTCCCAAAAAAAAAAAAAAAAAAAAAAAAAAGATATTGTATCAGTTATCACATTCATGATTATTGGAGACATTGTTCATATCTGTGTTATCTTGTATTTTCGACGTCTGGCGAGTATGTTACAGACTGGGTTCATTACAATTTGGTATCGGAGCATACCTCCTTCGTCGCATTCTGCTGTCAGGTGCCACGTGGCGCCCAGGTAAGTGGGATGTGCCACACGTGAATGGAACAAAACGTGTTTATGAACGTGCGAGCTTAACATCGCGAGTCTAGACATTATCCACACTCCCCATGGAGCGAGCTTGCATTGGATTGCATTAGAAGCTTAGCTCCCAAAACACCCTCTTCTGTTGACCCCCTGCTGTGGCTTGAGGATAGATACTGGTCCCTTCCACGACTCCGGGGCCGCTTGCGAGATACGTTCTGGCCGGGTCTCATAAAAAACTGGAGGAGATTGCCCCTGCCGGATAAACGCGCCCCGAACAGATGGGAAGAGGTCTACAGACAACCCTTATTTGGAAATAGATGGATCACTGACACGAGCAGCCGGGTCCTCTCCAGCACAGCGGCGCCTTGGAAAAACTGGGTGCGAAAAGGGATTACTAGAATCGGGGACCTATGGGATGACCAAGTGCGGGATTGGAAAACAGCGGAGCAACTTAAAGATCAACTCAAATATGCCCGTGCCAGGGAGGACCACTTGGATGAGTTGATCTTCTCCGTCCCACTTGACTGGTACCCCATTCTCAAGCAAGGTCCCAAACTCTAGGAGGGGGACTGGGTGGCGATAGCCGAGAAGCGGGGTTGGGTTGGCCTGATTCATGAGCTTCGTCAGGAGGATGCACTAATTGAACTTTACGCAGTAAGCGGACGAGGCCGGCTAGAGGGATGCAGCGACCCGTTTCAATGGCTGGCCAGAAACCAGATTTTCAGAATCCGGGTGCTCGAGGATGGACAAGACAGGCTGGCTTTCCGACCAGAAACCTCAATCGCTAGGCTCCCCTTCGACCCGCTGAACTGGGGGTGGACACCCCTGAAATCTTCCCCAAAGGGAACCAGAAAAACCTTGTTCCTACACAGACTTTCGGCTAAATCCGCCTACCGGATGCTCCGCCCAAAGAAAAAATTGGTAGACAGCATAAATGAAAGGTGGGGAAAGCACCTTAATGTACCTACAGACCTCCTGAAACCGATCCGGTGGTTCCAGGAAACCAAAAAAAAAACGGCGAAGATTACATCTCTGCAATGGCAGATTGCGCACAGATGCCTTCCCACCCAAAACTGGCTGATAGATCACACCAGCTTAGAACAGAAGGGGCTTGCGACCCCATGGTGTCCTAGCTGTCTGCAACACTTCCCCCATAGAAAGATACCAGAAACCATCGACCACATTTTTTTGCAGTGCCCGGGGGCCCTGGGAATGGAGGGCGATACTCACAGGGCATTGGCCTCATGGCCAGTCCTGTGATTTCAGATCCAATATGTTTCAGCTGGGCAGACGAGCCATCCTATGGGC
>BFEA01000266.1:1696292-1709818 GCA_003427395.1 Chara braunii | reverse complement strand
AGAAAGAGAGAGAGAGAGAGAGAGAGAGAGAGAGAGAGAGAGAGAGAGAGAGAGTTGAGCAATACAAGATTGGTTGTGTTGCTTGTGCAGTCTAACAAGGAGAAGGTGGCGACATAGCCGCCGAGCTCGGACACAGAGTGACGAAGGAGGAACAGTGGTAGAGAAGGAGGGAGAGACCGAGAGGAGTAAGGAAACCATAGCCGAGTAGGGTGAAGGGAGAGACGGGAAAAAAAAAAAAAAAAAAAAAAAAAAAAAAAAAGGTAGCCGGGGTGGAAAAAGAAAGAGGCGAGTAGGGGAAAAAGAAGAAGAAGGGTGGTGAGGAAGAAGAAGACGGCAACCATAGCCGGGCGAAGTGTTGACCGACGGAGTTGACCGGGGGTTGACCGCAGCATTGACCAACGTGCAGACCGACGTTGACTAAGCATTGACCGGAGCTGCTAACCGTCTGTTTGACCAAGCTGGAGTTGGTATATTCTCGCCAAGCCTTCAGCCTATCCCCTCGCCCTATGGATGTGCACACACCCGGTGGTACTTGCTGAGTCTGTCTGTCTTTTCTTTCTGCATCGAGTCTCTTCTGTCCAGGTGTAGGACCTCTGTGTATGAAGGATAGGTCCTTGTTGACCAAACCCACACGGGCTGAGTAGGGCTACAAACTGTGTCTGATGACTCGACTGTCCAGTAGGACACGAACCCTCCCAAGGACCAGTACTGACCGGCGGGCTGCTCGGTGTGGCACGGTAGGCCCAAAATCCGAGTTGTGGGCTGCACAACAGGCCGTCTAAGTCTTGAGAGGACTTGCTGATCGCTTCGTCCTGTCTGCAACGTTAAATAATTCCTGAGGATTTACGGGGGATCTCCTTAAATGCCTCCTGATCAGGAGTGAGTTCTGTATTGACAGGCATAGTTTAGGTCTAGGCTAGTGACCCTAGTTGAGAGGATCCTATCCGGATGTTGTGGTCCATAGATTGAGTTAGTTAGGTTGTGTCAGTCAAGGGGTAGAAGTCTAAGTGGTGAGGAGTGAAACTACTGTCCAGTTGTGCACCTGACACCATGGTTGACACTCGTAGTGGGAAGAGCACTACCCCTTACACCCAGGCTCAAGAGGAGCAAGTCACCGCCATTTTAAGAGAGAAAATAGAAGAGGGAGAAGAAGTAGCTCCTTAAGCAGGCAAAGTTAAAGATAATAGCGGAGGAGCAGGCAGTGAAAAAGAAAAAGTTGAAGGAGGAGATGAATAGAGAAGGAAGGTTGCAGAAGAAGAAGAGATAAAGGAGGAGCAACAGCTAGAAGAAGAAGAGCAGACCCTCGAAAGAAGGCGTGCGGGAGAAAGAGGAGAGAGCAGTGGCACGAAGCAGGATGACCCGTGGGTGGAGAAAAAGATAAGCGAGTGGGTGGCTAATTTATCCTTGGGGGAAGATGAGTAGGCGATGTTGTATGTGCCTCAGGAGGAGAACGAAGCCGCAGCAAGGGAAATCAAAGCAGCAAGTGATCCCCTGGAACGCCAGACAATAGAAAATGAGAAAAAGTTGGAGTGAACGTTACGTCTGGCGAGAGAGAAGAAGAGGAGGATGGAGGAGGCTAACCGGATGGCCAGGGAAGTGGAAAGCTTACAGTCCTGTAGGCAAGAGGTAGAGGCCCAACCTGATATACAGGCTAAGTTGGACAAGATCCTTAGGAGCATTGAGCTCCTAGGCCGAGCCCGGACCGAACACCATCAGTCTGTTAGGGGCCAAGACATGGCCCTCCATTCCATCCGGACCGGGTTTAGAGAGTTTGCGCACGACGTGATGACTCACATCGGGACCAAAGTTAGAAAACTGAAGGAAGGTGCAAATAAATTTTGTGCAGGCGTCATTGAGGGCGCCAAAGTAGTAGTCGCGTCAAAGATTGAGAGTCGTCCCTGCAAAGAACATGTGAAGCTCAAGTTTCCTGACTCTTATGACGAGAAAAAGGAGGAGAATTTCGATAATTGGGACGCTAGTGTCAACAGTTATATATATTTACAGCATATTTTACCTGAGGAACAAGTCCTTGTAGCCTTCCATGCCATGAAAGATGAAGCGGCTAGTTTTGCCAAGTCCCTCGCGCGAGCAGCCAGTTGTGAAAACAACATGGTTGCATATTCCAAAGTTACCTCCCTTCCTCACTTCTTCAAACTCCTTAGAGAGAGGTTCACGGACGTCACACATGGCGTTAGGGTCTCCGATAAGTTGCAAACGATTCACTCTAGGCAGTGGAAGAGTGCGAGGGCACTCAAGGCAGTGATGGACGACTTGGTTGCCATCCCAGACCACGGGGTCACCGAGACCCAGTTGGTTAATTTGTTTTATCGTGCAATGCCAAAGCCCCTGCGAGGGCATTTCTTTGAAAAGACCCAACAGGCCAACATTATGTATGATGCGTTAAGTAGAGAAGTGGTCTTGTTTGAGGTGAGATCCATGCCAATTTCCACTTTCTGGCACAAGGATTTGGATAAAGGGAAAAAGTGGAAAGCACGTACCATCTCGGGTCAGATTAGGGCCAAGGATCATCTGATCCTTACTTTAAATGAGGGTGGTACGGATGAAGTACCCTACAGTCAGATTGAGTGGGGGCCAGAGGAGGATGACAGTAGTGTGGGTCAAGGGTGGACGTACGCTGCTGTCGCGGTTGGACGGAGGCCGCGAGGTAGAGGAGGAGGCCAGGGCCAAGGGGGCCGGGGCATGGGAGGTCGAGGTCTGGGCGCAAAGGGGGTTGGCGGCCAAAAGAACCACCAAGAGGGAGGTAGGGGTCAAGGTCCCCTGCCGAATCGTTCGGGTCCCAGTCGATCCCCACAGCGGAGAGGTGGAGGATCACCTTAGAGGAGAGGAGGTTGACACCAAGGTTGGCCACAGGGCTGGCCTGGGGAAGATTTGGGCATGGACCAGAGAGTGTGGCAACAACGTATGGACTAGAGGCAGTGTATTTACTACGGTGATCCTGCCCATATCATTAAGTATTGTCCAAAGTATAGGGAAGCCCGTTTCGCTGCCCAAGGGTCAAAAGGCAGCCGCCGGTAGGGGTCGCAACTACTCCTACCACTAGGCCATGTGGGGAAGTGTGCGCGCACCACCAGGAAACTCTCACACCACATAAGTCTATGACAGAGGTTGCAGGCCAACACCTAGTTAGTTGTTCAGAGACTGCCTTCGTTAGAGTCTCTCTAGGCACTTCCCTCACAGGACTGGCAGAAGAATTGAAGGAGAGGATGCCGGTCTGGGCCAAAATGAAGAAAGAGAGTAAGGGACAACTACTTTTGGTAGATTTAGAAGTTTCCAGGAGCAAAGTGGGGGCCCTTATATATACAGGGGCTACCCGTAGTTATATCACTCGTAGAGCGTTGAAGAAGCTGAGGCTAGGTCTGAAAGTCTTGAAATTGAAAGATCCCATAGTCGGTATCCTTGCAGACACTCGCACGATGCGTGTCGAGGATTACGTAGAGGGGGTCCAGGCGTATCTTCACTTAGAAAAGGATGGGAAGGTGGAGAAAGTTCTCCATTCCCTGACTCTCCTCGTAGAAAACAATCTCCCTTTCGATGTAGTCATAGGTATGGACTGGGGAGAGGCAGCAGGGGCCACACTCCACTTAAGAGAGCATAAGTGTAGGCTCCCTAGTCCGTCGGGCGAGGTCAAGACTGCCCGCCTGTTCCATGTGTCAGGGTAGACAACTCTTTGGCACATTGCTGTCTCAGTGCTCCCACGTTCGCATGATTAGTAAGAAAGGAGCAATTAGAGGAGCAGGTCTTCGTAGCCTACGTGAGGTTTGTCACTGAGCCTCAAGAGGATAAGCCAATGGACCCAACCATTGCCTAGCTGCTGGAAGAGTTTAAGCACTTAGCAGAGCCGCCGACAGGAGTAGTGTCGCGGTCGATCCAGCACCGTATAGAGATAGAGTCTCACAGTAGGACTCCTAAGGAAGAATTTTACAGGATGTCCCCAAGGGAAATAGAGTAGTTGCGCAAGTAGTTGGATGAGCTCCTCGAAAAGGGTTGGATTAGGCCCACTTCGTCTCCTTTTGGAGCACCAGTGTCATTTGTCCCCAAAAAGGAGAGAGAGTTACGTATGTGTATAGATTATAGGGGTCTGAATGCGATCTCAGTAAAGAATGTTGAGCCACTGCTGAGGATGGACGATCTCTTAGATCGAGTGCAGTGCTGCAAATATTTTTCGACGATAGATTTGAAGTCCGGGTATCTTCAGATAGAGGTCCATCCCGATGACCCTTCCAGACTAGATATGGGCATTATGAGTTCATAGTGATGCCCTTTGGACTGACCAATGTGCTAGCCACATTTCAGCGTTGTAAGAACAATGCGTTCAGGCCTTGGTTAGATAGATTTGTAGTTGTTTATTTAGATGACATATTAGTATTCACTAAGACCCTCCAAGAGCGTCAGGGTTATTTGAGGCAGGTCTTGGAGAAGTTGAGAGAAGCTAACTTGAAGATCAATGTGAAGAAGTGCGAGTGGGCCAAAACACAAGTTTTGTACTTGGGCCACGTTCTAGATGGAGATGGGATTAAGCCTGAGGATAGTAAGATAGCTGCGATACGAGATTGGTCGACGCCCCACACACTGACAGAATTGCGATCGTTTTTAGGCCTAGCTAACTATTATAGAAAGTTTGTGAGAAACTTTTCTACTATCGTCACTCCCCTTCGGGCCTTCGCAGGTTGCTAAAGAAAGAAGCAATTTGGACGTGGGACAAAGATTGTACATCCGCGCTTAAGAAGTTAAAACGCGCGTTGATAAAGTATCATGTCCTCAAGGTAGCAGATCCGTCCTTGTTGTTTGTCGTCACCACAGACGCGAGTCAGTATGGTATAGGCGTCGTGTTGCTGCAGGACGACGACAATGGCTATAGACCCGTAAAGTTCATATCAGCGAGGATGCCCTCAGAGAAGGTAGCCACCTCGACGTATGAGAGAGAACTCTACGCTCTCAAGCAGGCTTTAGACACTGGAAGCATTACCTGCTTGGGAGACACTTCAAAGTATGTTCAGACCATGAGACTCTTAGGTGGCTGAAAACGCATGCCAAGATGACAACTAAGCTAACTAGGTGGACCGCTGAAATAGACCAGTATAACTTTGACCTCAAGCCTGTCAAAGGCAAGTACAATGTAGTTGCAGATGCTCTAAGTAGGAGATAAGACTACTTTGGAGCTATAGTTCACTATCTGGATATAGGGAAAGACCTGCAAGAGAAAGTAAGACAGGAGTATGCACATGACCCTATTTATAGTGACCTTCTCAAGAGAGTTAAGGGAACCCCACAGGCTAAACCAGATTACCGCACTACAGAGGGATTACTGTTCGAGAAGACCAACGTAGTAGACCGTCTGTGCATTCGTGCTAGTGAGGAGATCCGTAGTCTAATCCTAGGGCAATGCCACGACATAGAGGGACATTTCGGTTCACAAAAGACTCTAGCCAACGTGATGCAGGCGTACACTTGGCCAGAAATGAAAGCCGGATGCATAGAGTATGTTCACAGTTGCAAAGTCTGTCAGAGAAATAAGACAACTACATGTGCCCCTCTAGGTCTTTTTTGACCCTTGCCTATACCCGATCAGCTTGGCGACTCAGTGTCCATTGACTTCATGGATGCTAGCATCAAGAGTAGGCACGACGAAAGCCAAGTCATCGTTATAGTCGATAGGTTTAGTAAATACGCAATTTTTGTTCCTTTGCCTGCAGAGGCACGTACTGATTTAGTAATCCAAAAGTTTTTTTATCACTGTGTGAGTGATCACAAGATTCCGCTGTCTATAGTTAGTGATAAAAAAGACACCCGGTTCACTAGTCAGAACTGGCAGAAATTGATGAAAGTCTATGGGTCAAAGTTGTTAATGTCATCTAGCCGTCTTCCAGAGACCAATGGCCAAACTGAGCAAATGAATAAAATCCTGCAAAGAGCTTTGCGCATGTATATTAGACCGGACCAGGTGAACTGGGATGAGATGTTGCCCAAGGTAGTCAGTGCATATAACAATAGCGTGCATTTAGCCACTTGTCGTATTCCCAATGAGTTGCACAAGTCCTTTAGACCGCGCAGACCGTTTGAGGGACTTACCGGGATCAAATTCATAGGTTGTCACCCGGTACTAGGGAGTTCGCAATACAGCACGAGAAGGAGTTAGCTACCGTTGTCGAAAATCTCAGGAAGGCCCAACACCGAATGATGGAGCAAGCTAATAAGCACCGTCGCCCGTCACAGTTTCAAGTAGGCGACTTAGTCTGGGTCAAGTCCAAAGAATTTGCTCCGGAGGAAAACATTTCGCAGAAGTTACTGCCTGCATACAGAGGACCGTGACCAGTTCTAGAAGTTAAGGGTGGAGAAGATGGAGCGTCCTATACGATAGAGATCCCAACACACCTCCACACCTACCCTGTGTTCCATGCGTCAAAGTTATTGCCGTGTGTCACAAGTCAACAGTTTCCATCAAGAAGATTCATGATCCCTCCGTACATGGATGGAAGATAGGGCATTGTAGGTGAAGACGTATTCAGACCAGGAGGCAGAGGTCGTCCACAGAAACAGTAAAAGGTCTGGTTTGCTTATCAGGAACCCGAGGACGAACGCTGGCTTACTACAACTGAACTTCTAGAAACAGCTCCCGACGTAGTTCGAGCCTACGAGAGAGAAAGGAAAGGTAAAAATCCGGTCTTGGACTCAATTATTTTTGGAGGACCTCGAATTTAGGCCAGCAGGAGTGAAACGGTATTCACTTGTTAGCAGTAGCGAATGCAGATCCCAGGGCTCGATCCCTAGTTCTTACCGTACCTGTGTACAGTATCTGTGTCGACCCCGAGAGTTGAACCCGTGACCTGTGTATTCACAACAGTTGGTAGGCTGTCGTAGGTCCGTAGGTTGTAGGGGTTCGATTTGTAGACCTCTAGGATAGACGTCTTAGTGAGTCGAGAAATTGTAGTTGTAGCTCTTCTGAAGGGTCAAGGTCGTAACTGCTACAGTGTTCGAAACGCCAAGCCCACAGACTTCCGGAAGGTCCCAAAGTGGCCTTTCGAAGTTGTCCCACGTTTGGACAGAGGCAAATGGGCAAGTAGTGAGCCCAACTGGGTTACGTCGGCAGTGCAACTGCATCGAGTTGGTAGTGCAAACCCATGCAGTTAGTGGTACCGGTCCCAGTCAGTCACAGTCCGGTCAAGCAAGTACCGTGTGGAGCTGTGTGCACCAAGGGCATGGGAAAGGGGCAGACCAACGAGTTACATAAGTATAAATCAAGAGGCAGCGCCCAACCAAGCATTCATTCTTGCGTAAGCCATGCGGAAGCGCTGCTTGAGCGACTTGTGCAATGTGGTCTGCGGAGCGCCCGAAGACGAAGTGGGCAGAGTAGAGGTTGCGTAGCCATAGCCAACAGGGTTAAGCGGTCATAGCCGCCGTAGGTGATAGGCGAGTGTAGTGTGTGCATGTGTGTGATACAGTGTGTCGCGTGTGGGATATCCAGGGTGGTCCTGAGTTGAGTGTGTATGAACAGCGGAGTGGAGCACAGTGACGAACAGAGAGTTGTACAGACGCTGATGTACCATAGCCTGTTGAAGCGAGCATGTATCTGAATTGTGTTTCCGACTTCGATATCTCTGAGCTTTGAGTGGGCGTTGAGCTCGAGTGTGACTTGCCATCTGTTGCGGAATGCGAAGTGGAAAAGAAAGCGAGTCTGATTGCACTCGTGTGCTCGCAAGCTAATGTGTCGCCGGTCGACGAGAGAGAGAGAGAAAGAGAGTTAATATTAGGACTGCTGACGTGGTGCGCTGCCTACGTGGCATGGCACAGGGGTGCTGACGTGGCATCCTACTATTGGCAGGGCATTTCATTGTCTGACGTGGCATGTACCTATGTTGCAACTACCTTCTGACTTGGCGCTCCATACTTTAACGACATTATTTTGATCTGACGTGGCAGACCAGTGGTGGGTGAGTTGGCAGCTCGTGCCCTGTTGACGTGGCATCCCTCCGGAAGGCCGCACTGGTAATTGACGCTGATGTGGCAAACTCCTCGTAGATGTTGTGTTGGCATTCCACGGGTGACACGTGGCAGACTTGTAGCGCTGCCGTGGGTGAGGTATTGATACTTGCACTCATGTGCTGGCAGGCAGTATAGCTTCACGATTTGTTGTAGTGCCACGCGTCGGCCCTTGTGTATGGCTTTATTGGTTCTGCAGATGGTACAAACATAGAGGAAAGAATATTGACAATTGATTGTTGTTCATTGCGTTGGCTGGCTTACTCACTTGTCTGGTTATTTTGTTGTTGTCGTGCATACTCACCTGTGTTGTTGTGTCCTGATCACACTGATTGTGGCTGCGGTACTCGTACACTCTCATTAGGACGTCATCACAATAGGGCAAACAACAAAAGTTAGACCTAGAAAAATCAAAATTTGATACTTATTATTTTTTATGTTATTTATTTTTTGCTATAGGCGATTAAAATTCATTGTGGCCGTGAAATTAATTATTGTCTTGTAATTATTTGTTGTGCGGCAAACACACAATTGTGATAATGTTTTGCCTCTAGCATTCTCTGCGTCTCTCTGTCTTGACTCATTTCGTCCCTCACTTCTTCTACCCGGTCTCCCTTACCTTCTTTGTTGATGAGGAATGAAGTGCACTGAGAACCCGTGGTCAGATTGAAAATAGACGGCAAGAGATGTCGGGTTGTCTGCACAAGTTGATCATTGACTTACATGATGCTGGAGCCGATGCTGAACAGGAAGTGCGCAGCCAGTCCGATCTGCGTGCAGCGGAAAGCGAACTAGAGCAAGTTGACACGGTTGTTCAGATGACGGAAGTCAGCGCTCATGTACAACAGGTTATCATTCAGAGACGACAGGCTCTGGATAAGATGGTGATTGGTCAACTGATAGAGATAGTAAAAAACGAGAGCAAAAGAAAAGAAGGAGGAGAAAGAAGTAGTGAGAAGAAAAAACCATAATTATCTGAAGAAATCATGATAGAAAACATTAGACAATTGGAAGAAGCCTTGCAGGAAGAAAAAAGAAAGATGGAAGAGCACTAGAGAAGAAAAAGGGAGAAAGAACAACAAGAGAAAAAAAATAAAGAAGTCAAACAACAATTTCACATTGAAGGAACAGAAACTGACCTTGCATCCGTTGTACACACAATGATGGTTTACCTCGCCCAGGTTGAGACAAAGATTGAAGGTAACATTGTTGCGATTGCGACCATGACTAGCCTAATCAAAGGAAAGGACAAGGTGGTGGTTGGGGAAGAGGAAAATAAAGAATCCCAAGAGAAACTAGTAATGAAGAATACAATGAGGGAAGTAACGTTGAAGATACCTGGGAGTTCTAAGAAAGACCCTGAGAAACTAACGGAGAAGAAAGTGGAATCCACGAAGGAACCGGTCAAAGAAGTAGAGAAGTCGAAAAGAAAGTAGAAGGTAAAAATGAAATTGCCTTTCATGTACAAGTTGGTACCACAACAACAAGAGAGAAAATTTATTGTTGTGGATAGCCGAAATCCAGACTTCTTGCAGTACCACTCTTGTGGAACATGAGAGTCAAGTAACATTCTCCACGTCTTGTCTGGGAGAAGTGGGCAAGGAGTGAGTCTTGTCAGAGGTCAACGCCGCTGGCTTCGAGGATATAGGTGAGTGGGCCAAAACCTTGATCTTCCGAGAATTTCTCCAAAAGATTAAGGAGAGATTTATGGACAAGACAACGGCCGATAAGGTCTTCGATGAACTACACGATTAGTCGAAAACGATGGTCTTCTGTGGATGCATTGTCTTTTGAAGTGGATCGTCTTTTGCAGGTACCTGGGCTGAACTTGCAGGATAACCAGGTTATGTACATCAACTCACGTGCATTGCCCAAGCCGATTCGCGGATAGCTCGTGGCCGAATCCAGTCTGGTAAGTACAATTATAGGCAATTTCACGATATTGCATTTTATCGTGAGCAACTGACTGCTCAAACTTGAAGTAAAATGAATGTACATGTCTGTAGTAAAGTTTGGCCCGATAGGTGGGTATGGAAAAAGGGTTATGTGGCGGAAAAAACATCAGGGCCATATGCTTGTTGTTTTTGATGATGACACCGTGGAGAAGTTACCCCTCGACGAGTCTGAGGGAGGAGATAATGGCGGCAACGAGTCTGGAATGGTGATGTCGTTGTCACGGTGGCCAACAAGGGTGGCACCAATCAGTGGAAGAAGAAGAGGAGACCACGCTCGTTTCCCGAGCATCTCGGCATCGTGCTACGGAAGCCTTGGGAAAAGATGGGTCTGTCAAGGGAACAATGGCAGAAACATATGGATAACCGTCAGTGCCTCAAGTATGGCACTGTGGGGCACGTAATAGCATGGTGCTCGTTAATCTGTAACCCAAAAGCGAGCAGCTAATAGGAGTAGCATTTTCTCCTACTGAGTTGAGGGTTTTAGATAAAGGTAAGGCGTCAATTATCCCTTTCAATCCCTCGACTCACATGGCAGAGGATGACTATTCTTCGGCTCACTCGTACGCTACGGGCCCCATATAATTTTAATTTTTTTAAATCCGGTATTGTTTTTATCCCCCCCCAAATTCTAATAAGAATCTGCAACCAAATGTTGCTTATTTTGTATTGTTGCATCATATAGTTTTTTTTTTGGATTTTTTTGATATATATATATATTTTTTTATAAGGCGCATACAGGATGTTAAGGTCCCGAACAGGTTCCCGTTCAGATCCCGTAGAGATATTACCTGTACGTTTTGTAAGAAAATACCCCGTACGTGTACGTTATGCAATGTAGTTATAATCTCAGATGCAGTTGGTTCGTCGTGTGCAGCATGAATGTAACTTGTTTCTTCGTGCACATAAAGTTAATTGCTCATGATAAGACTGTAGACGTTACCCGTGACGGGTCATTATACATTGGTACTATTGCGCGTCTTCTTGTTACATTCTTGCTCTTTGGAAAAATAGAAGTAGACCCATGTGTTTCTTTCTCATCCCACTGTGTAATCTAGCTCAATCCCATACCCATGCATGCCTTCCGTGCTTGTATAGGGACGAGTTCTTTAGATAATTCAATTTTTTCATAGTGAATTCAGGCTACCAGCCCGTGCAAGGACCCGAGAAGGTCCCAGCAAAAAAAAAAAAAAAAAAAAAAAAAACCGAAAAAAAACTATGTTATGCAGAAAAATAAACTGAATAACTTTTGCCTCAAGGTCACATCGAATTTCTTCACCAAATTTAGAATAAAAATAAAATTTAAAAATATTTTGTTTTAATTTTTTTTTTTTTTTTTTTTTTTTCCGGCCATGCAAGTGACCCCGGGCCACTCTGGTAGCCTAGTAGTGAATCGAATCAAAAAAAAAAATTGAAATACTATTGCACTATTTTGTTGCACACTCCACGTAAGTTTCCTCAAGATTCCGATCAAGAGGTGATATAATAAAATTATGTAGGTTATACTTCAGTACACGTACTTCATATGTAAGAATCTCAACTTCAACTTTTTCTTCATTACATACACAATTTGTTGTATCAAGTAACAACATTGAGTTTTGCCTTACATGCAAGGGAGTCTATCAATTGTCTGAATCGTCGTGTTCTGCACACATTGCTTACTAATCCTCTCATCCACATACAATATATTATAAGACTTAGAGTTCTTTGACAATATGTTCGTTCTTGTTTCACTCAATGTGGAAAAAACATGGTTGTCTCTTTTTGGTAATAATGAATGTTCACATCTACACTGTTTTAGACTACTGTTTTTTTCAATGGTATTTTAAACATTAGTTTGCATTTCAAATCAAATCCGAATTTCTTCACTGATATTATTGTGAGCATTTCCTTCAGTGTTCAATGTATTTCTTTGTTGAAACTTATCTAATTTTAGGGAACATGCACAATATGTCAGACATACTTAGCGTATACAAATCTTATCTTACCCATGAAACTCTTAGGCAATTGGTCAACATAACCCAATGTTTGTTAGATAACGGTCCAGAGTATACGAGTTTAATAATATAGAAATCTGCAATTTTTTTAATTGTTGTCTGCATTGTTTTAATATGTAATTCGTATCACTCACCTCGATAATCTTATATACACATCCTTGCTCGACGATCTCCCGCTTTTCAACCCAAATCCTTCATGGTCTAAGATGTTATGTGTGCTTTCTATTGAAGAAGCGACAATAATTTAGTAGTGAAACCTGAACATTTTTATTTAAATATTACCAAGCGAGGATTCGTTACTTTCTTAAAAATTCTTCTCATTTTTCTCCCTCTACGTTTTTTTTCTCATTTTACTTTCTTCTACGTTTATCTCTTGTATTCAAGTAAGATTGAAGTGTCTCATCAATATCTCCTTCATCGTCTTAATTTCATTTTTCACACCATGCAAGATTCTTGTCTTCTTCTCCTTTTCTTGTCCATTCATAACTTCATCAACCTTCTTTATCGGTCTCTCACCTATTTCTTGATATGATGAGCTTTATGTTGCGATGGAAACATTTCCTTTTTCAGATAAGTCATGAACCATGGTCGATTTCATGGAGGTGGAAAATTATTCTGTCGCAGTTCTCGTTGCTGATATTTTGCACATCTCTTTAGTAATTTTAAAGTTGCTCTTCTCCTCCTCCTAATGAGCGTGATTGAACAGATGTCGATGCTCATGTGGTGATCTTGATTTATCCCTCTTTGCCCTCTTTTTCTTGTGAGATGATTCTGACAACTACGATGAGGAATATGTCCTCCTTCGTTTGTCCGTTGATGAATATGAACACACTATCTTTTGATGTTGATTCTAGAATCCTGTAGCGATCGTCAAATGTCCACATCACATTGTACAAAATGGATACGATATAAAACCAGTCAAAATACATAAAATAACAAATATATCACGCCTAATCACGCCAATTAAGAAAAGTGCAACAATCTGTCATTGTTGAAAGTTCATGTATAATTTCTAACGTGAAATACATTAATATTCATTAAGGTGTCTCCATTGTCATGTAAAATGACCACCACAAAAAAAAAAAACAAAGTATCCTACCATATCGCATCCCTATACTATTAAAGGAAATAACGGTCCCCGCACAGGGCCCATTGGATATTGGGCGGCGCCATGCGGGACCGGTGACGGGCAGCGGGTAACGGGTAACCGGCGAGGGGAGGAAAAATCCCACGTGCGCACAGGCAGAAGAGGACTTAGTTTCACAGCGGACGAACCGGGTCTGAAGCAGGGCGATTAAAAGGAGCGGGGTTTTGTCAGTATGTCGGGCAATAGGGGCTGAAGCGACGCGACGTGCGGGGCGGAGCGGGAAGTGGAATGGCATGAATTGACTATCGGTGAGGCGACCGGCGGGGTGACGTCCTTTCGTGCGGGGGGGGAGGGGGTGAGAAAAAGAGGGAGGAAGGGAGGGGGTGAGAAAAAGAGGGAGAAAGGGAGGCAGGGAGGGAGGGAGAGAGAGAGAGAGAGAGAGAGAGAGAGAGAGAGAGAGAGAGAGAGAGAGAGAGAGAGAGAGAGAGAGAG
>BFEA01000266.1:1659471-1692425 GCA_003427395.1 Chara braunii | reverse complement strand
AGAGAGAGAGAGAGAGAGAGAGAGAGAGAGAGAGAGAGAGAGAGAGAGAGAGAGAGAGAGAGAGAGGGTACTTCCATAGATAGGATGAGCAAAATCAAATAAACTTTAAGTTAGCAATTGTCAGGGCATTTTACAAAGTTGGGCAGCATCCGGTAGAGGCATATTGCAAAAGATGCGATCCAACTGATGGTTGGGGTGTGTAGAAAAATGTTTTGTCATCGTCCAGCGCCGCAACATAGCTACGACATGTCCACTTGTATATATAATAATATTAGTGTCCGTTGACACCTCTATTAGTGTCAATATATATACAATAACACGTGAAGTTCATGACATGTGATACACGTATCACGATCATCCTTTTGCTTCCTTCTCATATAATTTTCCCAACCACTATCTATTATTATATAGATATTGCTCGTAGCATTCTAGAATCAGTCTGTACAAGTCACTCCTCCAAGTCTATTCCTTAACGTAGTCGTCAGCCTGTCCTCTTATACCAATGTCATCGTTTATACCATAGTTCATCTACTTTCCCGTCGAAAACCAGTTCCACCATCTCATTATCTCTTACAAGATCTCCCTCTCTCATACCACGCTCGTTACATCTACTAGTTCCGACTATTTTTATGTTGATTTCAACTCGAAAAAGTTGTGGTATCGGAATTGATATTGAAACTACAAAAGGTCATACTTAGTGAGTCATATAGTTAGTCTATGTTGGTCACTCCCCCAAGTCCATTTGTGAATGTCGTTGCTAGTTTATCCTCGTATGCCAATGTAACCATTTGTTTCACAATCCGGTTTGAAATTCATCATCTTGTTATCTCTTATCTTATTTCCCCCTCCTGTTCTGCACTCGTTTCATCTACTAGTGCTGACCATCAATATACCGATGTTAACTTGAAAAATGTACACAGTGTCGAAACCAGTACGGAGACTACATCGAGTATACTTAGTGAGTCAAACTTCATTATCCACATTTAAAATTCGCAATCCCCTCAGGACCTTATGGAGTACGATAGGGCAGTTTGGATTTCAGGGAACATGGGATAAATGTCGAGAGAAGGGATACTTAACTTATTATATAAAAAGGGAAAAAAATAAATATACATCAGGTATACTTAGAGAGTCATACTTCATTATCGACATTTAGGATTCAAGATCCCCTCGGGACCTTGTAGAGTACGATAAGACAGTTTGGGTTTCACAATGGTTTATAAGCTTGTAGCTAAAGCTTTAGTTCATCGCTTGATTGAAGTCGTTGCATATATTATCTACCTAACCCAAATAGGTTTCACAGAAGGAAGAAATATTCAAGACAATGTTTTTCTTATTATCGAATTCGTTAAAATATATGAACAATCCAAAGATAATGTTATATTCATATTCGTTGATTTTGAGAAAGCATATGATCATGTTACGATTCACGTGGATTCAAATTTCTAGATAAATATTTGGAAAAAATTAACTTTGATCCATAGATAGGTAGAGACTCTACGTGCCAATGACACAATGAGAGTCATAGTGAGTGTCAATCTAGTTGCGCCATATCCTTAGAAAAATCAGTTAAACAGGGTGACCCCATTGCACCTTTCTTTTTGTTATCATAACGAAAGTTGTAGCACTTGAGACATTACAAAGATGTTAAGCGAATTCGCATATCCTCTTATTCCAAAAGAAGCAATTTCAGTCTGTATTTGTTTGTTGATTATCACTTTCTAATGGCTAAGACTTTTCATTGGAATTTCATTGAGATTCTAAGAATGATGGATCGATTTTTTGCATTCTTGGATATAAGAATTAATTGGGGTAATAAAATTCAAGGAATTCGGCCCCCAGATTATTAACGCATAATAAGGCAGCCATCAGAGACTCGAATCAGAGTGTTAGGAGTAACTCTCACAATAGAAGAAAAACCTACAACAAATAATGAATGAATGACACAATCATCCCAAGCCAAACTGACTTTGTGGGCAAACAAACATACTTCTCTTCTCATCATCAATAATGTTATCTTAGTCTCCTTATGGTATATGTTAACAATGTGTTTTTTTTATAAAGGTGCATTCCGGTCATTGCAGAGACAATTAATAACTTATTTATGGAGAGGTAATCATGAACGCGGACATGTAATCGTCAGGGTGGTGTGACAATCAATAATTCAACGCAAAATTAAAGGTGGATTATGAATCTTTAATCCCTCAATACAATATACGGCTTTATCGATGCAATGGATTAGAAGATGCTATTCAATCCTGAGGGTATGGACCCATTCTAGACCAATCTTCTTAAAATAGGAGGAAATTATCCTGACCAGATAAGGTTTCCCCTACAAGGTGAAGGGAGGTGTGTCAACAACCATTGTTCAATAATAAATGGATTACATACTTAAGGTGATTGACCCTTCATTGTATGGACTCGCCATAGCGGGGGTGGATGAAAAATGGGGTCTTTCGAGTCGGTGATATTTGGAGTAAAAAGGAAAGCGATTGGTATGCTCTGTCAGATATCCAAACCACCCTTTGATATTGTCACCACTCATCCTCAACACTAGATTCTCTCATTGAGATGATTCTATTGGAGTGGATAAGAATCCACGAAAAATGTTATTTTTTATATGTGATTGATTGGGTTATTATTACAAATTGTCCGACTCATATTGGTAATATTACAGAAGTATATCAAGATGATGATGTACTCCTTTATTTAATTTACCTAATCCAAAAAAATAAACTTTAGAGATCCTTCCCATAGGACAATAGGAGATTTCAGTCACACGAAGAGTTCAAAATTATGTTCTAAAAGTCAAGGATCATTGGATGGCTTATGAACCCTCTACCTCAATCGATAAATTGGCCTTAGATCCAGACAAATGAATATGGACAACCCCAATGGGTAAAAGGAAGTCGTGCAAGAGAACATTACTGTAACATACCCTAACCGTGAAATCAACTTATTGAATGCTCAGACCCAAAGTCCATCCGAGGGATAGGGTAAAAATGAGGTGGATGCATGAATTGAATGTTATCAAGGAAGAAATCCAAGACATAAAGTGGTTCAATATGATCCAGATCAAACCTACAAAAAATAACTCACTATAATGGCAAGTGGACCATCTTTGTCTGTCCACCAATGATTGGATTATTGATAGATCATCCTTAGAACATGCAATGAACCCAATCTGTAAGATACTCGCCATACGTGTGCAAGATAACATAGATATGAACAATGCCTTTAATAATCATGAATGCGATATCTGATACAATGTCTCGTTACCAGTAGACAAAGCGATTGGAAAGGGAATAGACAGAATAGAGGGTGAAAAAGATCATAATCATTAATGACCACCAAGAGAGTAGCTCAACATTTCTCACTCTTCCTTCGGGCTTCGTCTCGCCTCCACGTCAGCAAATAGAATCCAGTAACGAGTCTGACGGGTTCTCATCACATCGAAGTGCAACTTAGCACAGTTATCTCGTAGCGAAGTTGGAGACAATCAACAACGCACAATATTGACATCATCCTCAGGTAAGTATCCCGATCCTCCTCAATCATCCACATATCCCGATCTCCCTCCTTGTCGCTTCCAGTCACCCAATGCAGACAACGTGGCCAATGCCACATCAACGATGAAGACAAGTGGCATGCGCCACATCAGCAATGAAGACAAGTGACATGTGTTACATCAGCGATGAAGACATGTCACATTCGCCACATCAACAATGAAGACAAGTGGAGGTTGGCGCTCAGCAGAGAAGGCGCCAGCATGTTGCCTCAGTCTCGCGTCGTCGTCCACAGTGCCATCGCACAGCCAGCGTCAAACCCGCGTCAAGCCAACATCCAACTAGCGTCAAACCAGTGTCCAACTAATGTCAAATCAGCGTTCATCCCGCGTCAAGGCAGCATAGCAAGATTGAATGTTGACTCCCTGAGGGCCAGACCTTGTGTAATGTTTGACGAGGCTGACTGGCCTCAGGTCTCCTACGCACGGTGGCTCAGATTGACTCACATCCGAGGGTTTGAATTGTGTACAGTTGCAGACTTCCACTTGGTACTAATGCTGTATTGGTACGTGCATACAAATAAGTGTGTGTGTCTGACCGGCGGCCTGGGCTGGGTCCATATTGACTTTGACTGTTGGGCCTTAGGCAGCTGTTTGGAGTCAATTGTTGGTGCCCAGGCCCTGGCACCACTTTAGGCGGTCTTTTGCCCCTTCAACCTGAGCTCGAGTAGTGGTCTAACAAGACCCTTAGACATTCAACAAGACATATGAAGTGGGTCACTACATTCCTGCCGGCCCAAATTTCGAGTTCCATCGCAGAAATACATTAATTTTCTCGTAAACCACGCTCGTATGTAGAAACAATGTCAAGAGAAGTAGGTAGTTCTTTCTTACTGAATCATCTAGCTTCAGTTGGAGGTTGAGACTTGAACTTTACCGTATACTGCTTTTGTGGTCGTCCTCAGCCAGACTGCCGCCTGTAGAGAAGTAGCCATCTTCCAAAATCTTTTCAACTTCGCATCCTGCATTCATGGAAGGGGGGGGAACATAGATGGTTTGTTAGGAAACTCAGTTCCCTCTACATAGGGCAAAAATTTAGATGCATTAAAGGCAGGATAGGCTCTAAGGTGTGGGGGTATATCAATCCGGTAAGAAGGTTCATTTGCATCCTCAATCACCTTGAGAACTTCCTTGGGTCCATAGTAGACAGACAACAACTTTCGAGACAAATTCTCTTCCAAAGAATTTTTTTTAGATTTTACCCAGACTGGGTCTCCTTCTTTAAACTTAGAAGGCTGACGATGCTTATTGGTCTGCTCAATCATCCGTAGCTTGACATTCTGTATATTTTCTTTGACTTTCTTTGTGTCTTCCTCGTATAGAACTGCAAATTCTCGAGTGTCTGGATTAACCTCTGAATCTGGTCCCAGGTTAAAGCATCAATGGGACGCCGAGGTTTCCAACCTTTATGCAATGCATTCGGTGTTTTGCCTGTAACAGTATGTATACTATTATTATATGCACTTGCAATCTTAGGTAAGTTCTCATCCTAATTTATCTGATCGGGTCATACATACATGCGCAAAAGTTATTGGCATAGGCGATTCATTTGTTAAGTTTGGTCATTCGTTTCAGGGTGTCTACCTGACGACATGGTTAACCTAGTGTTATAGACTTCCATCAACTTCTGCCATTGAATTTCAGTGAACCGGACATCTCTATCGAAAACGATGGTCTTTGGAAAACCATATTCTGAGACCCATCGCATATGAAATTTTTGGATGACTAGTTCAGTCTTAGCTTCAACAGGCAAAGGAATGAACATATCATACTTGGAGAATTGATCTACAATGACCATTACCTGGATATTCATTTTTCGGCTTTCAGTGAGACTCATGAAATCAATGGAGATAGACTCACCTGACTCACTTAAAATAGGTAGCGGACTCAATACTCTCAAAAAAAATTCATGTAAGGACTTGTTTCTCTGACAGACAAGGCTTAGACAAGTACGCACATAAGTCAGTACATCCTCTTTAATTCCTTTCCATTCAAATTCCTCTCTTACATCGTCGTACGTCTTCTTCAAAGCAAAGTGTCCTTCAACACCATGACATTTCCCAATGATTAGACTTTTGATTTGTTCTTGATGAGGGATACACAGTCTTTCTTCAGTTTTATCCAAAAAGAAAATTATGTCATAAATCATTCGATACTCAGGGAATATTTTCAGATTTTTTTGTAGGGTCTCAATGATAGGACTCAAAATATGATCGTTCACATAACCCTTTCATATTTGTTATTTAATTTCATTCTCAATATCGAGATAGGAGATAATGGTACCAAAGAAATTTGGACGCTTGAACAAAACATCTACAACAACATTAGACTTTCCTTTGATTGTTTTCAACTCAAAGTCAAAGGTGTCGATGAAAGCAGACCATCTTACTAACTTATCAGAGGGTCTCGGTTGAGTCTTTATCCACTTCAGAGTAGAATGATATGAATAGACAGTGAAGTGTCTCCCTAACAAGTAGTATCCAAGGTGTTTCATGCAGCAACCAAGACATACAATTCCTTTTCGTAAGTAAAGTTTGTCACTTTCTCTTACGGAAGTTTTATAGACATAAGTTCCATAGGTCTATATCCCTTACCATCATTGTGTTGTAGCACAACCTCAATTTCATACTGACTTGCGTCAATCGTGACAATGAAAGAGAGAGAAGGATCAACAATCCTTAAGGCAGGGTAGTGAGTCAGTACATGTTTAAAGTTTTAATATTTTGAATGATAACTCACGATCTTTTTCCCACAACCAAGACTTTTCTTTCTTCAATAATCTTTTCATAGGAAAAATTATTAAAGAGAAGTTTCTGACAAACTTTTTTTAATAATTGACTAGTCCTAGAAAATATCTCAACTCGGTTATAGTCTTGCGTTGGGGTCAATCTCGAATTGTTGTTATCTTATTTTCTTCAAGCCTTAGTCCCTTTTGGTTCACTATATGCCCTAAGTACAAGACCTCAGACTTAGGAAACTCAGATTTCTTATGATTCAATTTGAAGTTGTCCTCGTGAAACATTTGTAGAACCATTCGTAGGTGTTTCTCGTGATCCTCCAGTGTCTTACTATACACGAGGATGTCATCGAGATACATGACTAGAAACCAATTCAACCATTGACAAAACAATTCATTTATGAACCTTTGAAATGTCGCAGGGGCGTTAGTCATCCGAAGGGCATAACCACAAACTCATAGTGACAATACCTGATTCGGAAGACTGTCTTATGTTGATCTTCATGAGAGACCTCGATCTGGTGGTACCATGACTTGGGATCAATTTTGCTAAAGTACATGCATCCCTGCAACTGGTCCAACAAGTCATCAATGCGCGGAAGTAGTTCTGCATTCTTGACAGTGACGGCATTTAACCTACGATAATCAATACGTGGTCTAAGTTCACCTTCCTTTTGGGGCACGAATAAGACAAGAGCACCATAAGGAGATGAGTTGGGTCGAATCCATAATTTCTCAGTGAGGTTTTGCGGTTGTTTTCTAAGTTCCTCAAGTCTCATAGGAAACATGCGACAGATGAGACCATTGAGAATCTTACTACCAGAAATGATCTCAATGATGTGCTTGATAGCAAACTCAGTGATTACCACTGACTCAGTCTGTAAGTTCTTATTCTCGTTGAGAACCTTTTCAATAGAAGGAGGATATGATAAGAAACACTCAGTGTCATTTGCTTACTTAACAAACACCATCATCACATCCTGATCCAATTTCTTTTTTGAGACCATAGATCTGAAGACTGGATAACTCATGCAACAAAAAGACAAGGTTGAGTCAGATCCAGACTTATGCTACAATTTGATTATTCTCATTTCAAATTTTTAATCTTTCAGTTTGACAACCTTTTCCTTAAACCTAACTTCTGGGTCGACTTTCCCGTGCCGGTCCATTCTCAGAATCATATCAAAATGTAAATTCTTTTCAATTAGGAAGGATAATTCATGTAAGATATTATTTCCTTCCTTAGTCCTGAAGTAACACTTCACACGATCAATGTATTGAGAGACCATGATCGTGCTCTTATCGGCCAACATAGACGTGATTAGACTAGGTAAATCTTTTACCTTCATTCCAGATGCAATTTACAAATTGCCTTCTCTGAGAGGTAGGACCGCATCGATCATGAATCTAATAAGGCACATACTCGCGTATGTGCAATCTCAAAGTCCGCAATCATTAACTCACCCTTAGATCTAACTTTCTTAACCCATGAACTCTTCAAACCTAGTTCATTACCAAGTTCGTCAAGGGAATCGTTCAGAGAGAGAGAGCATAAGACGGTTTCAGGGCGTACAAGCACATAAGTACGAATCCACAGTCATACGAGGGTGTGTACAAGTGACAACGTAGGATTAAAAAAATACAATGAATATGTGAGTAAGGTCAATGGTGATAACGTCACCCAACCACCGTTATCTGCTCGACCTTTGACGTCAAAGATATATTTTCGAACTTGGATGAAGTTGGATCATACATTTATTAAAACGTTATTATGAATGTCATGCAATAGTTGCTAAGAAGTATCAAAGGATAAAGAACGACACACATATGCTATAAAGTGCATGAAAAGTATATAAATTTTGGTAATGCTAATGAGAGTCGGGGATTGTGGACTATAAAAATCGAAATGTTATTTGGTCTCCTCTATTCTGATATCAAGTAAGTTGTTGAAGCAAATAAAAAGGATACATATGGGGAAAGATTAAGTCCTCCCATGACAAGTCTAGCGTATGCACATGATAAGCATAAATAGGTGATATCGTTAGGGGTTGATGTCAGACTAATTCACAGGTGGAGGTTCATTGATGGCGTAATTCTTACGATCACTACAGAGCAAGGTGACACACATACTGCAAAACAGATATTAACATCATTTTGTACATGCTCTCCTAACTCATTACAATTGGAATGCACTTGAGATATGGAGTGTACTTAATGGAAATATCTAGAAATAACTATGAAAAAATCGATGACGAAACCCTCCTTAAATGCATACATAGATTGAAGAATGAGGCTGCACTTTGGGAGGGGTTAATGAACTTTCTGCGAACTTTGTGACATTTTACCAGTCGCGATTCTGTCAAATCAAAACTAATAAAAATAAGTATAGTCCACCAGATTGTAGGGAACATATATGGTGAATAGGATCTATCTTTGATCTTGAAATTGTTTTTATAAATCTAAGGCAATTATAATACCTTGAACTGACAATTCTGATGGTAGTGAATGCATTTTTGCGAAACTATAAATATGACTATAATTAAAAATATTTTAAAAATATTCAAAGATATCAAGTGGGAAATGAAGTAAATTTGTACAAAATATAGCTAGGCTTTGGGATTTTCCGAGATGTACCCGGACAAGAGAAAAAGAAAAGAAAAGAAAAAAAAAAAAACCAAAAAAAATGAAAACGGAATAGAAGATCGGCAACTTGATACAATTGGGAGTTTTTATGGATTCCAATATATGAGTGATAAACTTCGTACGAGAAGATATAGTGATTTTCACTGGTATCTATAAGATCCGAGCAACCCACATTGGCAGGATTGGAACGACATGAGAACCGTAACAGGCGAGGTACCTTTACCGAGTCGGTGCACATAAAGCTACGGATGGGATACACATGCAATGAAAATGGGCACCAACAAGGGTATGTGAAATATCGAGTAGTGGAGTTAAGTTACATGGTTGTCGCGCTACATGTTCTGCGTGCCATGTCGTTCCTTGCAGTCGTTTTTGGCATTTTGCAGCCATGTTGCCTCTACTGCGTTGACTGGTGTTCCGCAGGGTTGCTGTCCGCTGATGTGTTCCGTTTGGGGGACAGTCTGCCTTCAACAAGGGTCAAAGGGTTCATGACCCAAACCATCTAAGACGAAGACTCCGCAAACTGTCAAGGGTCCAGCCTCCTGATGAGTCGGTGCAACTCCGACGAAACAGTCTGTCATCATCCGTATTTGTTTATTTTTATTTTTTTTCGCTCTCCGTTTTTCAAACTTGGTATCAGTACTTCGTGCCTTTTTTGCTTGTTGCTTTGTGTTGGTTACCTGCCCGCGCTCCTCCCCCATGTCCTCCACCCTATGTGACTTGCAACCTCTTGTTGTCTAGTACCTTGTTACCTCGTCGTTATTTGCCTCACCATGTTTTGCCTTAATGGTCTTTGCATCGTGGTATTCCATGGGCATCTTAGCCGGGCGCATGAGGACACATAACCCTCTAATGAACCTTGACAGGAGCAAGCGCCAAAAAGTGTGTGAAAGGATGTGTCATCCCTCCTCTGATGGTCACTACACCAACCTTGATGGTTATGCCATTGTTGCTCTCCGCCCTTCCTCTCTCCTCCTCCATCTTCTCTTCTATGGACCTTTGGACTTGTCCGCGGGTATCGATGGTACGTGGCATGGGACAGACCGACGAACAGGAACATAATCCAGCATTAGGTGTGTTTTTCCTCTAATTTTTTTCTTCTGTTCTTCCTCTAATTTTTTCCAAGTATTTTTCCTTACCCAACTGAGCACCCTTAAGTAGTGCCAAACAGTCGGTGGTTCCTCGTTTGGAGTGCCTACTGCACTCTTATGGGGGCCGCTCAGTTTGGGATGTCTGTGTTGCCTGTAGGTGATGACGGATGCCTGTCGGAGTGACTCCCTGGCTCAGTGGGTGGTGGGAACCAACAGTCTGCGGGGTTCAATCGTGATGTGAGTAGGTTATGTGCTGCTTTGCTCCGTGTTTGATGTGTGGACTGCCTCGTCTGCGCTCCACTTCCGCCTTGCTGCCTGTCCCGCTTGCTTCACATGTGGTTCTCTGCAAGTTTCTGTGTTCGCTGTTTGGTGTGGCCGTGTTGTCGGTGTTGCCTTGTGCCTCTGCTACGCAGCCTTGCTGCCCATCCGCTGGCAGTGCCTTCCGTGTTTGCCGCTTGTGTGCCTTGTAGGTTGGTTGCCTTGTTGCTGGTGCCTTGTGCTCTGCTCCACGGTTGCTGAGCTGCTGGTCCGCTCGCCCTGTCGGCCCTTGCAGTGTGGTTGCCTTGCTTGTGTTGTCTTGTGCTTCACTACACGGTCACCGCGCTGCATGTCCTGAGTGCCAAGTCGTTCCTCACAGTCGTTTTTGGCGTTGTGCAGCCGTGTTGCCTCTACTGTGTTGCCTGGTGCTCCACAGGGTTGCTGCCCGTTGCTATGTTCTGCATGGGGACAGTCTGCCTTCACCATGGTTCAGAGGGTTTACGACCCAAGCCATCAAATACGGAGATCCTACAGATTGTCGAGGGTTCAGCCTCCTGATGAGTTGGTGCAACTCCGACGAAACAATCTTTCATCATCAGTTTATTTTTTTCAGTTTTTGCTTTTTTTTTTTTTTTTTTTTGGGTGATTTGTGTTTTGTCGTAGCCTGTTGCTTCGTGGCTTGTTGGTGTTCTTCTGGTTTCTCTTCCCTGTCCACCCAGTTGCCGCCTATTGCTGGTTGTCTGCCCACCCGCCTCCCCTGTACCCTTCAGCCTTTGTTCCTTGCTGTTGCTGTTGTTTGTCTGTCCTCTCGCCTCACTCTTCCTCTCTCAACTGTCAATCTGAGTGTCTGCCTTGATGTGTCATTGAAGTCTGAAGTCCGTTTGTACGTTGGCATGCCAGTCTCAGTCTTGGACTAATGTTTGGCTGCACGTAGCCTTGAGATGTGCTGTTTTGGAGAAGGTCATCTGGTGTGAAGCTTTCTTGCTGGCATCTTATATTCTTACCACACACACAGAGTACTATACAGAGTGACTCATCAAGGTTGCTGATCTCCTCCATCAGGAAAGACACGATCCAATCACTGAAACTGACATCTCCGACATTCCTGACCATCCCCGTTTCCTTTGGGATCTCCCTTGTGGTTCTTTGATACCATTACTGCACACCGCCACTCAGCAAAGGCTGCAGATTCTGTCAGCTGGAATGAAACGCTCAAAACTCACTGAAACAGGCATACGGTTTCATTCCTATCTGGGCATGTAGTCCCAATAGCATATGAGATTGCATTCAACACATTGTAATCCAGTATCATAATGACGTGGTGTGTTCCCAATAAGAGGCGTACTCACACTGGCACTATTGTAATGAATCTGACGGCACAGACAAGGATGTATGTGACCGCAGTTACGTCCAGAAATAAGTAAGAAGGTCCTAGGTAGTGTGAGTATGCCCTAAAGCGGAAAGAGAACAGGGAAAGAGAGAGGGGAAAACAAAGCCAGTGAGCTGTCTGATGGTGACAGCACTGATGACATCTTCGGGCACCCTCCAGCATAAAATAGTTTCTTGGACTTTCAAATGAAAAACGAGGAAAAAAAAAAATATGGCAAGGACAGGGTTGAATTACGACATAACCCATTGTACCCATACTTTTGCCAAGCCTTTGCTACCACCCCCAGCCCCCSCCCCCCCCCCCCCMAAAAAAMGAAAWCCYCTGCCAATTTTTTTTTTTTTTAAACCCAAAATAGAATTGAATTGAAAATCAATTTTATTTCTCTCTTTTCTGTTTTTTTTTTTTTTTTTTTCATGAACTTCGAGTCGCAGATACCACTTAGGGAGGTGATAAGAGCAGCCTCCCTAAGTGAGTCCCCGGTTGAAGGCTCCATCTATCGGTGGGTAGCTGCACCTGCTGGAAACCGGGTCCAGCGTCCCTCATATTACAGGACATATCAATGACTGACAAATGTTTGGACAACTGACATATGCTGGTAGAGTTCACTGTCCTTCTTGTTGCCTGTCCCCCCGAGGCATGGTGAGGGCAGGTGTACCCAACTTGAGATGGCAGGGCTGTTGAGCCCTTTGTGTTTGCTGATGACAGAGAGTAGTGAGGTCGGTGCCGGCTGCGGCCATAGGGAGTCTGAAAGGTGAGGTTTTCCCCCCCTTTAGCCCCTGTACCAAGGGGAGTGTAGCCAACATTCCCATCTGCTATCATATAGTTGTAGTCTTCCGTGGGCCGCTTTCGACCTTCCGCTGTCCTCCTTGTATGCACTCGCAGAACCTTGTGTTTCTTAGTCACGTCTTCTGTAGTGCTGCTGTTGTTTGTCTGTCCTGCTTGGCTTCTGGGTTCGACGTCGGTGCCGGCTGCGGCCGTAGGGAGTCTTTGCAGAGTGAAAGGTGAGGCTTCCCCCCCCTTTAGCCCCTGTACCAAGGCCCAAGGGGAGTATAGCCACCATTCCCATCTGCTATCATATAGTTGTAGTCTTCCGTGGGTGGCTTTTGACCTTCCACTGTCCTCCTTGTATGCACTCCCAGAACCTTGTGTTTCTTAGTCACGTTTTCTGTAGTGCTGCTGTTGTTTGTCTGTCCCGCTTGGCTTGTGGGTTTTTACCGTAGAGCAAAAGGCAAAAAACAGAAACAGATGTTGCCTATACTTAGTTCATACTCACCATAGCACGTTTTTACTTATTTCTGGATACAGGTTCGGCCGGATGGGGTCAGACTCCGGTTGTTCTTAGGGAAAAAAAAACAAAAACAACAAGGTGACTTTTCTTCCCACCAGTCAAGCACTTCTCAGGGCCCGCACGCCTTTGTTTTCTTGTCATCATGATGCCCTTTTCCACGCTTTGGCGAAATGCGAGACGGTTAGTGAAGGGCATACGCACACTACCTGCTTCCCCCGAATACAAGGTAGGAAGGCAATTCAGTGGTGAATCGGGGGGGGCTGCTAGGCGGTGAGAAGAGTTCAGCAATGTGAGATGTTGGTTAGGATAGTATTGTTTCTGAATATCTCTTGTATGGTATAGGGAAGGAGAGGTGTTAATCTAGGTTTGGGGGGGCAGAAGAGATGATATAGTTTAATAGTATCACAATCATCTATAGTGTCAGCATCTTATTTGCATCATTAGGATCATCAGGTTCGTTGTCATTATTATAGGAGGGACGCTGAGTCCACTTTGCAGTGAATTTTGGTTCGGTCTCTCCGGGCAGACTGTGAGGACCCCGGCCTCATTATTTTCATTCGGGAAAAAAAAAAAAAAAAAAAAAAAAAGAAGGTACGGTCATTACAGTCCGTTGTATTCAGAGGAAGAAGGTAGCCCTTTTCACGGCCAGACACAGAAGAATCTGACCGCAATCACGTCCAGAGCTCAGTAGAAAAAGTCCTAATGTGAGTATGCCCTAAGGGCGTACTCACATAAGCGCTATCTGAAGAGCAGGTACCACTAGCACTCCCATGGAGGCTCCATCTATTGGTGGGGAGCAGCACCTGCTGGAAAACGGGTCCAGCGTCCCTGGACGTTGTTGTTTGTTTGTTTGAACTAACAGAGTTGCATCCAAAGTTGTGGCTTTACTGACAGCAAGCTGCAGAGTCCTCCTGTAAAGGAGGGATGTAGTCTAAGTTGATTGCCTACATGACAGCATGAGACGAGTGATAGTCCACACAAGTCCTATGGCTGCTGCTAAGAGAGCTGGACAGATTCTAGGAAGTATTGTGGTTGTCCCCATTCATCCAACACGCAGCCGTCTCAGTCTTGGGCACTGTCACCTATGATCGTTCGCCAGTTCATGCAGGCAAGCCTGTGATAAGCGGGGATTTGCTTCACGTACCCTTCGGAGTAAAACCTGAAGTAAGCCCCAAAGCAAGCCCCAAAGCAAAGATCTTAGCTAATCAGGAAAAGCGGGGTCCATTTTTCATTTTTGGGGGACTAAATGCATGCATCTTTCGAAATTGCCCCTGTCCTCGTTCAAATTAGTCCTCCCCGCGGACGGTTAGCGATCACGCAGAGAAATCCAAGAAACAATCAGGAATTTCGATTGTTGGCATTCAAATTTTCTTCGTGCTAAAGCGCGTGCGGCCATTTTTTTTGAATTCTTGCATGTCGCGTAAGCTCGGTTCCCGCTCTGCGCGTGCAAGCCATCTTCCCCTTTTGCTGAGCGCTTCTCCTTGCATGTCCATTGGCCTTCCCCCGACTCTGCGCCCGATCCTCCTCTTAGCTTTCGGGGCAATTGATCGGTCGTTAGTTGGGATGGTTGGATCAATGCCGCAAAAGCGAACTTACGTGCGTGGCTTGGACGACCACCCCAATTGAACACAAAATGCCGATCACCCTGCCTCCTTCGATCCTTCTGGGACCTCCTCTCTTCTTTTGTCCTGCTCTTCTACACCCCTCGCTGCCCGCATCACACGCTGGCACCCACCACCTTCCGTGAGAATTTTTGTGTATTTTGACAGGGTAGTTATGAAAAGAGATCACTGTGACAAGTTTTTCTAAAAAATTGTACATGCTACGTCCTCGTAGGGTGCTTTGACCTTTTTGCAGTGCTTCGCGCCTTTGAAATTGTGCCTGGCTGCGTGTGCTTAGAGATTTTTTACCACAAAGGAGCGAAGCCGCTACCATTCCATTTTTTCCGAAACCGAAAGGAGCCAGGCTGTTGTATAATGAAGTTTTAATAACAAATCCTGACGTAACACATTTTCATAATGAAAACGAAGTCTATTGTGCATGTTTGAAAATCTGCCTTTTTTATTTAATTTCAATTACATAATAAGGTGCCAATGATACTATATTTTCTCGTAGCCCCTTCCTCTCCTCCTCTTTGATCTCGGTTGCAATGTTGTGCGAGCTATGCGTGAAGACCACGGCGTCAAACAGGCTCGACATATCCAAGTGATGGGCGGAGGGACGATGTGAGGTGGGATTAGCGGTAGACTTGGGGGTATGACAGTTTGAGGGACTGAACGGTGATGGAGGTAGAACGTAGCCAGCGGTAGGGCCTTGTGGCTATGGTTGGTTGACGTTCGGGTTGGTTGGTGGCTGCGCCTGATTGAGGTCGGTCCTGTGGAATTGAATAGTTAGGGATTCACTCTTTTCTCCATTGTCGCTTTGTCCAAGTGTTTTGTGTGCAGTAGACTAAGTGTGGATACTCAGTCGTATGCATGATGTTGGTTATGAGGGCTTATGGATTAAATGCTTCGTTGTCCAAGTGCATGGATGTATGAATGTGGAATGTCGCCGCGGGTGTAAAGCGCCCGTAGGCGCGACCCTGGGGAAGGTTGGGGTATCGAACGTCTACCTGTATGTACAAGTGTGTTGATTTCCCCTCGTTTCCCTGATCCATTTTTTAAGGCTCATAACATTGACCGCGCCGAGGGGTTGAGCCTACACTCAGGTGATAAAGGATCTGCATCCTACCCTATCAGGTAGATGAGCACGGGGAATTGTTGACGACTCTTCCCTCTCTCGCCTCTCACGTGCAAGTGCCACATGTTGGGTTGTCCTTTGTTCCATCGGGCTGGTCGCCGGTAACCTGAGACATCGGTCGCGTGTGTTTTTGTGCGTCACCTGATCTCTTTGTTACTCGGCCATAACCATAATGATTTGTCCTGGTAACAATTCTATGACTAACAACGTTGTGTCCTTGAACTTGCATTTTGTTAAGTGGGAGGAAGTGGAGCGAGACTTGTTGAGATTTGAATGTAGTCGAGATTTACTACGCTACACGTGAGCGCGAGTAACTGTCCGTGCTCAACCTTCTCATCGATCCGCCATGACACCCTTCCGCCATTCTCGATCACAAACGAAAACAGTGTGTACCGTGATGCAGATGTGCGAAGTGCATTGTTGCGAACCGACCGGGTTCGTCTATACAACCCATTCAAGACTTGTCACATAGGAGGGAGTGGGTTTTGATTGATCGATTTCCTTCCCCACCCTTGATTTTGCCCTACACTAATTTGATGGTGTTGCCTTGGTTGGCGGCCCACGCCACGTGGCAGCCCCAGTTTAATTGTCGCTCATGTCAGCAGGGAGACTCGTGCTCTTGGCGGAGGCTGGTGCTAGGGTACGAAGGTTCTACTTGGTTCCCAAAAATCTCCTGTGATGCAGGAGCCCAACCAGCTAAAAAAACTAGAACAGCAGGCAGATCCGCAAAGCGCAGAGCAGCTCACACAATCGATTCAAACAGTAAAAGCCAACCACTACAACAAGCTCAGTACCACTGGCAGGGAGCAAGAGTCCGAGAAAAGTTATCCAAGTACGCCACTGAAGACACAATGGACACATAGTTTTTTGGCCTTGCCTGAGCAAGGGCTAAACGTACAGTTGTGGAGGCACTATATGGGCCAGGAGTGGTAGATACCCACCCAGTCCTTACTACAACAGGATGTGTTAAAATATCCTGAGATTTTTTTAAGGATCTTCTTTGCCACCCACATCCCCTCGTGCGACGAAGGAGAACGAACACGACAAATAGACGAGTTCCTCCAACCCGTTAATAGAGCACTCTCCTCTGAGCATAGGGGGAGGTTGGAGGCTCCCTTAACCAAGGAAGAATTATGGATGATTCTCCTGCAAATGGAGGAGGAGAAGACCCCTGGGCTGGATGGGCTCCCAAAGGAGTTATGGGAGACAATGTGGCCTTGCATGAACTCAGACCTCATGAACTACTACAAGGACATCTGGCTTACTGGAGAGATGGGGGAGCTAGTAGGCCAAGGGGTCCTGTCCATCTTATATCAAAAATGTGGACAAGTTTAACATAAGGAACTACCGACCGATTACCCTACTCACAGTTGTCTACAAGATGTTGTCTAAAGCTCTGGCAAATAGGATGATCCCGGTCTTGGAGAATCTGATACACCCTTCGCAGATGAGGTTTATGCAAAACAGATAGATCCAAGAGAACATTTTATTAATACACGAGATAATTCAGCTGACTTGGCAATCCCAACAAAATGCGACCCTCATCTTCATAAATTTCGAAAAACTTATGACCACGTCGATTGACTTTTTTCTAGACAAAAGTCAGGAGAAGATGAATGGGTCTCCATGACAGCCCAGGGGCGTCCACCCTCCAATGACAACTGGATAAGTGCCCCAACCTTGGCCAAACCGACTAACAGGCGCAATAAACACACATCTATCCTCAGTAGGGCATTGACACTTAACAGCGTGGTTTTTGCCACCCTATGGTATAAATCAGTTCTCTGGTCGTTAAGCAAGATGACCTTCCAATCCCTCAAATCTGAAGCGGCGACCTTTTTATGGCGAGGCGATGACGAGCGTGTAAATGTGATTAGCCGAGTGGCATGGGAGTCGGTCATCCAATCGAAACACTTTGGGGGCTTAGGCATTATTGACCCACAAACACGGGTCCAGGCTCTTCATCTGAAGTGGCTAAAAAAGTTGATCCTTTCCATCAAGAACCCTTAGAGGGCTCGAGCTCTTCAACACATAGCCCGTTTGACCCTACCTGCACCACAGGAAGTACATTCCCTCACGTGTTGAAAAACCGCTACTGGTCGATCCCACGCGGAATCCAAGGCTAGCTAGCGGAAACATTCTGGCCCACACTCCTGAAAAGTTGGCGCAAACTCTCCCTCCCTAAGAAACCAGCACCGGATCGATGGGAAGAGGTGTACCGACAACCTCTTTTTGGAAATCGGTGGATTACCCCATACCTTGGTCAGGTACTATGCAGCTCAGTGGCACCGTGGAAAGGATGAATCAAACAAGGGGTGCTCGGGGTAGGGCAGCTATGGGACCATGAAAGAAAAGATTGAACATTTGCTCAGCTCCGGGATAAAGTTTAGTATTGCCACCATATACGTTGGCATTTATAATCGATAATAAAGGCAATCCCACTTGCCTGGTATAGGCTGCTCAAGAAAGGGTCCACTTTGCAAGAGGGGGATTGGGTGGCCTTCCTAGATGACCCTGACAGGATGGGAATAATCCACATAGTCAGACCGACAGATTCATTAGTAGAGTACTAAGGGATAAGTGCCGGAAGGAAAAAAAAAAAAAAAAAAAAGTGTAGGGGACCGACTCCTGGGCCTTGCAACCCCTCTGAGTGGCAGGAGGGCTCAACGTTGTTCAGGGTACGAGTGTTGGGTAAAGGAGAGGAAACCAGGTTATTCCAGCCTCAGACACCCAGCCATGAGCTAGCCATAGACCCTGGAGAGTGGCAATGGCAACCCGTGCAAAGGCCAGGGAGGGCACCCGACAAAAAACTATTGGGCTCCCGCAACCCCTTTGAGTAGCGGGAGGGCTCAGGGCTGTTCAGGGTTCGAGTGTTGGGGGAAGGAAAGGAAACCAGGGTATTCCAGCCCCAGACACCCATCCATGAGATAGCCATAAACCCAAGAGAGCGGCAATCGCAACCCGTGCGGAGGCCAGGGAGGGCACCCGACAAAAAACTCCATCTGCATACTCTATCCGTCCATTCCATGTATAAGATGTTCCGACCCAAAAAGCGATTAGAGATATAATTATGGACAGATGGGCCAGACACTTAAGCATGGACAGATCCCTCCTGATGCCGATTAAATGATTTGGAGAAAAACAAGGCAAGACCGGCGAAAACTGCTTCCTTGCAGTGGCAAATTGCTCACCGCTGTCTACCAACAAACCCCTGGCTGATTGACCACACCCACCTGGAGCAAAAAGGAAGAGCACTTCCATGGTGCCAGAGGTGTCTCACAGCCTTCCCTTCACAAAACTGGAACGAGACTATCGAACATAGTTTTTTTTTTTTTTGCCTAGTGAGCCGGTCCATCTATTAGTGGGAGCATCACCTGCTGAAAACCGGGTTCAGCGTCCCATAAATACATCCTTGAGTCGATTGGAACTCTTTGGGCCCTGCCAACATTGATTGCCCTGAGTCACAGGGGATTGACTGTGCAGGGTTTTTTTAGAAGTACTCGTCATCGGTGGCCTGAGAGGGAAAAAACAGATTGCCAACTTGGGCCCGGGGGGCACCGACCCTCCTGGCTCTTTCCCTGCCTTCCGGTCGTCTTCGCCTGTACTTTACTTTTTTGGCTGGGTTGATTTTTTTGTAACATCTTGGGATATGGTGCCAATGTGCTGGAAACCGGGTCCAACGTCCCATCCAATCTTTTCTACCCTAACTAACCTAAGGCCTTGTCTGGTGATGGGGGGAGAGCCACCGCGGGGCACCAGTGAGGTCCCCCTCCAACCCCGAGTTCCATCCATTCACCCGCTAACCTCATTGGCACCTGCAGTAATCAACATAGTAAGAGAAGCAGCCCCTGCTGGAAACCGGGTCTAGCGTCTCATCCATACAACCGTGCTGAGAGGGTCGCTTACTTCTAGTCTCATTGACCCTTTTTGGAAAAAAACGTGGGTCAAGGCATACTTGAGAGAAAAACAAGGAAAAACAGTTTCTACTGGAAACCGGGTCCAGCGTCTCATACAACATCTTAAATGAAAGAGCAAAAAGAGAATTTTCGGACAAACAAGATGACCTCCAGTGCGTTGCTCAGGTTCTTGGGAACGGTTCCACCTGGGACAAAGAGTGAGGGGGGAAGGAATTTGTGAAGTCCTGAGCAGGACGCAACGGGTTGCTGGGATCAATTTTTGTGCATTCGCAAAAGTGAAGCTGATAATCCCTTGTTATTCCTGCCTGTTGTCCCCTCTGCAACCTTTCCTCCATCTAACGATGATCTTGTCCATCCCCTGCCCAAGTTACCCTTGCTACTCATCCTCCCTTCCTCCTGCCCAACCAATCCTCGCAGAACTGCAAGATAACCCTGTCAATATCGCTTCTAGTGTGCAACTGGCTTAGTTCTTCCTTAACCGTAGAGAGAAGGTTAACAACAGTCGTATTTTTCATCACCACTTCAAGACACCCTTCACCACTTCCGGATGCAGCCTACATAAACAGGTGGTTTTCAGGGTCTTCGGACCTTTCACCACTTCAGGACACCCTTCACCAGTTCAGGATGCAGCCTGCCTAAACAGGTGGTTTTTAAGGTCTTCGAACCTTTCACCACTTCAGGACCATTCATGATTTTCAGACTGCCCAAAACACTCACTTCACCACTTCAGGATGCAGTCTGCCTAAACATGTGGTTTTTAGGGTCTTCGGACCTTTCACCACTTCAGGACCATTCGGGATTTTTAGACTGCCCAAAACTCTTACTTTGGAATTTTCGTTTCTGAATTTTCAGCTACCCGTTAACCGCTTGTGTAACCGCACCCCACTGGGCCGTAATCTCGTGTTGAACCAAAACTCTTAGTCGCTCCGTGACTTCCCCCTCTTCCACCCTTGCTCCCTCTATTTCCAGGGTGCATCTTCTCCACCATATAACCCACAGGACGACACGCCTTCCTAGACGGAACATATTCTCTTCGAATGTATTCCCTTGAATCTGAGGATAGTGTCCCAGAGGTATGGCCCCTCATTCCCATGGCCAAGACGAACCCGGTATCATATGTCGCTAAATCCTGTCCCACCACATCCACAGTAGGACATTCGCGGGACACTGAAGGAAGATGTGCTCTATCGTCTCAGAGCATTGTTTACCGTGGTGGCCCTGGAGGCATCTACGACACGAAGGCAGTGCTCACCCCTGTTGTTCGAAATGAGAGTGATCTATTAACCAATCGTTAGTTGCTAGACACCGGTGTGCAATCTGCCACTATAGGGCAGAGATCTTTGCCGACCTCTTTCCATAATCAGCAAACCACCTTATGGGTCTTAGCAGACTGCAATCCACGTTTAGATGGCGATAGCATCTATCTTCTACTGTATCTCGCAGCCTGCGTTTAGGTCTGAGCATTCGATATACTGACTTAGATTTTAAACCAACAAGTGTTAATAACTGTGCCCTTCCCCCCCTACTTGAATTTCTTGAGTTTCTCGGATCATTCCAGGACCAGTGTCACTCCTCGGGGTCGAAACGGAGGTCCTCAATCGGGGTCATGGGTCAATAGGCCCTCTATCCTCTACTCTCGTGAATAATTCAGACTCGATATACTTCCTTTCTTTCCTTCTATATAAAGGGTTGTTTGCTCCCTCGTAAATGATCCTCCTTTTGAATGGAAAAAACTTCGATCAACACCTGCGTTTGGTCTACCAGGTGAACCTGCCTTACCTGATTTTCGCAGTTGGGGAAACCCACCCAGTCTCCTTCTACCAAACGAGGACCCTTCCGGAGGGTGATGTACCAGTGGAGGGGGAAACAGTCAATAAAATCATTAAGTGCGCCCTCAGTGAAATGACAATATCGCAACCATGAACGCATTCTTTCTGCACTTTTCCAGTTCCTTGTACTCAAGTCCTAAAGGTCCCCCACCCTCCTGACCCCGTGTTTCACCCAGCCTTTCCATGGAGAGTCTGAACTACATCTCATGCGACCGAGAGAATCCGTGATCAGTCTATTACCAAACAGGGGTTGTCTGAAAATTTCCTCCCACCTATTTGGTGTTGGGCGATCAGGAGGGGGAAAGTTCCTTCATACTCGTAGGAGGCGCAACCATTGTTCATCCGTGGGGTCCCCATTTCTATATTTCCTTGGTAGCTTCCAACTCCTGTTTTCGAGCCACAATGTCCGGTGGCACTGTTGACATGGCGATGGTGGGACCGCATGTGGCAAAAGATGACATCAGAAACACCCTGGTCATGGTCTTGGCAGAACATTGGCCGAGACTGGCACAAGCATCCACCTTTGCAGACAACCTGTATAGACTGGGCAGACGGACAATCTTGTGGGCACTCTGGTGGCAGCGCTGCTATTTAGCACTGGAAGGGGTAAGAGTGGAGGGCCATGAGCTGACAGGGAAGATAAAAGAGCTCTTTTTTTTTTCTTTTTTTTTTTTGAACCAAACTCCCGCCAGTGTTAGTGGTGTTGGTCTAAGCAGACACCACTAGCACCTAGGGAGAAGCTTCAGTCTATTGGTGGGGAGCATCACCTGCTGGAAAACGGGTCCAGCGTCCCTTATACATTTGGAATACATTGAATTTGAGATACTCAGAAGCAATATTCCGAACCACTTGCCAGCATTGATTGCCCTGAGCATCAGGGGATTGACTGAGCAAGGTATAGGGAGTAAAAGGGGCCTCTTCACCCTGCAGCCGGCGCCAGATATCCTCTGCTACTTGCCATCCCCCCTCTCCATGTTTCTTGCTATAAGTGTTGCAGTTAAGAATGAGAAACGAGGCCGGCCTCCCCGGGGGGCTCCGGGGAGGGGGTCCTCTTTTGGTGAGGATGTGAGAGTGTAAGGAGTATAAGGAGTATAAGAAGGGGAGAGTAGACATCAGGTTAGGGCTTCTGCCAAGGAGAGGGGATGGGGGGGGAAAGGGTCTGGAAAATCCTCAGGGGGGCGGAGGGGGAATGAGGGTTCGATGTTGGTCCAATCGTTAAAGATTAGGCGATAATCCCTAATCTCTTCTATTTCTCTTGGCAGCTCTCTTTGTTCCTCTCTCTTGTCTTCGCTCCATTCGAATCTTACTATCCATCCTTCTCTCTCCCCACCTACCCAGTCCGTGCAGAATGCTGTAATCCGTCTCTTGATGTCACTTTGTTGTTTAAAGTGGTCTAGCTGTACTTTCGTGTCTTGCCATCTTTGTGTAAGTTCGAAGTGTATCTGTTGCCGAATCTGTTCGGTAATTTATGGCTCTTCTGCTCTCACATTTTTTAGGGCCAGCACACATCGCTGCCACCAGAGTGCCCACATTATTGTTCTCCTTCCAAGTTTGAACATATTTTCCGTGAAGGTCGAGGCAACTTCTGCTTGTGTCCAGTGGCCCGTCAATATGGCTTGTCAGGACCAAGGCCACGGAATTGCGGATCTTGTCTTTCTCCAAATGCGATCCCACCATCTCCGTGTGAATTGAGCAATTGGGCATTGCATGAAGATGTGCTCGATAGTTTCCGTTTTTTTATTAAAGGGGAAGAGACTCTGACATCTGCGGCACCATGGGAGTAGCAGACCCTTTTCCTCTAGATTCGTACGGTCAGTTAGCCAATCAGCAGGCAGCGGTGGGCAATTTGCCATTGTAGGGAATTAATTTTCATAGGTTTGTGCTTGGAACCACTTGATTGGAGATAACAAAGAGCGGTCCACATTCAGGTGTGTAGCCCAGCAGTCGATCACTACGTCTCTAAGTCGTCTTTTGGGTCAAAGCATTTTGTAAGCTGATTTGGCCGACACCTGGTGGAGGCTGATGCTTCCCCCTTTAGGGCCTTCAGAATCTCTTCTTGGGGAGGGATCCCATGACCACTCTGCTGGGTCCAAGGCCAGATCCTGTATTGATTTGGCAGGCTGAAAAACCTTCTTCTGACCTTTCTCCTCAAGAACTCTCACCCTGTACACAACAGTTTTTTCCTTCCATTCGAAGGGGGCTTTGCTATCTTGGATATCTGCTCCAATGATTTCGTAGTAGGTCATATATATCAGTCCTACCCTTTGTGGATTATCAGTGCTTGCTATCTTGTCTCCTTCTTTTAGGGAGGGTCCTTGTTTAGGAATTTGGTACCATGCAAGGGGGATGGCCTCGATCAGGTCATCGAGATGCTCCTCCAAATGGTGGCAGTATCGCAGGGTTCCTCGCATCTGCTCCTCTGTTTTCCAATCCTTCCTGTCCGCATCTCACAGATCTCCCACCCTGGTCACCCCTCTCTTGACCCAACTTTTCCACGGAGGGGAGGAGCTAATCATAACAGAACCCCTTAAATATGTCACCCATCTGTTTCCAAAAAGTGGTTGTCTATAAGCTTCTTTTCAGTGGTCCGGGTGGATTCTGTCGGGGAGCGGAAGTTTGCGCCAAGTTTCCAGCAAGGATGGCCAGAATTTATCTAGTGTCAGGCCACCCACCTCCAGTCCCTCCCTTCCCCGGGGGAGCTTGCGTGGAATCATCCAGTATCAGTCCTCGAGCCATATGAGGGGGTGGATGGTTTGGGGGGCCTCAGGGGCCAGTCGGGCCAGATATTCCAAGGCCAAAATGCACCAGGGACATTGGGGGGCGAAAATGAGTTTCTTGATCCATCTTAAGCATAGTGCTTGAACTTGCGTGGCCGGGTCAATTATTCCCAGTCCTCCCCCCACCTTGGGTTGGATAATTGAATCCCATGTCACCCTACTGATCACGTTGTTCTGCTCACTGTCCCCTCTCCATAGGAAAGCTGCCGCCTTTCTCTTTAAGTTTTTTAGGGCAGTTTTGCTTAGCGGCCATAACAGGGATTTGTACCATAGGGAGGCAAGGACCACATTGTTGATAACAAGGGCGCGTCCAAATAAGGATGTGTGCTTGTTCCTCCAGGTGTCCAGTTTTCTATATGCCGGAGTGCTGATCCACTCGTCGTTGGACCAATGGCGTCCTTCTGTGGTCATGGAAACTCCTAGAATTCTTACTGGAGTCTCTAATGACATCCACTTAATACGTGGCGTCTCAGGGGGCCGTCCCCCTTGGTAGTGTATCCACCAGCCTTGGGTTTTGCTCCCCCAATTAACTGTTATATCAAAGACCTTAGCACATTTTTTCATCATTAGCTGGATTTCCTTCATATTATTGTGAGTAGCGTCGGCTAGGACTGTAAGATCGTCGGCAAACAGGGAACACACCGGAATTGCCTCCTCCGGGATGTGTGAAGTTCGGATTCTGGTGATATTTTTGTTGACCCGGAGGTTCGCGGCTAGTGCTTCCATAATAATTAGAAAGAGAAAGGGGGCAATCGGATCCCCCTGACGAACTGAACGTTCTAGGCGCAGAGGGTGGGCATACACCCGTTGACTTGGATACAAGTGGTTGCATTCTGGTGCAGGATCTGGACCCAGCGACGGAAGATTGGACCAAAATTCATCCTGTCCAGGCACTTATCTAGGAAAAGTCAGTCCACATGGTCATAAGCTTTTTCGAAGTCGATGAAGACCAGTGCTGCGTTTTGGCGGGAGTGTTTCGTGAGTTGGAGTATCTCATGTATTAACAGGATATTCTCCTGTATATTCCTGCTTTTCATGAAACCGGTCTGGGCGGGGTGTATGATGTCTTCCATCACGGGGATCATCTTGTTAGCTAGGGCTTTAGACAACATTTTATATATCACCGTGAGGAGTGTGATGGGGCGATAATTTCTAATGTTCATTTTGTCTCTCTTTTTTTACAAGAGGGTCAGGATTCCCTGCCCCACTCTCTCGCCCATCTCCCCTGTCTGCCATACCTCCTTAGATAGCTCATTGAACTTGAGTTAAAGCGAAGGTAGAATGAGCTCAAACCCCAAGTAGATATCTTCTGAACTGATCGAGATGTCAAGCGGGCGATGACGAGCTTTTGCACGGAGTGGCTGGGAGGACACGGTGGGGGCTGGATAGCACTGGTTGAGTGGGGAGGGGACCAGACCGCCCCATTTGGACTATCATCTCGTCTTCAACGATTGGACCAACTTTGAGCCCACTTTCCCGATGAGGCCCCCGTTTGATTTCCCAGATCCTTTCCTGTCCCATCCCCTCTCCATGATGGAAATCCCAGATTGACTACGAACCTGTCCCCCTTGGTGCCCCCGGGGGCCGCGACAACAGTCACACGAGAAGGCTACATGCTTCCCAAGACCGCCGAAAGCCTGAAACTAGGAGAGCAAGTTGAAGCTTGACACCCGAGAGCAAGGTGAAGAGGCTCTTGAAAAAGGGGATATTGGTGTGGTCTCAGTAGGTTGTAGACTCTATAGGCTGAAGTGTTCTCAGCAGCACTTGGCTCAAATTTGCTCTCAGACTCTCTTCAACCGAAGTCAGATGATGGCTCCGTTGCATAAATAGGTGTATACTTTCCCATGCGACACTGGGCCCGATTCCTAGCACGTGCTGCTCCCCACGAATAGATTGGAGCATTTTGTCAAAAAAAAAAGAAAAAAAAAGAGCTTCCGAACCTGGGTTCCCCTCGTAGTATGGATTCCGTACGTCTGGGCCTAAGTCCTCCTCCATACAGGCACAGATTCGAACCGGCGACCTCAGCCTCAAGAGCCAAGTCTGTTAACCACTACAGCCAGGACACGGTGTTCAAAAGTGGAATCGTACCGGTCGTGATACCCCTGCAAGGCTGTAGTGTCCAACTCAACACACATCACACACAACACCCACGGACACGGTGATTCTCGTGCACTTCGCTAGTCAGCACGTAACCCCCGCTGGTACTCTTACCCGCTCACACAGACGGGACTTATCAATGCCCGCGGTTCACGGGCACCTCCACAGTAGTATGGATTCCGTACGTCTGGGCCTAAGTCCTCCTCCGTGCAAGCACAGATTCGAACCGGCGACCTCGGCCTCAAGAGCCAAATCTCTTAACCACTACAGCCTCACCCTGATCGGATGACAACGCTCCTAGCCGACCTCGCGGACTTGATGAATCCGACTTGGGTTCTTTCAGAGTTGTCGTCAACCTGGCACGAGAGAAGTGGTAAATTCAGCGTCCTCCTTTTCCTTTTCCCTGTTGCCTGGCGGCTGTTGAGTGGCGCGCCGCTCCCTAGCCTACGGCAGAGCGGAATTTTGGTTATACCCCACACGCCGGCCCTGTTTACCCTTCAATTCTCTAGTGTTCCCTTTTTAGCCCCCTCTGTCGGCTTTAATTTTGCAATAGCCTCGGAATGAAGGAGAATCCCCCGTTCCGTCCGGGTGATTCGACCCCCGCCCTAATCCTCGGCCACACGGTGTCCCTCGGTACGAAACATCGCGCGGGGTGTGGGGTTGGGCATCACAAGCCGACCTCCCGTTCCCCAACCCACACCCTTATGGAACAGATGTTCTCATCCAGGCAAGCCAACGTCCCGTTCCCCTACCCCACCCCTCATGGAGCAGACATGTACTGGGGTGAGTTTTAGCAGGTTATCCAGCAGCCTGAAGATATTGTAGTGTGTGTTGGCACCGTTGATAGGTGTGTCCGGGAACACTGTGTATGGGTGTGTTTGAGACTCGTGTGTAGGTCTGTGTTCTGGTGACTGTTCTACTCGGTTGTCCTTCCAACCAGTCTCGGGCTATGTCTCTGTAATGGTGACCATGGCTTCCTTGTCTTCCCTGTTGCGGCTTCTGGTCCCTCCCGTGCTCTGAAGTTCAGTTGGGGCGGTGCCTGCGTCTTTTGTACCTGTACACGGGCAATGAATGATGTAGGCGAGAAAAGAAAGAATTCACCGCGTCCTTCAGGACATCCGTTAAACCACCAGTACATGGCCCCAGTCAAATGGAGAACTGTTTTGACCCTCTCTGAAAATTTAGGAGGCCGAGTGCCGTAGATAAAATGAATCAGCAGCGGGCGGCCTCCGATAGAGGCCCGTGGCCAATAGCTGGCATGTACTGGTGGTTTAAAATTGGAACGATACAGAGAAGATTCGCATGGCCCCTGCACAAGGGAAAAAAAAAGGAAAAAAAAATTAAAGGAAAGAACAAAAAATAAGGGGAAGAAAGGAAAGGGAGGGAGAAAGAATCCAGGCCCCATCAGCAACATGGATCAGGGACTGCCTGAACTTCGGGAAGCTATCCCTCTGGCATGGCTTCAAGCTCTGAAATCGGGCCCGGGTGTTTGTGTGATCCCGCTTGAATCCCTACACATCCCCATGACCTTTGCAATGGATCCAGGGGGAAATGCATGGCTCAACGCGTACAGCAGGGTCCTGCCTGGAGAGAGACGGTCCAGCCTGCACAGACAACAGGGCCTGGACACACGGCGACCCGCGAGTCAGGTTGGTCGGAGACCAAAAGGAGGGTCTTTTGCTATACGAACCCACCACCCCTCTCCACCTTCTGCCATTCTATCCTTCTGAGTGGGAATGGGCATGGGGAGACTCATAGAGAATGTCCCCATGGCAGTACACTGTGAAAAAAGGGAGACTCCCCTTGGAAAGAAGGGATTTCAGAAACTTTCGATGGTCAGCCCACTCACATCTCAACCCGACTAATCACAGAGCCCTGCAGTGGCAAATCATTCACAGATGTCAGCCCACACCGGACTGGCTAACAGAGAGAACCAATCTCGAAGATAAGGGCGAGCTGTCTCCCTTATGCTCGTACTGCACACAGGCTGTGCCAAAGAAAAGACCCACCGTTTTTTTCGTTTTGTTTTTTATGGGAACAAGGCTCCAATCTATTAGTGGGGAGCAGCACACGCTGAGAACCGGGCCCAGCATCCCATATGGAAATTTACATAGAATTTTGAAAGTTTGAGATACCGGGGTGGATCACTGTTTATTGGATTGTCCAATGGTGGCCCAATTATGGAGTTGGTGGGATGCTGCTTGGCAGAGACACCCCTCCCGTGAGATGCATGCACCCTCCTGCTGGGAGGGCCCCTCGAGGGGGCAACACATTGGACACTGTTTAATATGACCAACCCTTTTACATACACCAGGCTCACACTATTCATGGCAGCCTGGAGGATGCACTGTACCCATGAAAGAAAACAACACACATTCGGGTTCATGCAAGCCAGAGCCTCTATAGTTGAAACAATCAAAGCAAAGACAGAGGTGGCGTGGACAGAACTGCAATCCATGCTGCGAAGCGAACCCGATCCAGCCAGAAATCACGATCTTATTCACAGCTTTTCAGCAGCATGGACGGACAAAAACAGGACTGTGTTTCCTGGACAATAATAACTATCTCAAGAGGCAACCCTGTCATTCAACAGAAATATAGTGGGAGAGATTGCCGAGACAAGATTTCCAAATTAACTACCAACCAACACATTCCATTCTCTCACTGATATCTGCTCTCCTAACCCTGCTCCCATGATCGCAACCCCCCACCTACTACCTGCTCTGACATCGCTCCCACCCCCCCGCCTTGACTGCTGCCACAGCTGGCCCCTGCTCCGCCTCCATACAAACCACCAACCCAACACCACCCTGTCACACCTGTTCCTCTCTTTCCCCGCACACCCCTCATGCCGGCCAAGGGTAAAGCCTCCACAGAGACTCAGAACATCTCACTGCCTACAGGAGTAATGGAGGCAGAGATCGGACAAAGGGAAACAGGTCATTGCAGGAATGAAATGTCAACAACATTGAGGTGCAGCCCGACAGAATCCGAGCTTGCTGGCACGACTTGCGCCCGGCGTCCGTAGCAGGCTTATGGCGCCCAGGGCATGTCCAACTCAGCTGCCTGTGAGCAGAGGGTTGGGACTGGCGCTGGCAAAGTGGACACGTGTGTAGCCACGTGTCTTCGCTTTGTCATCCGGAGTAGCGTACATCGCAGGTCCCGGAGATTGTAACACATCACAACTGTGTAGACACGTGTTGAAGGAGGAAGCAGGTGATATTCCAGCCATCGCAAGGGCGCTGGCAAAGAGGACACGTGTGCTACCAAGTGTTGAAAAAAGCAGGCGATATTCCAAGATAGTGCAGGTTTATCGAACCTGTCGTGCATCACATAGCTCCCTGTGAGCAGAGGGTGTGGTCATGTGTTGACCAAAGAAGGAAACAGACGATATTCCAGCCATCGAAGGGGTGCTGACAAAGAGGACACGTGCGTAGCCATGTGTTGACCAAGGAGGGAAACAAGATTACAACAGAGCACATGTGTGTAGTGACGTGTTGACAAGGAAGGAAGCAGGTGATATTCTAGCCATCGCAGGGGGCTGGCAAAGAGGACACGTGTGCATAGCTTCCTGTGAGCAGAGGGTGTAGTCATGTGTTGACCAAGGAAGGAAGCAGGCGATATTCCAGCCATCGCAGGTGTGCTGGCAAAGAGCATACGTGCGCAGCCAAGTGTTGACCATTAAAGGAAACAGGCATACGACCGACCGTTCTCAAGGAGGGGGTGGGAGCCACGCCACACATTTTGTTCTCCTTCTCTTCCGAAGGAACGGGCTGCCAAGAAGAAACACGGCACCACGAGTCAACTGGTCTTGAGAGAGAGAGAGAGAGAGAGAGGGAGAGAGAATTCGTGTTTTGGTAGAGGTTGTTCAAAGTGGTGGGCCTGATGCTACCAGCCACATTAGGTCTGCTGGGGGAGGAGGGGGAGGAGGGGGGAAAGGTCAGGAAAATCTGAAAGAGTAGACATCGCAACAAGTGGGTCAGAGGAGAAAGAAAGAGTGGTGCTGATTAGGCTTCAAAATCACAAAATCGGGTGATGTATCGTCATCCTCTCATTCCTCATCCATATACCTCCCTCTTGTCCTTAAAATCTTAGCCTGATTGATCCCACTAGCCAGTCCATCCAATCACAATTAATCAGAAGCTTATCTATTCACCTTCTTTTTCTTATTATTTTAAACCTTGTCCCAATTTTCTCGCATAATACTCACTCAAAATGACAAGGATTATTCATAAACAAAGAAGTCACAAACAGGCAGATACGACACTAATGTTCCGAGGTTTTCCCAAAAAAAATAAATTAATAATGTTCCGAGGAGCCATGCGGCATATAGCGCTGAGGCAGCTCCATACCCCTGTCAAAGCAATTATGCACGCACATTCATGTCAGAAAATAGTTCAAAAAACTGCGCAGAAAAAGGAACAGGACAATTTCTCAATCTCAGATGATGATATTTTGACTTCTGAAGAACGTGCAAGGACACATGCATTATCACAGGTATTGCCATTGTCCAATCCAGGGTCCACTCCAATGTTGTCTGGGGGAAGGGAATCTCCCAAAAACTCTGTCATCAGCATCCCTCTGTTTGCACACTCTGATAAGAAAGAGGGTGACGAAGGGGTGGACAGCGCAATGGACAATCAGCCCAAATCGATGGACCTGTGCCTGGTTGTTCAAAAGGCCTTTCAGCCCTCTTATTCTGATACAGGTTCATTAATCCAAAAGGATGATTCACAAGGCCATTCGCAGGGTAAGAAAGATGATGAAAAGAAGGAAATGGAAGGAAGACAACTGGTAAGCATTGAAGATCAAAGGAATGTGAGCGAGGAACATGAGAGGGAAGGGGGGGGAAGAAGGAATGAAGGTTTAATTGGAGGGAGAAGGGGAAGAAGGGGTGGAAGAGAGAATGGGAGAGGAGGTGATGGGGGAGGGGAAGGCAGAGGAGGAAGAGGAAGAATGGGGGATAATAGTAAAGTAGAGGGGGGGGGGGGGGGGCAATGGGGGCAGGGACGTCTGGTAGGAACTCTGGCAAGAGAGAGCATGACAAGTGATGCAGTCCCTTCTTCGTCCCAACAGACTCTCACATCGAATCCTTCTGTTACTCTAACATGGGCTCAAAGAACCAGGGGAGTGTTCCAGGAGAAATCACTGGAAATCAAAAGGAATGGTTTGTAGGGTCAACCATTGCAAATCCCTTTAGGGCATATTCCCACGGCAAGGACGTTTTTTCTGTCCAAATTTCTTAACCCATCAGAAAACAAAGTCATTGACTCGGGGGGCAAGAAATCGATGGTCAAAACCTACCCGGCGCATAAGTTGGCGGAACGAGATGCAGTGTATCAGGCCCATGCCAACAATTGGGTATTCTATGATGACGCGGCATACAAGTCCACGAATGATACAGTCAAATGAATCAATAAAAGACTGGCGTATTTCAAAGGAAGTCAGGAAGCAGCGGTTGGAGACTTTATCATTCAACCGGTAAATTCTATGATATTCACAGTATTATGATTGCACCTGACAGACAAGCAAACAACAGAACAATGGAAGAAATTGCATTGTGACAGGTTGGAAGTCCGAATATACCCATGGTCGCCCATACGACAGGGACCAGATAAGCGGCGTGCGCAACTCATGGAAGAGCATTATTGGGTAGAGTTTAGACATATTCCTATAGAGATTCAAGCAACGTCTATGACTTTGGAGCGACACATGAGATTGTTGACTTTATCGACCCTCTCCCTGCATATGTGGCCCGTAGGGATGACTATCTAATGCTGGCCTTGAATCACCCATCCAATCAACCATTTATCATGGACGATGTCATTCCATATAGGGTAGGTGGCAAAGAATTTCATATTCATATTGCACACAAACTACGGCCATGGTGCTTTAGGTGCAAAGTATATGGTCATTTGTGTACTGATACAAGTTATTCTCAAAATCCTGCCAGGAAAAATAGAGTTACGGGGAGACTGATTCAGAATCCTTTTCGTAACAATCTATGGAGAACAGTGGATCCAGGTCATGAGGGCTGAGTCTTCATTGAGGGTTCTGCAAAGAGAGGGGGGGACAAAGGGTGGACGTGGGAAAGTCAGGGGGTCCCCAACCGATACACCAAGCCACCAGACTCCTGGACACCAGCGGAGGTTACCATCAAGCCTATCTCTACGATTGCAGGGACTAAAGAAAACAGGGGAGATCAGACACTGCAGCAGTCAGAGACTCAGAGGCACAAGGTAGTCCTGGGGCGAAGGGAGAATCTAGGGATGTACAACACAAGTAGAGGCTACAGGGACAGCTTCAATGGAGACCTAAGGACAGATCACTTTCGGGGCCTCAACCGCAGCAATATATGAATCAACAGATGGGGAATAAAACAGAGGAGAGAACAGTTCAAGGAATTGTAGTATCAAGAAAAGCAGAAAAATCGGTATCTCACTCCGGGTTGCTCTCCATCACTGATATCACAGATAATCACAATACCCAAGCGAAGCAATTTCCTTCGGTAGAAATGGAAGATGCACAACCGGATGTACAGTCGGATAGAAGGAATCTGTCACAGCAGGTTGTAATAAGAAGGAATTTAAAACTGAAAGCAAAAAAAAAAACACATCACAAAA